>CAOKZL010001423.1:0-389472 GCA_948472985.1 Iguana delicatissima
CACTGTGCAGAATATTGTGATAAAATGAACTTCACATTCAAAAGAAACTTGACCCACTCCTGAAGCCCCTTTTTCAGCTCCTGAAATCCCTGGTAACCCCAACACATCCAAGAATATCACATATTCACTGATTTAATATTACATCATAGGCAAGTTTGGCAAAAGTAAAAGTATACCAACAATTGATCTTTCTCCTCCCTATCACTACTGCTTACCTGTAAGCTGATGTGTAAATTCCCTCTCTCTCCCACCCCAGCTATACACTGATATTAATGTTTTTGATATCTTTATGAATTATTTCCCCAAACACTAAAACTCTACAAGTGCTTAAAAGAAAAGGGAAAAAAACATAAAGGAAACATGAAACATATGAATTAGAAATTAAAAAGTAGAGAAAAAGTGAAGAGAAAGAAAAAAGGAAAAAGAAAGAAAAAAGAATCAAATTCCATCCACACTTTAACAAATTATAGCAGTCTAATGGATTCAAATCTCTTAAAGATAAAATCCAACACGTCCCTCTTCCCCTTCCCCAATTCATACTGTCCAAAAACAAAAACAAAAACAAAAAACCTTTCTTCTGCCAAAAGTTAACATATCCAGCATAGCATCTCAACATTATTTTCTATTACATACCATTACCTATAAGAGTAACATGGGAAATGACATTACATGATAAATAACATTAATACTATCATGTCATAAATGACATCAACACTAAGTGCTACCGGCTGATTTGATCACATAATATTTTCACTAGTAAAAAACTGTAGTTCTGTTACATTTTATACTAAGTGCTACTTGCTCACTTGATTACATAATATTTTCACTAGTTAAAACCATAGATCTGTTGCATCTTACCCTAGATTCAAATATTTCCAAACCATTCCACTTTGTAAAATCGACTACAACATTTATTAAGCCAATCCAATTTCCATTGTCTTTTGTCTGTTATTTCATTTTAAATTTAACTCAGTGTATAAATTCTATACATTTATATTATTGAAGAATCTAAGCGTTTTTCTAATGGCAATAAAAATGTTTCTTTTTTTTTTCAAATCACTGTTTTTAGCCTTGATTTGCTCACTGTATCTGACAATTGTAATAATCATATCATAAGTATAGGTTGCTTTCTTATATCAGGTCAGACTATTGGTTCATTTAGCTCTAGAGTATGCACAATGGCATTAGTTGGCCAGAATTTCAGACTAGGGCCTTTACTAGCCCTGCTTGGCAATGCAGAAAGTTGAGGATGCAAAGTCTATATTCTGCTATGGAACTACTATCATTCCCGACATTAGAAATATCAGATGTGGAATTTGTAACAGAATTCAAAGCTATGTTATAATAGAATGATTGCTTTTCCATCATTGATAAATATTGGCTGTTCAGCAGTTGTGAGATGGACTTATGATATCCTAACTTCTGGGAATGCACGTTAATGTCATGAATGACTGGACATGACTCCAGAACCTACCTTCACAGCGTGGCAGCACCCCAGCTGAAGCATTACTGAGGCACTGGAGATCAGAGCGCTGGAAATGACATCAACAATGCATGGCCTTGGGACAAATAGTTGTGGCTGGACTTTGAGGCATGTCTCTATCTGCCTGCTCTCAAGGCACATACCTCATGACTATTTGTGTGTGCTGTGCACACATCATTTCCAAGTGCTTCAGTTTCCAGCACCTCAGAAGAACTTCAATCAGGGTGCTGCAGGCATGTGAAGGTGGGGGGGGGGGTCAATTGAAATTACAGTGATGGGGCTCCATCATTGTTGTTTTTGATGATGGTGATGATAATTATGATAATTATGATGGATGTCAACCATAACTTTAGAAATTAATAATAGTAATAGAATATATGACTATTGCATTTCAATGAATTTTTATTCTATCCACCCTGTGTGGGTGGAAACAGTTAAATCTACTTCTCAGGGTGTTCCCCCCTTTTTTTTTCCTGCAGTGGAAAAGCTGTTGTAATTTAGAAAATATTCCATTATTAAATATTTCTTTTGGAAGGCCTGTAATTTTGGCAAATCCCTGACTTCCGCACACAGCCTCAAAATACAGTAGCTGAAAGAGCAATACCCATCTTGAATATTGCCACATTGACTTACAGAATTGTGCCCTTGAGAAAAAGTCTCAGAGAACAACGGAGAGCCATGTGGCGACAAAAATGAAATAGAACTGTCATCTAGCAGTTCTTCATAGTCCATCAAGTAAACTATTAAAGATATAAGAAGAAGCACAGTGTGCTTGGGCAAAGGTTGTTAAACCACTACTCCAAGGGCAGGTCACAGCACATAGCTGAAGATTGTTAGTAAAAGATAAACCAGTTTTCTCTATGAAAACTGACACCGCTAGTTTCCAGTCTCACCTTTAATGCTATGTGCTTGCAAACAGGGACCCAGCTGGATAAAGCAATAATGCAAGGCCTTTCAAAGAGCAATTGTACTTCAGGTTGAGGGTGTTTTGTATTAAAGGAGCTTTCTGCTCTGATTGTATTGCTGGACTACTTCCTGCCTTCTCCACAGTTAATGTATCTTAGTCCTACTCCAGTTTAAAATAAGGTTTTTAAGTTTATTTATATGTTAGAATTTTCAGCACTTCCTATCTCCCAAACCTCAGGCAGGCAAATAAAAAATAATCTGCTAAATTTCTATTAAATACCAGTGGAATTGCTTCCAATCATCAACCTCCAACCCTACTGGCAACTTAAGCCAGCTGGAATGAAGTGCCTTCTTCCCAAAAGATGCTCAGGGGTCAGCCTAGGCCAAAGAAAGGGCAGTCTTAAGGGATCAGGAATAGGACACTTAACACAACAGCAAGGGCTAATTGGAGGCAAGATTCATGGTGCAAGTCAAGGGTCAAAAATGGGTAAGCATCTCGTGTATATATTACTACTAGTCAGCACTGGGAAGCAGTAGAAGCAGAGCATGTTTGAGTCCAGCAGGTCAGTTGAGAGAGGACGAAGGGCAAGCAACAACATAAGTGTCCAAAAGGTGAAAGAAGCATAAAGCAGCAAACTGGATCTGAGGAGCCAGAGGAGAGAGGGGAGAGAGGAGCCTTTAGAGCAAAGGTCTAGTAACACAGGTAAAGGCCAACCTGCTAGCCTACAGAATAGACAGTAGCAGAAACTAGGTCTGGTTAGGAATCTTAGGAATTCTATTATCAATTTTGCTTCTAAATATAGTAGAATATAATACAAATAAGCTCAGTCTTTTGAGAGAACATGTCCCCATCTTAGACCTGTTTCTCAGCTATTCAGGCTTATGTTAGTTATTTTCCAAAGGGGTGCTTCACAGCTGCTGGAATGTTACGAAGAATGCTTCTCTATGTAGATTCCTACCAGAAGGTATTCAGAGGGTATACTTCAAAAATTTAAGAGAACATGATGACATGTAGGAAACAATATCATTGCTCAGATGCGCGAAATATGAGCTGTTTGAAGCTTTACGAGTCAAATCTAGTACCGTAAATTATCTTTGCAAGACTATTTCTAGCCAGTGTAAATACTGGAGCTCTGATGTAATACACAGCTGGAATCCTATCACATTAGGAAGCAGCCAATCCAATTCAATATGAATTGTGATTGATGTTCTTTTTCTATGTATCTTTGAAGAGATTGTTCTTGGCAGCAGAAATTGAATGGGCTCATTCTAAGACAGGGTTTTCCGACTTCCTATCTGTTTACTGTGGGTTAGGAAAACTCAAAAGGAAAGATGCTCAAAAGATGTCACATCCAAAAATAATATTACTGATATTATAGTAGGTAGATAAAATTATCTACCTATATCGTAGGTAGATAAAGTAGATAAAATCCTATATGCTATCTTAACCGTTCAAAGATAACTGACTGTTTACAAGTGTGTCTAAATATACC
Organism: Iguana delicatissima; assembly: GCA_948472985.1. Lineage (NCBI taxonomy): Eukaryota > Metazoa > Chordata > Lepidosauria > Squamata > Iguanidae > Iguana > Iguana delicatissima. Next base: position 3,883 of record CAOKZL010001423.1, read on the forward strand.
CCATCAACAGATTTTACTGGACGATGTACGTATATGCAAAGATAAATAAGGGTCTGTCTGTATGACATCAGTGGAAGACTAAAGTTATTTCTGCAGGATGGTGGCATCCCAGAGTGGGGACATGAGAGCAGTAGGACTGTGATGATACTTCCACATGACATCATTGTGATCCCACCCTTCTCACATTGCCAGTTGGCACGATTGTGAGGTATGTCATTGATGGGGAAAGTCCATCAATGACCCCTAGTCACATGAGCTCACCATTGCAGCCCACCATGCAGAAGAGCCAGATGCATGATCTACATGCTTCCTTTCCCAATGCAGGATGGGAAGGAGGCCAGCTGCAGTCCAGAAGGACAGAGCGTATCCCTTGTGCTGTCTTCCACAGGCAGCTAGTCATGTAAGAAAGGAGTGTTAGGGACACTCCCATCCCCACAGAGGCATTGCCAGGACCACAACGGGATGATGCTCAAGAGCATCATCCTGTGGAAAGGGCCTCTGTCAGTTCTTAATGAAAAGTGAATTGTATACTGAACTATGTAGAAAACAGATCTGTACACTTCTGATAAGACTGAGGGGGAAGTCTTTTCAAGATAAACTGGTATACTTGTTTGATTAGCACCATTGGTTTGATCAATGGATTCAGTGAGTGTACCCTAAATGGAATAAACCAATACAGTTCAGGACAGTATTGTATGGAATGGTTATATGCAGTGTGTTGGCATTGAAAAAGCATGCTAAATTGTGTGAAATTTGAAAATTCATGTATCTTGTGTTTAATAAGGTTTCTCTTTTAGAGAAAACTGCATTTTATTTTGTTTTTGTTGTTTAAAATTATATGTATATTCTGTTCTATATCTTTTTTGATTCTGCCTGAAAATTAAGAGTTTGTGTATGTTTTTCTCTAAAATACAATGACGTATCGGTAAGCTTTGTCTTTAAATATTAAAACAAAAACTATAATGTTCTTTGACTGAGAAAAAAAGTGATATAGCCAAGTGTGTCATATTGTATAGAAATCAGAAAATATTTATCAAATGAGTCATTGCCTGCCTTCAAATGAAGCCAGTATATATGGTTCTCACTATGGCTGAAAGAGATGAGGATCTTTTCATATGGAATAAATTCTTGAACCTTCTCATGTTCCCCATACCAGAATCAACATTCTTTTAATACTCTTCAGCACCATCCCTGTTTTATTACTCGCTTCTCTCTGCTTGATACCAACCTAGCTCCTCCAAAAATATCCTATACTTTATTAACAAGGTAAAAGTGGTCAATATAATAAGCAAGGAATTTTACAGCTGTGGGCATTTCCTGAAATCTCATTCACATGTTATGAGAACATGGAAAAACAGAAGTATTTCTCACAAAATTGTGGACATTGCTACTCTTGTCTACAAGGTTTATATGTCCAAAGTTATGTGAAAAGACAGACCTAAGTAAGAAATAGTAATTTGTTTGTCCTAAATAGTTTCTGCATGGATCCTGCACAGAGAAAGGTGGGGTATAAATAAAATAAAATAAAATAAAATAAAAATTTATTTGGATCTGTTGCTTTGAAAGATGAAGCCAATCCTTTAGTTTCCATTTTTTTAAATATATGGTACAGGGGTGTTTCAAAAATGTGTTTTATTATGCATACAACTGCATACAATGATACAAGAATCTTTCAGAAAGGAAAAACAATCTTCATGGATGGGGCAAGAAAACATTTTGCTGTTACTATTACAAATGATACTGATATTGATCTCTGATACTGATCTGATTCATTTTCCATCAATGATGGCAGCAGATTATGCTCATGGATTTATGTTTATTAGTGTTTAGCGATTCATTTGAATAGAATGCATATCAAAGAATGCTTGTCAGAGTTATGCCTATTGGTCTTTCCCCTAACTGGAAGGTCATCTAACTAAAGAACGTATGCAAAAGTGTGTGATAACCTGGAAAAAGGAGAATCGTGAACTATGCATATGGAAACAAACATGTTTCTGGACTATGATATATAGGGCCTACGCAAAGCAACCTTAGAATGCTTGTAAGTCTGGAGAAGACAGTAGAATAGTAATCATATTTTCCACTGTTACAGTCAAGGACACCTGCAATTAAAAAAAAAATCACACAGTTTGAAACTGTTGTTGGGTGTTGTACTTTTTGCTGCAGCTCTTGGAGGTTTTTTTTTTTTTTAAAGAAAACAAAACTTAAAAACATTTATGCTAGCTGAAATCATTTAGTGTCTTCCCCCACTCCCAGGAACATTACAGCAAAAGAAATAAAGGAAGCAAAGCAAAGCAAAAATGGGGCAGACGGAAAGGACTCTCATAGTGCTGTCCTGACAATTCCATCAGATTCTTCTCCGTTCCTCCTACTCTTCCTTGCTGGACTGGAGGGGGAAGAAAATATTCCTTTATAGTAGTTCAATAACTTTTTGGAATAATGTACCTTTAAAAAAGACAGCCTGCTCACCCAGATCTCAGAGCCAATAGTAAGCAAAAACATGGAAGAGAACTGATGATTGGCTAATTACCTGCAATGTTATGAGATCTGAATAATGATTGGACATTCCCTATAGCTTCCTTCCTCCCTCCACCTTTCTCTGCTGCCCTTTACAGACTCCCTGCTCAAACAACACCAAGGAGTACTAACCAGCAATATTTGCTGCAAGAGCTATCAGTTTAGAAGAGCCGCTGCTTTCATTCTCTGTGCCCATTTCTGCACGGAGCGAGGGAATCACCGCATGACACTACTTACCAGACTTTAAGGCTCCCCGGTCCGGTCCAGGCTGCTCTGGAGCAGTGTGTGGCCGTCGCTCCGCACTGCTCCGGTGTCGAAAATGGCGGCTTCTGGTTGGTCAAGGGTCTCAACCAACCACTGAAGTTTGCCAGCCTAAAGCCTGCCCCCAGTAGATCACAGGCTCGCACCAATGCGAGCCTGCAAATCTGCATAAGGGAGCAGGCTCACAGTGGTGCGCTCCGTGCTTTTGAAAGACCTGTTTTTAGCGGTCTTTCAAAAGCACACTGGATGACCACTTGGGATTGTTCCGGAGTGGGCTGGGGTGCGGATCTACGTTAAGTAGGTTCGACCCAGTCCGCTGCCAGGTGCAGGACGCTCTGCCCCTTTTAAAAACCCCATGTGGAAATGGCCTGTGTCTCTGTTTTTCTCTCTGTCCCTCCTTCCTGGTCTCTTATTTCTCTTTTCCAGTCTCTGTTTAATGAACTTGATATGCCATAACTTTGCCTTTTAATTCCTTTTTTTTTAAATGCTTATATTTTAATTTTAGTATTATTAGCCACCTTCAATGACATTTTTGGTGGAAATTTTGGACGTAAATTTAATTAAAAAACACATATTCAAGCCTTCAGGCTTTCTTTGACGTTTGTGTTTATTTGTGCATTCTATATAATTTTAGCCACTCATTTCAAAGTAGACACACTAGAACAGATACAATAGAAACAATATTCATGTCTGAAAAAAGCATGTGTATAAAAGGAGGAAAGATTAGGAGGAAAAAACCCAGAAATAGCTTAAATGAGAGATTCCTCAGTTTCATGAGTATTTGAAGCAGAAACAAGAACAGTTATTTTTGGATTATATTTCCCAACATACCTTTGATTCTGGGAGTTATTATTCAACTTTTCCAAGTTTTCCAGGGGGTAATTTAACACTCCTAGGAGCTCTGGGAGTTATAGCACTCCAAATATACCCCAGAGGGTCAAATTTCAAGAATCAGCATAAAAGCATAATATTGAGCCTTATCTGCTTGCATATTTCTATCAGCAAATCAGTAGATCTATCATTTCTGTAAAGATAAATTTTCCCCTTTGTATCCCTACGCAAGCTTCAGGCTTAGCCTTCACAATATGAAGGGGCTCTGACAAATATCTGGGAAACAGAAAATCCTTCAAGAGATCCATTATGTAGATCAAAGTCGAACTCACTCCTTTTGCCATGAAAGACTGATGCAACACTAAGTAGAAGGAAATTTTCTCTGGGTTAAATTAAAAAAAAAGAATTTTCAAAGTAAAATATCATATGCATATAGTCATGATATGGATATAGTGGTCTAATATCTACCAGCTGAAAACAAACTGTAGAAACTGTGTTATCTACAAGATACAATGATGTTTCTTTTGATAAGCTTCAATATGGGGAGTATGTATCTCAAACTTGATATAAATCTGATCTGAAGAAAAGTAGAACAGTTGTTTGGAATTACTGCAGCAAATATTAAGGAAAAACATACCCTGAAAAATCAACATAATAGCTCTGTTCCCTACATATTCATATCATTGTTCCATATTCTTACTTTTTCCTCCTGTGGGATAAATAATGCTTTAGAACACATGTGTCAAACATAAGGCTCATGGGCTGAATCCAGCTCACCAGGCCATTTCATGTGGCTCTCACACCTCTCCTGCAGCTGTGACACTCCTTCCTCCTGGTGAGCCCGATCCCTACATTGTGGGCCTATGGCTGCTGGTATTCTGAAGAGGGGCCCAGCTGCCAGCACTCATGATCTACTTCTACTTCTGACTGCTCCTCTGTCCAACTCTGGTGAGCCGTGCGGAACATTGCCATGGTAACCCACGGCAATGCTCTGACAGCAAGATTTGGACAGAGGAGCAGTCAGAAGTAGAAGTAGGTCCCGAGTGCTAGCTGCTGGGCCCCTCTTCAGAATATTGGCAGCCAGGGGCCCACAATGTGGGGATTGAGCTCACCAGGTACAGTGAGGAGCAGGAGGACAAAAGGAGCCATGGAGAGGAGGGAAGGAGAAAGAGGCACAGAGAGGGACTGGGGAGCAGAGAGAGGCACAGAGAAAGTCTCAACTGGGACCAAAAAGTTAAACAAAGTTAATGTAATAAACAGTGCTTGCTAATATTTGTCTGATGATTTAAAAAAACTTTCTGTTTTCAAAACTCATTTTTTAATAAATTGTACAATAGTTGTACACTTGAATATCTGCTTGCCATTATTTTTCTTAGACTTCTAGTTTCAGAGCTAGTTATTACTAAAACTAAACTAAAATAGTTGAATGCAGAGGCAATTATTTAATATGATAAAAGAGTAGATACTTTTAGTAGATGCAGCTGGCCCTTTGAGGGCAACCATAATGCTGATGAGGCCCAAGATGAAATTGAGTTTGACACCGCTGCTTTAGAATCTCAGGAACTCTTATTTTTGCTTATGAACTTTGTCATACAATGCAATGTTGGGTCTGTTATTGACCCAACAGCAGTGCAAAACCTTGTCATTCCGAAAAGACTGACAAATTTGAGGAGAGATTCTGAAATCTGTATTACTGAGATTTAAATAGTAATAGAGCAAAAGAGGCAGAACCATCTGACTTTACCAATTGTCCCCATGTAAATCTTTACTGTTCCCTCCCCACAAACCCTTCTGTTCCCTCCCCAGATAAAAAAGATACATGGGGTATCAATGGGCCAAAGGAAACCAAACAGTAGTTAGTAAGTAAGTAAGTAAGTAAGTAAGTAAGTATGTATGTATGTGTGTGTATATATATATATATATATAAAATGATTCTGTCAGAAGCCTATATCATCTCTAACACTTCAGAGGAACATGGTATGATTCCCTTTGTGTTGTGAAGCTTTGTGCACAGTGCATCACAGGATAAGAAGGATGTATTTTGCCAACTGGCAGTGTGATGTGCTGTTTCTAGAGCCAGTATCTGAATAGTGTCAGGTCATGTCTAGCCAATTGGAAATGTTTGTTGTGTCTGGTGGAAGAATCTTGCACCTGATACTATGTAATGATGGCTGTACTGACATAGCTTCTCCCATATCAGAGTGTTTGTATAATGGTGACTGTCACAAAATGATCCACAGGCCAACATTATGCTTAGCTGTCAATGGATGAGGCACATGTTAGAATAGCTGGGAAGCAAACATTGTTGCATCAACTTTTCTGGTGAGTTTCCTCTGATGCTAGATCTAGTATTCTTCACTAATGGCCATAGATGTCTTGTCAGGACATTGTCTACCAGCATATTTGTATGCAGCGGCTCATTTGAGCTTCACTTCACTACTGCACCTCTAATGCAAATATATTTCCACCTTCAAATCAACCAGTGTTAATTAAATAGGCAAGAAGGAATAGTTTGTTCTGTTCTAGAGAATTCACAGCATGACCACTTCTCTTGGTCTGACTGAAGGCTGCAAAGCTAAACTACATTATCTGTTAGGACAGTTATATTCTCTCATATGACAATGACTCGCAATATGTAGTCACAATCTTCTGGGGGAAGGAAAAAAACAGCAATTACCGTGCAGCACTCGAATCTGCCTGCCAACAGCAGAACAGTGATTTGTGAGACACATCAAGAGCTTCTGGCAAGATCAATCTACCAAGATCCCTCTGATAGAGGAATAATGAGTTGACAAAGACCAATGTTCAGTTGGGTCCAAGCCCAATAAGATTACTGTACAGCATCATCAATATTGTCTGTGTTTGGAACTGACACAATCAGAATGGAATCAATTGCATTTTCCACAGCACTGTCACACATGATTTTTAACTTTGGCTCTCAGCGATGTGGAGGAGCTTGCAGATGTTGGCAGATTTTTTGCTAACTTATGGAATGTCATTATTAAGTAGGAACTGCGCAGTACAGTAATTTGCAGTTCTGCTGTGTTCCCTTGTATGGTCTCTCATTTGGAGGAAGGAGGTGGAGGAGAAGATGCAGTAGCCGGAGGGATTTGTCTGTTATCACCGTCAACTTGCTGTGATGGTTGAAAGTACCACATGATATACAAGCTAGAGCCTGCTTTCTCCTTCTCTCTCTTTCTCTCTCTTTGCATAGTTTAATTTGGGCTGCATATTCTGAGCAATGGACAGAGACATGGAAATATTTTTTACTTTAAAACAAGCAATAAAGAAAATAGTTTGTTTCCTTATCAAAAGGCACAGTTGTTATGCAGAAAACTATATCTGCTAGACCATTATTCAAGAGTCAGAAAACCTAAGAAATGGGTTGATGTTTGTGAATATACGTGTTTAACACAGCCTCTTCTTTGGGAGTTTTATTTTGTTCAGCTGAAAAATGCTATCAGTGATATGTTCCCTTCAATCTGTTTTGTGCAGCCCTTCCTTTATATAGCTGCAAATAGAGAGGAAAACACAATCTATTATGTTATGTTGCTAGAGTTGTATACAACAAGGTAATAAAATTTGTATGTAAGGGGAAATTAAAACTTCTTTGACATGAATGACAATGTAAAGGGAACTAAAATACATAAATCTGTAGGAAATTACAATAGTAGAAAGAACCCCATAGGTGACTGGCAGGACAACAACTCTCTGTATCTGTGCACTCTCAGATTAATTGATGCAATCAAATCCAAAGTGTGGCATCGACTCAAACAGTGTATCAACTCAAGCAGTGTATCAACACTACATAGTAGTTTGACACTATTTTAACTGCAGTGCCTCTGTCCTAAGAATCTTGGGATTTGTATTTTGTTGAGGTGCTTATAATTCTCTCTCATAGATAGTAGAATGTTGCAGTGAATTCTGAGTACCCAATCACACTATAAATCTCATGATTTCGTAGGATGGAGCCATAGCCATTAAAGTGCTATACCTACATAGTGTGGAGACACCCCAGACACACCAACAAACATGCTACAGAGAGAATACAACACAAATGCTCAGACTTATTAGCCTATTCAGTTGGAAATAGTCCTTCCTAAATATAGCAATCTATCTAACAATGAACTGAATATTAACCAGGCACACCCACTAATTCCTAATTGGTTTAGGGATATGTGCACCAGATCCCGTCTGATCTTGGAAGCTAAGCAGGGTCATCCCTGATTACTCGTTGGATGGAGATTACCACCAAATGCCAAGTATATTTCAGAGCAATGAACTGATAAAACCACTTCTGAATGTCCCTTGCCTAAGGCCCTTTCTGCACGGGGAAGTTAAGACGGGCCAAGGCGTCCTGTCACGGAGGTCGTCCACACCTTGGATCGAACTAGGTTCGGACTATTTACCTGAGATCTGCACCTTAGTCTGATCCAAAACGCCCCCAATGGTCCTCCAGCGTGCTAAGTGAAGACTGGAAAAAATCGGTCTTTCAATCTTCTGGAGTGCGCCATTGTGTTCCTGCTCACTTGTGCAGATGCACAGGCTTGCACCAATGCGAGCCTGCGATCAGCGGAGGGCGGGCTGTGGGCGTGGTCAGTGTCAGCGGTTGGTCCGGACCCACGAAGAACAGGAAGCTGCCATTTTGTAAGCCTGAGCAGTGCAGATCTACAGACCTCGCACTGCTCCGATTCACCCTGAACCAAACAGAGGAGCCCTGCAGAAGGGCTTAAGGGAAAGCCCGCGTTGCTTTGAGCCAAGAAGAACCAATGAGTAACAGCATGGAGCGATTCACTCGCCTCATGTGGAAAGGGCCTAAGAAAACCCTATGAAATTCATGGAGTCACCATAAGTCAACAGGCAACTTGAAGGTACATATATACACACAACCAAGCTGTGAAAGGAATTTATCCAATTTGTGGTCTGCAAGACTATTGAGGGAAGTGCATGTGTATCTTTCAGCAACTTGTCATTAGGAGAAAACTGCAAGCATCAGATTTTTTAAAAATTATATGCAGCTACAGGCATATGACTAAAAAGGCAAATATTTGAAAACTTATGCAAACACATTTTAGTGAATGAGGAAAAACATAAATGAGGTTAACAGTTGAAAAAAAATGTGAATTATAGATTCTGCCAGACAACTTTTTTTATTATGTGTGGAAACTAATTGTTTCATTATCTGCTTCTGTGAATCGCTGATGTCGTCTTTCACTAGAAGCTTACTGGCCACAATCCAACACCGAATGGTTAAGTTGGTGTTCAGTTCTGCCCATTGCATCTGAGGTTGCTTTATGTCCCTGGACATAAACTAAGCAAACTTAGATTTTATTTTGTAATATAAAATGAGACCCAAACCATTTTATAGCAAGTCTTTCAGTATGAGTATGACGTTTCCACTGTTGTTGGCATGATTGAAATGGAAAATACCAACATTTCTCCTGAAACAAAGAAACTGTTGTAATGAAGGTAGGCTGAATATTCACATAAAGTTCAGCTTTTCCTGAATATAAATCTTTTCCTGGATATAAAACCTTTTCCTGGATAAAATCTTTTCCTGGATATAAAATCTGCAGAAAGGACTGAGTAGGTCACACTGGAAGAGGTATTGCTCTATTTGTCAAAGAAGGGACAGACAGCAATAAATCAGAAATCTCCAATGGGGAAAAACATTTTCACAGTGCAGCTCTCTGTAGATATTCCATGCCAAAAAAGGGAATATCACTCTAAGGACACAGTCTTGCTAACCAAATCTCTTTAACAAGTTATCTTGTAATGGAAAATAAAAATCTTGAGATGAGAAATAAAAATCAAGCTAACTGCTAAATTAATGGAATTATAATGGGAGAGTTCAGCTGCCTGCAAAATGGGAGGCAAACAAAATTTGAATCATAATAAGGACAAAAATGTTGAGGTTGTAGAAAACACTGCCCCTTATCTAGTTGGTTTCAAGAATGCAAGCATTAGTGAAATAGAGGGAATGGATTATTTAGCAGCATGCCAGTCCATATGCCAATATTCCAACTGAACAATCTGGCACCAAAGCAAACATATACCTTGCCTAGCAAAAATATTCAACACTGTATAGCAAATCACAGGAATATACTAGATATATTTTAACCAATCATTAAACACAAGTCATTAATCCATAATGTAAAATTACTAAGCAAGCAACAAATGAAAACTAGCCATGTTGAACCTTTCCCTTACATTTCAGATTGTTATGGTTGGTAGTAGAAAGGGCCAGTTGGCCTAAGACAGAGTCAGAGTGCCCTGGAAATGCTTAATCTGCTTTCCACTGAGATTCCTAAGAGCTTACTAATGCTGCCACTTCTATAATTTTCCTGCATAAGGATAACTTTCATTCAGGCTCTACCTTACTTTGGTGTTACTGGCTCCCTCTGAGCTTTCCACATCAAGGTACAATCAATGAAAATGATTTCAATGCTTTTGGGTTTTCCAACTACTGTAGAACAGTCCTATTGAAACAACTGTTGAAGAAGTCAACACAGATACAGTAGGACCCCCATATCTGTGGGGGATTGGTTCTGCCCCCCCCCACGGATACAGAAATCCATGGATAGTACCGAACGCCCTGTCCTGCTGCCCCGGGCCCAATTGCAGTGGCAGCGGTGGGCGGGAAAACAGCGGAGAGCGTGGGATCCTGCACTTCCCTCTGTTTTCCCACTGGCTGCCACTGCTATCGGGCTTGGGGCCCGCAGCTGGAGATGGGAAAACAGTGAGGAGCATGATCCTGCAATCCCCACTGTTTTCCCACCTCCAGCTGCTGGCCCAGGGCCCAAACATGGTGGCGGCTGGCAGAAAAACAGTGGGGAGCATGGAATCACACTCCTCGCCACCTCGTGCTGCCCACCCTGGGCCGATCCCAGCCAACCGCGGATAACTGAATCTGCAGATCATGAATCCACAGATACAGGGGTCCTACTGTAATTCAGTGGGTCTATTTTAGTTAAGACTAACAACAGGATCCAGCCCTCTTTCTTAAAGCAGTCATTGTCAGAGCTCTACATTTGAATGCATGGCCATGATTTCTGATGGGGAGTGGGGACAGAATTACCCCCTGCTTCAACCCCAATGGTGCTTGTTTATGTTGTTGTTGTTATTGTTGTTGCTGTTGTTGTTGTGTTGTTTCCACCTTATGGTAACTCTAAAGCGAACCTATCATGTAGCATTTTTAAAACAGCATACATTAAAATCAGGCAGGAAATACTTACAGAGTTAATTGTTCAGATATTTAGTAGATCTTTTGTACCCCAGAGTGTATGTTGACTGTACAATCCTATGAGTTCAATCAGGATTACTCCTGTGCCAGTGCGTACAGGTCTGCAGTCTAGACTTCTCTCTTGCATATGTTGTACAGAATGGATATTAGGAAAGCTTAAACATCAATTAAAGAATATCTCTATTTTCTGAAGGTGACAGACAGGCAGAGAGTTCTCAACCTCCACATCCTATTCATTATGGGCCACAATGTTTAAACATGTGCATTTTAAAACATCCTATGGTGCCATTTCCTTATATAATTCGTTGAGAATGCAACAATTCTATCTTGCTCCTTTCTTCGTATTTTCCTTGAACAGAATATAAGACATTTTTGTTGTGTAGGAAGGATGTGTCTTCATATTGTTATGCCATGCATATCCTTTATTTCCTTTTGTTGTTCATTCTCTCCCCATCCGTTTTATATGACATTTCTGAGATGGTACCCATAGCAACACCCCCTAGTAGGGATGAGACTCTGAAGCCGTTTTAGTCATCCCCATAGCTGAGCATTGACAATGCCAGTCATTAATCTAGCAGCGTCTGCCTACTCAGATCTGTACAGTTCCTTGTCTGGTCTTCCCCCCTCCAGCAGTAACCACCTAGTGCACGAAGATCCAGAGACTTGCGGTTAATGATTTGTCACTTATTCAGAACAGCTTCAGTTGGCAGCTGTGTTATCCATCCTCTATGGCACTGCCACATTGCATTACAGTACAACAATGTCTTGGAACTGGACGTGGAACAAGAAATTTCCAATTAATCCAGATTTTTTTTAAGTGATTTGGGATTTGCATGAAAGAATAGCAAAATCATAAGTTAAAATACTTTAGATACTAAATTTGCTCTGCAAGGAAACAGAAAAATTCACGTCAATGTGTTTTTATGCCCAAATTTCAACCACTCCTCAAGTTTGAAAGCCTAAAGCTGTCAGCTTGTCACTTGCTAATCTAACTGTCCAGATTATAAAAACTGGTGGATTTTTTTTTCTGATGCATTCCTTTGGCAGAAGAATGCAGTATTAGTAATAATATATACACCATGACAACCAGCTATCAGACTAATGGAAACTTTGGTACTATTGTGAGCTAGTGAAACAACAGAAACAGAAATACACATATATTTCCATTTATTCAATCTGTTGGTTCATAATGCCATGAAATTATTACACCACTTCATTATACCAATCATTACTAGTTTTTAGCTCCTTCAGTAATCTCAAAGACTTCCGTACATCTCAAATGTTCAAATTACAATACATCTCAAATTCTTTCATAAGAAGTAACCTCTTCTGCAAGTTTTGATAGGAAAGACACTATAAAAGCGGGGCATTATTTCATAATGGTACATCACAGTTATATCATTTTAAAAAATGATATAACTTAACAATGAAGGACATGAAGAGGCAAAATTCTATGCAGTGAGTAGTCAGTTGTAGCAGACCATATCTTTTTGCTTGCCTAGAGAATATAGATCATTCTAATTGCACTTTCTTTTCTTGATTATCCCAAACACTAGCTCTCACATAGCCCAGGAATGGGAATCATGTGGTCTTCTAGATGGTACTGGAATGCAATCGGTGGTGGCGAATGTCAGGGTAATGTGAGGTATGCACCTGAGAGCATGTGCACAGTACAGATAAGAAAGTGGTGCCCAATTGCTACCAGCTGCTCTAGACAGGGGAAAAATAGCCACGCAGACTCAAGCATTAAGGCTTAGCGCTGTTTATTCAACAGACACCAGATAAGTGCTAGGCTTTTAACAGCAAGCCTAGAAGCAAAAAATGTTCAGGCACAAAATAGCAACACAGAAGACAGACATACAGCATGACCAGAGGCAGCACCAAAAATAACCTACAGCAGCATGACCAAAGGCAGAATAATCTAAGGCAAGTTACATTGGCACACCTAAGCCTTTTTAAGGGCTTAACCACACCCAGTTACATATGAGGTGATCCAGTACATATGGGGAGTTCCAATGGGCATATAATCTCCTCATGTTGGAAGCTCTCTGATGCAGCAGGACCTTGCAAGGCAGGCAAGCCATAACAATGCCTTGCAGCTGTGCTTCCAAGGCTGTGCTCACATTACCTCACCTCTTCGGCCACTAGAAAAACTTTTCTTGGTCACACTGCGCTCACTGTCTGAATGCCCTGACAAGTTGCAGCTCATTAACATCTAGATGGCTGTATGATTCTCATCCTTGATGCAGATAAACTTTTAAAAAATTTTCATCCCTCCTGAAACTAGTGTTCTCCTTTTACAATTTATACATGGTGGGCATTTACACAATTAGAACTACAATTATTTTTGCCCTTTACATTGGCACATGGAGTCAAATGCAAAGTTCCATGCCCTCTCCCCCTGTCCTGGCAGCTGAGAGAGGACTCTGATGATCATGATGATGGTGGTGGTGGTGATACCATGGAGGAGGGAAGGTTGAGGCAGTTCTGGGAGCCTCTAGATGGGGAAAAAAGTTCTCTTGGAAGTGCTGAGATTTCCAGTTCTTTTTTGTTGTTGTTTGGTTTGGTTTGGTTTTGATAATACCTGCATATTCATGAGTTGCATCCAGTTCTCTTTCTTGAAATATTTTGGGTTTCCCTTTACTTCCCCTCACCTCTCCTTCTTTTTCTCTCAAAAATCATTGTTATGAAAATATTGATCATGCTACCATATTAAACCAGAAATGGACACAAGGCTCAATCCAACTTTTTCAAAGTATCATGAGTTTCTAGTTCTTTTTGTTTCAATTGTACCTGCTTATTCAAGAGCTTGAGTTCAATCCCCTCTCTTGAAATACACTGGACTTCTCTCACTTCTCTTTCTTTTGTGTCCTTCTACTTCTCCCTCCCATGAATCACGTGTTGCATCCAATTTCATGCAACATTTCGGAAACTGATTTTTACCAATTTCCAGTATTCAAGAGTTATAATCAAAGTGCTAAATTTTTTTAGCAATATTACACTACTGAAACATCAAGATCATTTCGTTTTGGTACAAACATTCCCCTTTCCCTTCCTTGGACTCTGTTGGATTTGTTTCCTAGAAACATTGTTGTGTTTATTTGGCAGCTATTTTTACTGGGTTCAGGATAATGGAAATGTACAACAAGTAATCAGTGCATTTAATTTCAGAAAGCACTAAATTAATTTAATCCTGGGGAGTGGGAATGAAAAGTCCTTGGCAATGCTGGGAGCTCCCAGGAGATACTTTGAGATGAAGAAAACATCATGTGGAACATCAAAATAAAATCAGTTTGTACTGCAAAAAATAAAATAAAATTGGAAGTTCCAGAGACTTTTCTCTCCTTTGGAGATGCTTTCCAATGATGAAGAAGCAGCTGGTCTCATCTCAAAAAGGGAAAGAAATAAGAATGCACTCACAAATGGAGTGCACCTTCCATTTCCTTCCCCTGGAAGCACAAAGTAGCTGCATATTCATCATCTAAATTGATTCTGTCCTTGCTCTCCTCCTCACCAGTAAGCAGTGCACTAGGCCCACTTCCCAGAGGTTTCTCAAAGGTTCTGGGGGGTCAGGAAGCAAAAAGCATAGCTCCCTGATCTCACTCCAAAAAGAGTCATATGTGCACATGAGACACACTTATGCACACACAAGCCACTAACAGGAAGCTGCCAAATAGCTAAGACACTGTGATGACTGGAAAAGTCTGAGGGAGATATTTGTAAGCATTGTCCTTGAAACAGAGAAATAGAAATAGACAGGTTTATGTATCTTGCAAATATTTAACCAGCTGAAACATGGAAAGCTGAAACATGGTATATGTGTACATATATATAAATAATATATGTATGTATACACATACACACATATATACATACAAGTCAGTCCTTTATTTGAAAAATCATATTATTATCTGATTGTTAAGACCAGTCTCAGAATAAACATTTCTAAGGGCTCTTCCACACTATACTGTTATAGTGCTATTATTCCACTTTCCACGTCCTGTGGAGTTCTGGGGTTTGTAGTTTACTGAGGCCAAAGAACTCCCTGGCTAAGAATTCTCAATGCCCCTCCCTAAACTGTAGACACTGGTTGAATGCTTGTAGTTTTTTTGGTAGAAGTAACATTTGTGGTCATTTTTGTGGGAGTATAGGAATCTTAAAAAAAAAAAAGTGTGCATAGCAAGACACAAGGCTCCTGGATCACTCAGCGAGCTAGGCTAAAAAAGGGGTGTGGATAGGTAGGGCTAAATAGTGTGCATCTTATTTATCTATCTATTTATGTGTCTGCCAAGGGTGACACCACCAATATTGTTCCATTGGGTACAGAACTGGTCAATACTGACCAATTTTATAAGGCAACTTTTTAAGGTACTGACTCTTTTATAAAGCAAAAAGGAGTCTTCCTTTAATATATAACTTGATCCAATATTTGATCATAAATTAGTTCCAAATTCACAGCAAATTAGAAGATTACATCCACATTAATCCAAATTAAGTCATCATGATTAATGAAATTTCAAATACCAATAGAATTAACTATAATTAGTGACTTTTGTAAAGCGTTGCTGAATTAAATATCTTGGGCAATAGCTTCTTCCCCAGCATTGGCAGTAAATTCAGTACATATTTAATTATATGGAAAAAGTAATAATGATGCTATATGCACTTTATTCTGCTACCCAAGTATGCTAATGAACCTTAAAGGAGTGTTTGGAAGTCAAGCAATTGGCTCAAGAATACTTGAAATGACTGCATGTTGAATCTATCCCTAAGGTATCACGGAATGCATGTTCAATGCCTAAAGCTATGGGTCACAGAGAAGTATAGCCACTCAATCTGCTGCTTCATGTATGCTGACATACAGTTTCCCCCACCCCACATCCCCCATAATCCAGGATGCTAAATCATGCTATAATGAAGTACTGAATTACTGAGGCTTTTCCAATTTCCACAGAAACGGACTTTAATTCAAAACTATGCCCAGTTAATTAAACTTTCCTCATGATCTAATTTGCTCTAATTATTTCTATAAATTGAAATGTAACTGGGGTTGTATAAAATTACCCTAAATTGGAGCCAGTCTCCAGTTAGAGGGGAGTGTTTTTTTTTTAAGGGAGGAGGTAGAGAGAGAGAGAGAGAAAGAAAGAGAGAGAAGCTAAAATAAGTAAAATTCCACTAAGTGTGGATGTCATTTATAGCTAACCACATAATACCCACTAATAGTCTGAATAAAACTAAAGGCAACATTCTTAAGTTCTGTAAACTGAATGTGAAATTGCCCACTCACAATCAATTTCCTTCTTTCTTTCTTTCTTTCTTTCTTTCTTTCTTTCTTTCTTTCTTTCTTTCTTTCTTTCTTTCTTTCTTTGAACTGCCAGCTCTCCGTACTTCTGTGGCTACATACAGTGAGCAATGAAATTAAAAACAAAATACAAAACTTTACCCTAAGATTTGAAAAAAAAAATCCAATTAAGCATTAAAAAATAACAGCCCCAGAGGTGAAAGACCAATTTCTGAAAGAGCATCGAGTGTTACCAATTTTATAAGAAAAAAGAATTCAAGAATTTTGAGGCAGCCACAGAGATAGATTCTAGCCCTATAAATGCTGACTAAAGGTGCAATCCTACAGGCATTCCAAGGGCTATAGGTAAGATCCATTTTTCCCTCCAAGGTTGGAGGGGGGCTGTTCTCAAAGGCCTTACATCCCAGTCTTGGCCTTTCTAGAAAGTTCCACATCACTTACCCCTCAGTAGTGGAGCTCTGATATCGAGAGAGGTTTACAGGGGACGATAGATCAGGAGAACGCTCCCATATATCCATATATATAGCAATCTGCAGCTGTAGTAAATAATATCTCTCCCATTGCCTTCAAAGGAAGGTAAATAATTTAACAGTGCTGGGTGAATGTTATTCCTTTCTCACTTGTATCCTGCTGGCCTTGTATCAGCAAGGCTTTAGATTATCTCTGAGGTCCTGATTTTAGAACTCTCCAAGGCACAAGGCACAATCTTTCTTTCCATATGGTACAGTCACATCTAAAACAAACAATAGTTCATGTAACATCATCATGCTGAAACCCCCACTGCATCCTGGTACCACCAGCCTCTCCTTAGACAGTGCATAGCATGTGTGCTGCAACAGTATGAAGTGCAATTTTCATTTTCTCTATTGACATTTCTGCACTACGGTGTTATAGTGCTATTATTCCACTTTCCACATTCTATGGAATCCCAGGGTTTGCAGCATAGGGAGGGGCATTTAGAATTCTCAGCCAGAGAGCTCTTTGGTCTCAGGCCCTTTCCGCACAAGGTGTATGAAGCAGTTCATGCTGTTTCTTACCGTGTCTTACCAGATCCAGATAACATGGGCTTTCCCTCATTTGCTTCTGCACAGCTCCTCTGTATGTTTCCTTTTGATTCAGAGGAGTGCAAGTTCATGCACCCGCGGTACTTCGGCAGTGACCACTCCCACTACTCCCCTCACCCCGCCCCAGCGGCTGTGATTGGCTTTTTTTCTCTTTTGGGTTAGTACATTTGTATATACCTATGTACCTATGTAGGTATGTATTTTCCACTGTATAAGAGGCACTCCCCCACCCAAATACCCTCTGAAAATGGGGTGCGAATATGGTAACTCCCCCTACCCAGGCAGATCACCTGGCAGAGCAAAGTTGGGAGAGCGATCTCGCTACCCCTCTCATCTCTGCCCTGCCGTTGACATGATCCTGCCCCAGAGAGGAATGGGGGGCTCCTTACAAACACACGTGCGCACGCACACACATTCCCTCCCTCCCCTTCCAACCTTGGCAGGGAAGTTTGTCAGAAATAATGGAAGTGGGGAGATTGCTTCAGCAAACAAGCACCACCAGGCAAGCTGGACGAAAACCTCTTCACCTCTTTAGCCAGGAGAAAATAGCCACTCCATTCTGGAAAGGAGAATTAGCAGCAGTTGTCCTGTGCACAATACCTTTTTTGTTCAACCATTGTCGCACACCTTCAGAGAGGAACTCAACTCCTCTGTCAGATTGTAACCACTTTGGGGAGTAGCCAAACTGCCTTTCTACTAGAGTATGCCAATTTTTGAGGATTTGGCAGACCTCAGACTTCTGCTTCATCAAGTAACAAAACGTATACCTGGTGAAGTCATCGACTAGGATGAGAAAGAATCTGGCGCCTCCCAAAGACGGTTTGCTGATTGGACCGACCACGTCACAGTGTACCAACTGGAATGGCTCAGTTGGCACACGCGTACTGATCTTGGGGGTAGGCAGCTGTATGGACTTGGTTTGTTTACAAATGGCACAGTCCAGGAACACAGTACAAGGCTTTAAGGAACACCCCTTACAACAACCTGCCATCTTCTTGAGCACAGAAAAGCTTGCATGCCCCAGTCTCCTATGTAACAGGTGTATGCACTCATTGTGCGTGGGCGTATTGCTAAAGACGTTACAAACATTGTGTTGTGGCACAAGCACATACAGCTTATCCTTTCTAGAAGCCACAGCACACACATTCCCATTTTTCAGCACTCATGAGGAAGAGAGGAATGGGGGAAGGAGCTTCTTACACACACACGCGGTGTGCATGTGCTCCCTCCCTCCCCTTCCAACCTTGGCAGGAAAGTTTCCTCGCCAGGAAGAGAAGAATGGGTGGAAGGAGCTTCTTACACACACACACACACACACACACACACACACACACAGTCTCTTCTTTCTGACTGGGCAGAGAGGTTCCCCTCACCCAAACAGATAGGACAGGAACTGGGAACACAGTACTAAAATATTTTTTCCTTAATAATATAGTCCGAAAATAGGGTGCTCTTATAAAGCAGTGTGTCTAATGCTGGCAAGTATGGTAAAACATTTACAAAATAGAAAACAGCTCTCTCCTTTTAACATGCCTGTGCCGTGTTTTGTCCGGTTACTCCATTTTCTGAAGTTTGCTGAACAAAACAAAAAATGGTGCCTGCTTGTCCTTTGGTGGGCAAGGACAGCTGGAGAAGGTGAGTACGCTCACAGCCCACCTTTTGCTGCCCACCAATTCGCATCAGTGGCAATGTGCATATCTGCACCACTGTGAAAGTCCGAATCTGCTTGATCTTAAAAATAGTTTTGGATTTTTTCCGGTTTTCAAATAGCGTGCTTTCCCACCACATGGGGGCGCATTAACTCGGGATTATGTGTGGAATGATGGTAAATAAAGCGAACCTAGTTCACTCTCACTTGCAGAACAGCTCCGTGCCAAAACACACTGACCCATGTTAATAACTCCGTGCGGAAAGGGCCTCAGTAAATGACAAGGATGTAGAAAGTGGAATAATAGCACTATAACAGTGTAGGGTGGAAAGGCCCTGTTTTAGTTCCTGATAAGGATGCCAGATACTTTTATTCTGTGATATACTATTCAAATATTTAAACTATTTCCCTTCCTTTGCAAGTAACAGGAATTATTTAAATTATTTAAATATAGTTAAATACACCCCTTCAGCTAAAGCAGTGGTTCTCAACCTGTGGGTCCCCAGATGTTTGTGGACTTCAGCTCCCAGAAGCCCCAGCCACTATGGTCAATGCTCAGGGCTTCTGGGAGCTGAAGTCCAAAAACATCTGGGGACCCACAGGTTGAGAACCACTGAGCTAAAGCATCCCTCAGAAGTGGTGATCTAACCTTTGTTTAAAAATCTTTAGGGAAAGGGAATCCACCATTGTCCAAGGTCACCTCATCCTACCTACCAGTAGGGACAGCTGAACTGGAACTTGCAATCATCTGCATAAAGTATTATCTCTCTGTCATCCACAGAATCACTCTGGAGAGGTTGCTCCATAATGGGGATGCCACCTAGAATTGCTAGAGTGAAAACGGGAGAGGACTCCTGTATCTTTACTAGCTGAGTAGAAAAGGAAATTTCAGCAAGGTATTGCTTGTTACCCCATTGTAGGACAAGCAACACATGCTGAAATTCTCTCATCTACACAAGCATTAAAGATACTGGAACCCTCTCCAGTTTTGATTCTGGCAACTATAGCTGCCAGTTGGTGTACCACAGTTGCACCAAAAATGCACTCTCCTCAATTTTCACAAAGTCCATTTTATTCCATGGAAGAACTCAGACTAAGCTCTCTCAAGAAGATCTTAGGGTTCAAATAAATATATATGAGAGAAGGTACTCTTTGGGTTCTTCTGTTCCCAAATCATTTAGGTTTAAAAGTCTCTTAGAAATGATCAATCCGTCATATCAGCAGCCCCATTTTGGACATCTTGCAGCCCTGTATACAAAGCAATAATTGTGGCCAGTCTGCCACACCCAGGGAAAGTCACAGCTGATACAGAGCTTGGAAAGTTACACCTGGAATGAAAGAATATAATGACATGCTGAAGCCATCCATAACTGAGCTGTGGTGGGATGATGTTCGTGTTCCCACTGGTCCATCAGCTGAAGTGGACAAATGCTGTTTTCAGCAATATAGGCCACTGTGGTAACTGGGAAGAGGAGAGTATGACCCCCTCTATGCCATATGTTTGCATTTTCAGGCCTTAAAGTAGTGGTTCTCAACCTGTGGGTCCCCAGATGTTTTTGGACTTCAGCTCCCAGAAGCCCTGAGTATTGACCATAGTGGCTGGGGCTTCGGGGAGCTGAAGTCCAAAAACATCTGGGGACCCACAGGTTGAGAACCACTGCCTTAAAGGGAATAGAAATTATCATCCTTTGGTTTCTTCCCTTCGGCCTTGATATAAAGAATCTGGCAATGTGACATTTCTCTACTTTGTAGCATTTAGCTTCAATAATACATTACTTTCAATAATGTATTATCTAACTCTACTACAAGGAAGTTTTTGGGCACCATGTTAGGGCCTGAACAGAAGAGAGATAGCGGTTTAATCCTTTGTAATTTTATTAATGCAAAGTAGATTATTAAGCAACCAGATGATACAAACGAGTCCATAAGAATTTCTCTCAAAAAATATTACATAAAAAGCTAATATATAAAAATCAAAGTTTGTCTGTGTCAGGCAAAGACCTCATATGGTTGGCTGCCTAAGAAGATTCTATGGAATCCTGGGGTTTGCAGTTTAGGGAGAGACCTTTAGAATTTTCAGCCAGAGAGCTCTTTGGCCTCAGTCAACTCTGTCCGTCTTGAATAGGCTGGTTGCTATGGAGATGAGGCCTAGCAGCAAGGAGGAAAACTGCATATTCCCTCAGGAACCCAACCTTTCTATGTTAATAACTCTGAACACAGATTAGATTGGGGAATATGGGGAAAAGTTACAGCTACTGGACAAGACAGTTTGGGGAATTAGAGACACAGGATCTCAACTTTTTCTAACAAGTATTACCTATGAGAAAATAAAATCCAGGCAATGCTGGGTATGTACGCTAGTTAAAAATATTTGTTTTAGAGGGTAATTTCTGTTCTACAGGAAACTTGTGCTCCTATGCTTGCTCAGCACTGCTTGTGAAATATACTGAAGATACACTATATGGAGAAGTGAAAAAAATGGGATATCACATGAATCTAAGAAAATCTCTAGTTCATTCTGATGCCAAGGAAAAGTTAAAACATAAACTTTCTGACCTTATTCTTCCAATGATTTCAGCATTGGCCTGAAGGTACTCTGTCTTTAGGGATGAAGAGTGTGTTATTGCTTTTTATTTTGTTACTACTATCCTGTTGAGTAGAGGCTGCCACATGGGTTAATTAAAGTGTGTGCGTCTTGCAACAGAGGTATGCAGACTGTTTGAGGGACTGACATAGAGCGTACCAGTGTGAGTTGAGAGTGACAGACATGCCATTGTATTCAATGTAAATCCATACACTTTCTTTGCTCATGCAATCACACTGAATATTATTTTCACTGAACTAGAAAAATGGTAGCACAAATATATTTTTTACATGCTATGAGTTTTTTTTTATCCTTCCGCGCTCTAACAGTTACAAATAGAAACAAACAATGGTCTCCATCTGTAACTTTGAAAGGTGATTGACCTTGTTCCAGCCACTCAATGAAAGTTTTCTTTAATCATGAAATGCTGTGTACGCCTGATGATGATTTGAGAAATCTGTACAGCAAAACTTCGGAATCAATAGAGCACCCTTTTTCACTTTAGAAGACCAATTGTTATGCTCACACACAGATAAAAAGGCTGCTTTTTTAAAAATCTTCTCATCTTTCAGTTGGTGGCCCCCTCCACCTGTTCCATGTTATTGATCACTCTTGCACATGTCAATATAGTATAAACTTAGCCGAGTATTAGAATCCTGTTAGTAAGTTACAATATCTTATGTAGGTTGGGATTCTGTCCCAACTATGGAACAGGGACAAAAAAGTGAACTGTGGTGTCATAAGGCAGACATAACAGACTGTAACTTACTAACAGGATTCTAGCCTGTATATATTTGGATAGAATATGTAGTTTGGAATTCTGTATGAACCATGCAACAAGCAAAAGCCTTCCCAGCAGCCCTCCCTGTAAGCTGTTCCCTCAGCATGGCCATTTCCAGACTGTTAGAGAATGAGGGGACTATCATCTTTAGCTAGAAATTTTGTAATGATATCAGCTGCAAGAGGGATGTCCCGGAGCTTACAAAAAATTGGGTTGAGGGGTAGCACTGGAGTTGTAGCCATGAAGTTGCAACTACATGAGACACATGATATCTCCCGATGCAAGATCTCAGCCTTGATTGAAAATATTTGATTATTTATTTTTATAAGAATTTATTTTAATTTATACACAATTTTATATTATATCACCCAGAATCCTGTTGGTAATATAGCATAGATGTAAGTTGTGATATCCATGCAGAGTGATTTTTTTTAAAAAAAAATTGGTGAAAGAAGAATGGGCATATCCAGCTGATGTTGGTGGGCGCAGAGTTCTGCATGCAGAACAATTACAGATGCGCAGTAATGCACCTAGAGTAGTGTGTCAATGCACATTGAGCATTCCATACTCTGCATTGCCTATTGCTCATTGTCCAATGAGGTGACAGCTATGCACATTCAGCATTTCTTCTGCATTGCACTATGGTGGTATTCTGTGCTGTGCTGAGATGGCATAGGATTTCAGCCATTATATATTTATATATTGTTAACCAGAAAGAGATTACACAATAGCAAGCAACATTTAAGCATTAGAAATAAACACAGACAAACAAATGTAAGCTGAAATAGGATTTCTTTTCCCACACTAAGTTAACATTTCACATTTCCAGACTTTCATAGTTCAAAGGTGTTCTTGTGTTCATGCTGTATGTACACATGTTTAAATCTTTGTCAGAATGTCCATAATTCTATTCATTCTTGATCTGTATAAGAAGGCATAAGAATCCTCTTAAATTCAGGATACAAATCAAAGTTACAGCATTGGAATACAATAAACACCAATACATCTGTGTGAATTGATGAGCACATGTTTACTTTATATAATACGGGGAAATGTGTGGAAAACAACATCAGAGTGTGGTCACAATGGCAAAAGTTATTAGTGAGGAAGACCATATAAGCTAGAAGAGGCTTCAGCAGTTCGCTTTTGCCTAAGCCTACTGGGAAGAGCAAAATTCCACATGCTCCTTTCCTCTCCTCCCTCCTCAGTTGAGTATTAACTACTTTTTGCACTTTGAACTCAGTTGGCAACAACTGAAGTAAACCGAGGAGAAAAGGGGAAAGTGGGAGGAAAAGGAGAAAAACAGGTACATTTTAAAAGCAGCTAAAAAGTAAAACAACAGAAGTTTACTTGAGACTGTCCCAACCAAATTGGGAGTTGGTTTTTTTTTTAAGTGTTGTACTGCTTTTTATCATTTGCTTTCACATGGAAATGGTTTTAATTCTATAGAAAGTTTAATGCTATTTTAAACATAATTTGTTTGTATATTTTTATTCACATGTGTTTTTACTTGTGTTTCTTTTTATCTTTTAAGCCACCTTGAGTTCTACCTGTGAGGAAAACATACAGCATAAACAATGCAATATAATACAATACAATTTGTATGCCTTTCTACCAGTGTGGGACTCAAAGCAGCTTACAATAATTTAAAACAAAGTTCAGCTTTGTGCAATGCTGTAAGATGCAATACAGTGCAATACAATCTATTTGCAGTGTAGTGGTGTTGAATGTTACATGTGAAAAACTTTACCTGTATGCAGATCTACCTATACGCCTATGAATACATGGAGACCTCTGTTGAATGTAACATATGAATACCCCTGTATTCATATTTCTTAAATTTATTTATTTATTTATTTATTTATTTATTTATTATTTGGTCGTTCAGTTCAGCTGTTTTATTTCCCTTTTGCCTTCATTTGCTTGAAGCAGAGACAAGTGAAGATGGAAATGAAGGTGGAAGGAATGGGTGAGGGGGAGAGGAGAAAGTAAGATGTGTGTAACAGAAATCAGGATCTGGTCTCATTTTAGTCTCAAGGAGTCTAGACAGGCTTCAGGCTCTCTAGACCAGATAATGAACATTAAATTAGATAAACAAAATTGTGGCAACAAGTTTATATCTAAGGGCTTGTGTTGTTCTGATCAAAGGTCATCCATTCCAGACCTCTGAAGTCTGTGCTGTGGAATGCCAACAATTATTACCAATGTTTTACTTCCCATGAAAGGCCAGCTAAATAGCATAACCAAAGAACATTTTGATCTGTTATTTCAAATGTATGGCTAGCTGTTGTCATAGTTGAATTCTAGCTATCATTGGGGTTACTTTGCCATTTGTAAATAGCACAATTTTGAACAGCACTATAGTCACAATGACACACTATGACAAAGTTTAACTCTCATGCAAGCAGATTATTATTATTATAATTATTCTTTAATGGGAATATCAATATAGGGTATACCCTGACCTCAGTGAGAATTCTACTGCATTTGTGAGGAAGAATCCCTTCTTGGTTAATAGTGGTACCTACAGGGCAGACAGTAGCTTTAACCTCTACAAATCCTTGTTGTTGTTGTTGTTGTTGTTGTTGTTGCTGTTGTGAACTTTCAGCTCATTTCTGGCTTACGGTGACCCTAAAGCAAGCCTATCATAGGGTTTTCTTGGTAAGATTTGTTCAGAGAGATTTACTTTTGCCTTCCTCTGATGCTGAGAGAGTGTGACGTGCCCAAGGTCACTCAGTGGGTTTCCACGGCTGAGTGGGGATTGAAATTATGGTCTCCAGAGTCACAGGCCAGACTGCTATATCATGCTACAAATCCTTGTTGTTGTTGTTAGCTGCTATCAACTTATGATGATCCCATGAATAAGCCCCTTCCAAGTCATCCTATCATCAATAGGTCTTGCAGACTCAGGGCCCTGATTTCCTTGTTTGGGTGCATCCATTTGTAATGTGGTCTTCCTCTTTTCCTACTGCCTTCTACCTTACTCGGGCCATTTTTGCACTGGACTGTTATAGCGCTATTATTGCATTTTCAACATCCTCAGGCCCCTCTCAAAACTGCAGACCCCAGGGCCTTTTCCGCATGTTACCTTATCACAGAGGTGGGGGGTGCTATTCGTGCAAGCAGGTTCTTGCGCAAGGCGCTCGCTTCACTGCTCCTTCATCCCTCAGCTGGCTTCCTGGTCGTGCGACCACCCCGCCCCTTCCTTCTGCAGTGCAGCCTGGGAGCTGTAAGCTGCGCTGGGGGAGGAAGCACGATCGGCCCGCTTGTCTGACGCACCACAGGGCAGGTAAGTGTGCGAGGGCCCCGGGAGCCTTGCGCGACAGCGCAACATTTTCGGCTTGAAGCCGAAAATAAAAAAATGCGTGCACGGTTCGCATTAGGCTTGTGAGTGTCGCGTAAATGGGAGTGCATTGTACGGACTGCCACTCCCATTTACACGACGCTCAAGGGGCTCTCTCACAAAAGAAACTGTGTGCAAAAAGGGCCCAGGATTCCAGAGGATGTTGAAAGTGGAATAACAGCGCTATAACAGTCCAGTGCAAAAATCGCCCCTGTATTATTGTCATTCTGAATGAGTTTTCTTATGATATATCCAAAGTACAACTGTCTTAGTTTAATCATCTTGGCTTCTAGGGAGAATTCAAACTTGATTTGCTCTAGAACCCATTCATTTGCCTTTTTAGCAGTCCATGGTATCCATGGAATATCAACAGCCCTGCTCAGGTTTTGCCAACTCATGGCCCTGGTTTCCTACCCAAAGCATGACAGTTTCAGTTTAAATGTCTCACAAGATGCCAACCATACCTGCTATTAATCTACAGCAACACACTGTAAGCTTTGTTACCACACTCAACATTTATATTATATTTGGAATGCCTCACAGTCATTTTTTTCAGTCACCCCTAAGGCAAGTATTGTTAACCTGGCTGTGAAGATCTGAAGAAGGAAAAGGAACATTCTGACAAACAGTGCCCTGCCTATGACCACTTTAGTGTATCTGTGATTGCAGTGCCAATAACCTTCTGACTGTTAATCTTTTACCTCCTTTGCATCCCCAAATACATGTAAATACAGACTGAAAGAACTGTATATTATTTCAAACTATCGTTTCAGGCCTCATGCTACTTTCAGTCTCAACTTGCCTGCTAATGGAATCCAAGTTTCCAAACAAACAGAGCTAGCACATAGTTTGAGGTAATATGAACTGGCCACACTGCTTCAGCTAAGCAGGTTTGGGTCTAGTCAATGCCTGGATGAGGAAGAGAGTGTTTATAACCCAATACCATAATGGAAATAGAAATGCTGGAATTCAAACAGGACAATGTAATGTGAGGTATGGTGTGATAAGGCCCTTAGTCTCAAAGGTGCTGCAAGATCCTTTTGTATATTCTAAGAGGTTCATCTGTCTGTCTATCTGTCCGTCTGTTGCACTATACAAATATATTTACTTGATCATATTCAGCATGGTCTAGCAGGACCAAAACAAAGATTGTAATAGGGTTTTTGATTTGATCCAACAAGTACATTAGGTATCTCCCAAACAAATGTTCAGATCTCTATGGATTTTTTAATAATTTTAGAATGCACATTGATGAACCAATTTAATTTGAAATCTAAACTTATTTTGCATGAAGACTGGATGAAACTTTGCCTTTAAAAAAATTCTGAAAGCCTTTCCAGTTCATGTTGCATGGAACTTGTTGTGAAACAAAGCTTAAGGTTGTGGGTATTACCAAGGAGATTTTTGTTTGATTCAGCCTATAATTAAAATTATCAATCTCAAACTGCATTTCGCTGAACAAATTTCCTAATAGTCTTATTGCATATGCTGAAACCTTCATCATTAGTGGACAGCAGGGACTGGATTCTGTGTGTGTGTGTTTTTTCTAGCCTTTTTTTTTTTTTTTTAACAAGACATACCTGCCTAATTTCTTTCAGGGCTGAGATGGATGACTTGACTGTAGGGGGAAAAATCAGTCCAAGGAACAGATGAACTCATGAAAGAAAAATAGAATGGGAGGACATGACCTTCACACTTGATGGTCCACACATCTATTTTCTACATAGGACAAAAAAGGTAAAGTAAGGTTTGGCTGTTCAGAATGAGCCAATCCTCTAACTTACTGCTAGGTAGACGTGCTCTTGCGCACACACAATATTTGGTCAGTTCTTGTTTAACTTTCTAAAGTCTGTTTTAAAAAACAACAACTTAGATATGGTAAAAGGTCAGGAAAAATGTCCCCATCACAAATAAATGAGTATTGTGTCACCAGCAGTAACAGTTGCAGTTACAGAGCAACTACAGATAATTACAATCATTCAATTCAAAGTCCCAAGTCTCTTCATGCAGAACACCAGTCATTTATCATTATTGACTTTGGCTGAAACAAATTTACCCAAATCAATAAGGGTTTCAAATATCCATTAGAGAAGGCAGTGATTGGTTACAAATGATAAGCACTTCATATATACCTATATTAATAAGGGGAAAGCTGTCCTGGATGTTTTGGATTAATGAAGAAGAGTTGGTTCTTGGTAGTGACAGTTAAATAAAATAGAGTTGACCTTAATTCTCCTTTAATTAACATTAAGAAAAACTAGTTGTTTTCAGTGAGTCCTATTAACTACTGAAACATGAGTAATTAAAAAACCTATTGTAGTGTATAAGTGAAAACTTAATACTTTACCCTGAGCTCATACCCATTGACCCCTTTCCAATATGGGTAAAAGTGTACTGAGTATACTTTTCAGTCCAGGGCTAAAACATTCAATATAGGAGTCAAGGTTCCTGCAGGTTGCTTATATGAGGAAGGGAAGCAGTGAATTTTCAGGCCACCTCAAAATACCAAACCCAGATAATCTGGGACAACTCCCAGAATTTCCCCAGCCAACATGGCCAATTCTGGGAGCTATAGTCCATAAAAAAGGTAAGCTTCACAAGTTATGCACAAGCTGGCCAAAATTCAAAATGCTTTCTTCTGGAACCTGGATTAGAAAGAGCTAGAATGGGATGCTTCTACATAAATACATCCTGTAAAGTTCACTGACATGTAATTCTACAAAATAAATCAGCACAAGTAGATTTACTGCTCATACAGGGACTATGATGTAGACAAGCAGATTCACATGAACTGAAAGCTGTTTCTTTTTTTGATTTTCTCTCGGCCTCAGTACTCTATAGGCATGCAATGGAGGCCTATACACTCTGGTTTCTTTATGTATCAGCTACTTAGTTAAATATTTATTTAAGCAACCTCTAGACTATGGCCATTTCCACACTAGACTGTTATAGTGCTATTATTCCACTTGCAACATTCTATGGAATCCTGGGGTTTGTAGTTTAGAGAGGGGCTGGCTGGCCCCTCCCTAAACTGCAAACCTCAGGATTCCATAGAACGTTGCAAATGGAATAATAGTGCTATAACAGTGCGGAAATGGCCTATGACCCTGGAAACAAGGGTTCAATTCCCTGCTTGGCCATGGAAACCCCCTTGGGTGCATCACACTCTCTCAGCCCCAGC
Organism: Iguana delicatissima; assembly: GCA_948472985.1. NCBI lineage: Eukaryota > Metazoa > Chordata > Lepidosauria > Squamata > Iguanidae > Iguana > Iguana delicatissima. The sequence continues at coordinate 32,638 of CAOKZL010001423.1, forward strand.
AAACCCCATGATACGTTTGCCTTAGGGTCACTATATGTCAGAAAACAACTTGAAGGCACAACAAGAAGAAGTAACCTCTCCTGGCCCACTCCCTCCAAACCTGACAGAAATGTTGTTCACCTATGCTCCAGTCAGCAGCAGAATGGATCTCCTTCTCCCAGTGCAGCTGATGCTTGGCAAAGTACATCAAGGAAGAGTTATGATAACTCACAATCATGCCTAAAAGCCTTTCTGCACTGTACTATTATAGAGCTATTATTCTACTTTCTACATCCTACGGAATCCTGAGGTTTGCAGTTTAGGGAAGGCCATTTAGAGTTCTCAGCCAGAGAACTCTTTGACTTCAGTAAATTACAAACCCCAGAATTCCACAGGATGTTGAAAGTGGAATAATGCCTCTATAACAGTATAGTGCGTAAATGGCCTATGGCATGCTGAAGAAGCACTTAGATTTTTGGTAGATAAGATCAAATGTAAATGGATAAGCTTAGCAAAGATTCAATTTGGGATGAAAACTGACCAAACTATTGTGGCTATTTTACACTTTCAAGTTCATTCTGGCTTAACAGTGATTCCATTCTAGTATTTTCTTGGCACGGTTTGTTCAGAGGAGGCTTACTGTTGCCTTCCTTGAAGGCTAAGAGAATGTGACTTGTCCAGGATCGCACAGTGTGTTTACATGACTCTACAGGGATTTGAACCCTAGTTTCCTGGAATCCTAGTCCCACACTGTAACCATCATACTACACTCGCATATAATAAAACTATTTTATAAAGACATCTTTTTTCCTGATGCCTGCTTTCCTAGCAAATTTATTTTCTGCCCAGATTTATTCCCCAGGGAGTGTAAAATGATGTAGGATATTAAATACCAATGCATGTATCATTGAAAATATAAATTTAATATTGTGATGTGTCTAAAACTGGAAAAGTGGTAGGGAGGGGATGCTTGAGTATGTAAATAAAGTGGTATCACAATGCAGCAGAACCTTTCCTACAATGAGCTTTAATCCAAGCAGCTAGACAACAATACAATTTAAGTCCATATGACATAAATATGATTGATGTCTTCCTCCCACGGCATGCCCTGGGAGCTCAGAAAGAGGCAGTAGTGATAGCAACACAACTCAATGGTAAATCACACCATTAGTAGTTAATAAACGTGTGTGTTTCTCAAGGCAGCCATGTAAAACCAGAGCACAGCCTATTATTCCAATGCCTGTAAGCTTTAATTACAACCTTATTAAAGCACGTTGTGCTAATGATTCTTTCAAATCCTTTTCCAAATTTTTCTACTGGCAATTCTCAAACAGAGGACCCTGAATTTCAAAGGTTGTCTAAGTAGTGTGTAGAGCCAGGAGGTAAATTAGAAAAAGCAATGAGAGATTCAAAGTGTATTAAGATAATCTTTCTTTATACATGGCACTATCCAAGTAGAAGTAACAAAACCACTCTTACTGAATCCTGAGCATCTTCCTGATCTAAAATTGCAAGGCCAGAAAGAGTTGCTAAAAAATAAACTGTTTGAACATGAGACACTTTTGAGAAAATATGGAGATAAGATTTCCCCAGCTTGATGGTACCTCAGATGTGTTTGACTGTAAGTTTCATCATCCCCAAACAGAATCCCTGTTCACATGCTGTGGACAGTTCAAATTGTTATGAAACTGCAATCCTGGAGAAACCAGCCTGAAAGCAAGTCTCAGTTAATACAGGGGAAACTGATTCTGAGTAAACATGTTTAAGATTATACTACATAGATTCATTTCAGCTGAGCAGCTATTTTAGTCCATTATGGGAAAAAGGAATGAGCCGACCAGTTGGTAGTTGGTATTGGCCATTTCCGCATTACACTGTTATTGTCGGGTAGCCCTTCATATTTTAGTAATGGGATATGTAGTAGGAGTTAAGTAGTAGCTTGCTTGTAACAAAGTATGGGAACCAGAGACCGTTAGATAAACGAAAAGCTAGGAATAAACTGATAAGCACAGCCAGGCTACACCAGAACTTCAAGGTCTCTTTTGGGCGGGAAGATGAACTCTTTAATCTTCTATGGCCCTTTCCACACCGGGCTATTAAAACGGTGCAGAGCGACCTCCGACGGAGGTCTTCTGCACCATAGAGTGGACTGGGGCGGACTACTTTTTGCAGTTCCGCACCTCGGTCTGCTCTGGAGCGACTGGAACTGGTCGCGCGGCATGTTTTTTAAAAACCTCTTTTTAGAGGTTTTTAAAAAGCATGGAGCGCGCGACTCCGTGTTGCTCCGTCGCCATGCTCCGGTGCAGATTTGCCAGCGCTCACTAGTGCGTGCCTGCAGATCTACCGGGGGCGGGCTTTAGAGTGGCGAGCTTCTCTGGTTGGTGGAGAGCCTCCACCAACTGGAAGCCGCCATTTTGGACACTGGAGCAGAGCGATGAGCTCACACTGCTCCTCGTCCCGATGGACTCAACCGGACGCCGAAGAAATCCAGTGAGTCTCGTTTTCACATGGTTCCTTTCCCACATGTGGAAAGGGCCTATGTTTTGTGCTTTGCGAATTACCTCCAGTTCATTCACTGAAGTCCTGCACGATGTATCACGCTCCTAATAAATAGTGTTTATGCACTGTTCTATTTGTGTGTGTGAATTCAGTTCATGACAGAGTGAGTGAACCCAACTGTAAAAATATTGCAATATGTTTCAAAAAATTGAGGAAGATCCTCAAGAAGAAGGAGCATCTGGCGGAGATGTCAAAACTCCAGGCAATGGAATCACCGAAAGAGATGAGATGGACCCAGCCGGCCTCCTGATGCCAGACCCAAGACCCGACCTTCAATTCCTCCAACCACCCCGACTGGGCCTGGGGAGAAAGACCAGAAACTGCTCTGTGCCAACATTGCTGAGCTACAAGATGGGTCACTTTGATTGTCAAGACCAGCTTGATAGCACAGATTCTCGCCAGGGAAGAAGTGGAAAAACAACAAGAAGAAATTTCCAAACTGAGAGCTCAGCTCCACAACTGGAGACTTCTGATGCCTCAGGTTGGGCGTGTGTAACCCCAGATTCCAGCAGCAGCAGCTGCTGCTCCGGCAGCCACAGCACCCGCACCTCCCAGAATATTGGCACCACAAGTGGGCCCCAGACCTTTTCGAGATTTGAAGACCACTTACAATGGTGATGGAGCCACCCTAACATACTTCCTCAACATGGCCTCTAATTACATGGTTGACTAAGGGAACAGTTTCCCAGATGATGCCACCAGAGTCAGATACCTGAGCCAGCACCTCAAAGGAGAAGCAGCGGAGTGTGTCGCCAGCCTGTTCGACTCACAAGCTGAGGAGACAGTCAACTTGCAGCTGTTCATGCATTGCCTCAGAGAAAGGTTTGAAGATCCCTTCTTCCAAGAACAAGCCAGATACCAATTCAGAAAACTGTGCCAAGGAAGAGGGACCATCAGAGAGTATGCCCATCAGTTCAGAAAGCTAGCCACTAAAGTACCGGAATGGAAAGATGACATCCTCAAGCAATTTTTCTGAGATGGATTAAACCCCACCATACTAGATCGCTGCCTGACACAAGGAGACCCTGCCAGCCTCTTGGGATGGATGAAACTAGCTGGAGAAGTGGAAAGCATCATGGAGAGCATCCAGCTCACCTGACAGAGACAAGCCCAAGAAAGCGGATGCCGAACTCTGGCACCTCGAAAAACCACTTTCCTGAGCAGCGAGGAAAAGAAAAAACACCTACAAGAAGGAACCTGTTTTCAATGTGGGAAAAAGGCCACATCAACAGCGAATGCCAGGGTTCAAAGAAACCCCCTGAAGAAAAATCAGGCACCCCCACCACTCGACCCGCATCCCGCAAAGCTGATACTCCGAAGCCGCCAACCAAATGTCCCACCGGCAGAACTGCTGCTGGAACTTGCGATGGCAAGGACAGCTCACTGACCACCTCTGACTCGGACAGTGATGAATGGGATCCCAACCAATCCGCGAATGTAAGTACAACTAAAACTCGTCATGTGTATGTTACAGTAACTTTACAAGACAGTGATGGGAAGTTACAAATGTACAGGGCCTTAGTTGATTCAGGCTGCACCACTAGTTTTTTGAATCCCACAGTGGCCAAAGAACTTGCAGTAAAGTTTGAACCCCTCAAAAAAGCTGTCAATTTAGCACAAATGGACGGCTCACATGCTACCATTTGTTACACATGCTACCATTTGTACCATCGGTATCATGGTCAGTGGAGAGATAAATCACTGCTTGTTCTTATATCTGATAGAGGGTGCAGATTTACGGAAAGCAGTAAAGAGAGATAATCTGGGAGAGGAAGCCAGTGGGGCACAAAAGTGAAAAGGGTGCTACATTCTCAGGAAGGGAGAATAGGAACAGACCTGGTTGTCATAAGCCTGGCTTGATCCAGAGATCTCCCTGGACATTAATATAAAGACCTTGACATAAAGAGGTGTCAGGCTGGACAGGCCCAGGTGCTTCACAGTAGGTATAGTAACAACAACAATAAACTGAGGATAGTGGCTTCATGCTAGTGCAACGTGCTTCCATTCACCAAGCTTTCAGCAAGTGTCTCCTCTTTAATGGGTTTTTTCAATATATCCAAAGAGCTGCTGTTGAGGTAGTCACAGCTGATATGAGGAATATGAGGCAGAACAGGAGAAATCATGTTCCTTGCCTTGCCTCCATGGAAGTGGTTTCCATGAGTGCAAACACATCACTGGGGAAAGAAGGTATTCTTTATTTCTTTTTTTCCTCTCTATTTTTTAAAATGTTGATTGGTTCATTCAGGTTCTGTACTACCGAAAAACAACAAAGTTGGGCTAATTTATCTTGATTTCATAATCTACCAGGTGTTACTAATTGGAGTTTTGGGCTACTAATGATTCAAATTCTATTCGAGAACTTAGGAAACTGTGAGATATTTTTAGATCATGTGACATGTTCTGACTAATGTCACACTTTATAACCAGGCTAATGTGATCCTATCTATTGGGATTTTATCTAGGTGCCTTGTCAGCCTATTTGCAAATGCTCTTAAAGACCTAGCATGATATACTTGATAAGGGAATCTTTATTAAGTTTGCAGATGACACAAAATTGGGAAGGGTGGCTAACACATTGGAAGATAGGAACAGAATTCAAAAGGATCTAAATAAACTATAAAATTGTGCACAAATTAATAACACAACATTCAAGAAAGACAAATGCAAAATTCTAGACTAGACAAAGGCCAAATGTACAGGTATAAGATGGGGGCCATATGGCTCAGCAGTATTATAGTGAAAAGGATCTTGGGATTATTGTTGGTCATAGGTTGAACATAAACCAGCAGAGTGATGCTGCAGCAAAGAAGGCAAATGCTATGTTTCCAGGTGTGTCAATCTTGATTTGTAGGTCTCACTAGTTTGTAATCTTTTCCCTCCCTTTGTCTTCATTTCTGCTGGTCCCTGCCATCAATACCTTCTATAATCCAAGCTTTTGTTTTCTCAACCACAATTATTTCTAGCATGTTCTATCAGTTTGAATGTTAAAGTTTCATCAGACTTTTACTTCACTGTTTTGTCAACTCTTTCAAGCTTATGTTCCCAGCAGTTCTTCGCAAATCTTTATTTTTCATGATGTCCAATGTATCACTGCAGCCAAGTTATCACAGTTTTTCTCATATGAGGTCTGTGTGATCTTGCTATGTGAACTAATACATTTCTAATAAATTTTATTATTCTTTAAATTTCTATGCAAAGAAACAAATACATTTCATTTATTTCTTTTCATAGACAATATTTTATACCCACAGTTATTTTTCCAATACTTGCCTTGATGCTATTTGTCTGAAGCACTTCTTTAGCTGTAAATATAAGTCCTTCGGTTTATTTTTTCAGTGCAACCATTTCCATATTTTCCCCTTCTCAACTTTTCCTCCTATGCTTTTAATGTTTTGACCATGTAGTGATTTGTTTTGCCAAGTTTCAAGGTTATTTTTCACAATTTTCTTTCTATACACATCTTTTGCTTCTTCAATGTTCAGTAAATTCTCTCTGTATGTAACTATTAACATTTTTTTCATTGCTCTCTTTGTTGTATTCACTCAAGAATATATGATGGCGAGAGATTCTGGAAGTTGTAGTTCAAGCTTTGGTTGTCCTTAAATAGATACCCAGCCTGGTGATATTTCTTTGGCAAGGAGACATCATATCCTGAAAATGTATATATAGACAAATGCACTAATCCTGACTCCACTCCCTCTGATGCAGGGGTGCTGAGGTATTACCCATGGAAAGCATGCCTCTCCATCTCATTTTCTGACCCCCCCAACTCCCAAGACCACTCTGCCAAAGCCCCCAGCCCATTTTTAATGGACTAAAAAAGTTGCCTTAGAATCTACCAAACCAACATCAAAATATAGTGGGCCCTAAATATCCACTAGGTTTTGGTTTGCTACCAAGACTTGTGGATGCTCAAGTCCCATTATGTATAATGGTGTAATAAAATGACATACCTTTGATAAAATGGCAACATCAAAGTTTGTTTTTTGGACTTGTTTTGGAAGGGGAGAGATTTTCAGTATACAGAATCTGCGGATATGGACAGCCAACTGTACAGTAGTTTGGTTTAAATCTCTCCACTGTCTTCTAAAATGGAGGGAAATGACTAAATCTGCCAAAAAAAATGAAGACAAAAATAAAGGAAAACGAATAATTTGGTAATAATAATGTCTGGCCATTACCACGTCACCCAGCATGTACCAATATGGCTAGAGCAGTGGTTCTCAACCTGTGGGTCCCCAGATGTTCGTGGACTTCAGCTCCCAGAAGCCCTAGCCACTATGGTCAATGCTCAGGGCTTCTGGGAGCTGAAGTCCACAAACATCTGGGGACCCACAGGTTGAGAACCACTGGGCTAGAGGGTGCTGAAAATCAGCCTCTACTCCTGGTGCAGTTCTCAGCCTGTGCTGTAATAATCTAGAGTCAAATGTTACTCCACTCCACATTTCTGGTAAGTAGTAACCACAGTGTTACTGGCTTATTGAGATAAGAATGCTAATGCTTAGAAATGTGTTCATTTTTCCCCCAGATATACTTTATTTAGAAAGAATGAACGGAGTGGTTGTGGTCAAAATAAGGACAACAAAATGAATGGTATTATGTGGAACACATGTGGATTGTAAACTCATGTTTAATTTCACAATGCCTATTTCTAACAAAAATACCATTTCTTTCGCAGCAGACATTCTACCCTTTTCTCATTTGCAGAGTGATATGTCTTAGGTGGTTTAGTACTGCTTCTGTACTATTGGCTCCTTCCTGCACTCTTTAATAAAAGGCCATTAAAATGTGTGTCCCCCTTAGAATTAGTCTGACCAGTAGCAGAATGTTATGAATTTTGAAAATGCTGTCAGCTGGGATTGGTTGCATTTACCAATTTAAAATGAGTTTTGTTTCAAAGCACTTTGCCTGCCATCCAAGGTAATTGGAAAGCAAGTTTGAAAAATCTTCTAATGTACTTTTTAAAATTGACCATGGCTGCAGAGGCAGCCTCTTAAACAAAATATAATTAATTTCTATCTGTCTAGCCTGATCAGTACAGGCTGACAGTCCCTCTGTATTCCTTATTTTTAATGTATGTGTATTTTTCTTTCCAATAGACTACATCTTCCTTTCATCTGCCTCTTTTCCTTCTTAAATTGGCACTTTCTGTCTTCTAGGAATCTCATTACCATCTAGTGATTTGCCATTGCTTCATAATGAAGGTGCCCAACGTATGCACCCAAAATAAATGTAAATATGTATTTTTCTTTACCAAAGCTTTATTCTCTATGCCTTTTGTGCTCTCAACTACTGACATACACCATTAGTGTTTTTGAAATCATGCTAAACACCCAATAACTGTTCAGCCTACCCTTCTTGTAAAAGTTTGAACATATGTCATTCTGCTGCCAGTACTGAATACTCAACAGAATACTTCTTCAGATTGTGAAGAAATGAGTTCTGTGTGTTTCCTCCAGCGAGGCATAGAGAAGTATAAACTTTTTTTCCTAACAAGAGAACTTCATTTACTCATGTCATGTGAGGATTTCTCAGTGTTCACATTTGCTTATCTAGGAAAGAAGAAATTGTTTTCTCTGTGGTGGTATCCTGTGATGGGAAGCAGGGCTACTTCTAGCATTGGGCAGTTCATATATTACAGTTGTATCCTTACTGCTAGGTGGGATGCTTGTATAATTTTCTGCCTGAAGCACCAAAATAAATTAGCTGGACTTTGGTCATGGGGACAATTGGCATTCAGCTTTAGGTGACTAAATATCTTGGAGCTACCTGAACAAGAAGTTATTCATATGTGGAGGTTCCTTTTTTTTTTTTTTTTTGCACATAGATTACTGTCCATACTGACCAAGATTTTTAAAGGTATATATGGGAAGGGGAGTGGAAGCAAGAGAATTTCAGTCCGAGATGAACTGTACAAAAAGCCTAAGACCCAAGTGGCCATACATGTCCTCCTATGACAGTAAAAAAAAAAAAAAAACAAGTCCAGGAATGCATCATGGAAAAAATAGCACGAGGAGCTCTCTTTGTTAAACAAGTATAGACTGTCTCTTTGATTCTAAGCACGTTTGCTTGGGTGTGAGAGATGGACATGCATTTGCAGTATCAACTATGGTTGTGTGGGAGAGTATCAAAATTCAGTGAACAAAACGAGGGAGAAAAATAACCCCACACCTACTAATCTGAAGCTCTTTTCAGTATCTGAAATGCCCTTAAAAATAAATACATCCCATCTGTTCACAAGAGGTAGAATTCAGCTACCAGGCATCTCAAATTCATTAGATGAACTTATGTATGTACATCGAGCAAACCATTCAAGATCATTTTCTCAGAATACATTATTTGGGGCAGAGACTGGAACCGTGGAGGGATGGACAGGTTTGGAAGGCACAATTGGGCACAGAGTGAGAATACAAAGAAGAAAGATTTTCCCAGTCTATGTCTACTGGACACCACACATAGCCCTCCCACAACTAAACAAATGTAATTCTCTCCTCTGGTATAATGTTAAGAAACATATTCCCTCACAAAGTTCACTGTGTCAGTTTATAAAATGTAAAAAAAAAATGTTCAGGGTTTAATGCAGGCATTCAATTGTGTGTTAGAAAGCTTACTTTGATATTTGAAACATGCATTAGTGTAGCATTACCAAGACTCAGGCTTTCAGCTGATGCACAGAGAGTCGCTATGTTTCTACAGGTTTCTTGGTCAAGAGATACACCTGAGGTCAAGTAGCACTGCAGAAGATATTTTGATTTCTGTCTGCCACTTGAATCGAAGACCAAAGCATCCAGTTCTACCCATTCTCAATGGATGCCAGGGCTCACTGGCTCAATGTGAAAGTGCTTGCATTGTGTTGCTCTTGTGCAGTGACTGGCACACCAAAAAGCCAGGTGTGAAGCAAGAAAAGTGGACTGGAGAGAACTTGTGGATGTGTCTACGTAAATCATTGGTTCCATTCAGAACAAAACAGGAAATAGAGTACCAGTATCATTACTTGTGAACCTTCTTGCTATAGAAACATGGTGGCAGCAGCTCAAGGTTTTGGAAGAAATGTCCTCCACTGAGACTTCTCCAAGCTACAGTAACTGTGTACGACAGGTGGTGGGTAATGTGTTGCACCAGATGTTGCTCAGCTGCAGTTCCCACAATCCCTCACCATTGGCTATGCTGACTAGGGCTCAAAGGAGTTATACTCCACTAACATCTGGGGGTCCTGGAAAAACTCCGAAAATATCATGTATACTGTAAGAAAAGTCTGTGTAGGATGTATACTTTTAACCAAAATAGCAGCAACCAATGCAACTGTTGGGCACATTTTGCCACCTGCCTATTCACTGAGATAATGGTTCTTATTCCTGAGATCTCAGATTTATTTTTATTTTATTGGATTTTTTAAGAAAGTATTATTTCAAAGAAAGGATGCAAAAAGAAAGAGAAGAAAAAAGGGAGGTACAGTGGCCATTCCACATTCACAAGGGTTCAAGGTACAGAATCCTCATGAAAGTGGAAAAACCATGAATAACTCCTCCCATGATCCTCCTCCCATTCCCCTCCAGAGCTCCCCTCTCCCATTCCCTTGCCTCTGGCACCAGTGCTCTGCCAGGGGTGGGGGGAGAAAAAAGACAAGGTAAAGGGCTTACTAGTACTTTCCCTTCAGATGGAGAAGGGCAGAGTGCTAAGGTTTAGTGTTCTAGCTACTTCTGGTTGTCATCTTGAGAAAGGAGATTTCTCCCAGAGGGAAGAGGTAGGAGCAAAGAAAGCACCTGACTAATCACTGGCCACTATACAGCAGAACGTGCAGCCATGTGGCAGAGAGGACAACTCTCCAGCAGTTTGGGGGGAGCTCACCCAAAAGGAAAAAAAAGTCCATTTTAAACACAAACCTCACAGGCCTGGAATGAAGAATGCAAGGGAACAGGAGGAAGAGAATGGAGAGGGAAGGCAAGCACCAGCTTTGCAAATAACCCAATTTGTGAAGGTCAAACTTGTGAATGTGGAGGGAGGACTGTACATAGCATATGAGTGTGGGCTACACATATACATTAATGTAAGCTGACAATATTTCCAAAAATACATTTTCTTGAAGTTGACATTTAAAATATACACATTCATGAATAGCTAAAATGGTGAGATCTTCTGACCATTGAACAACAGTTGGCGAATGTTTATTTTTCTAACCTTGGAGAACAACTCTTTTGGAAACGGTAGGAGTGTGCAGATTCCAACCATGCTGGCCATTAGTTAAATTCCATGTTGTAAGGGATATAGTTCAAAAGACCATGGACATGTCCCAATGCCAAAGATTTTTGCAATACAAAATTAGAATGTTGTAATACATCCAACCAAAAGGGGGGCATTCACAAAACATACCCACATGCAAGCATTTTCTTCATTATATCACCAACATTCAGTTGAAGTAGGCAGTTTCCTTCTAAAGAGGCAGAATTAAATTGTGGGCTGCCATAATACATCATTGACTAAGTTTTATCCAGTTTCTGGGCCCATTTACCTGGATCCCCTTCATATCTATTTCCATAATCAGCTGGCACCAAAGCCATTGCAGATCTTCTCCTGACCATTGCCTGCCCTCGCACTGTGAAATCACAAGGAAGTGCCAGCATAACATCACAAGGGCCTGCCCTGTTCTCTTAGGTTTTAGCCCTGAATTCTCAGAGAATGGGATGCTGCTGAGCTAGCAACAGTGTATTTCTTTTTATAATATGATATAGTGAATATAGCATCAAACCTGAACCAGAGGGAAATATGTTCAAATTACTTCAACATCATAATGTGTACTGAATGGCCTTGGGCAAGTCAGTACCTCTCAGATAAATCTGCCCCCTCACAGGGTTGTTGTGAGGAGAAAATGGGTAGCTATATATGTGCTACCCAAGATCCACACAGATGGGATACGAATATGATAGACAAACAAGTAAATTATTGCTTCATTCTTTGACACGGCCCAGAACTATGTTGATATCACACATGCTTTTATGTTGTTCATTCATCCCCAGTAGAGCAACCAAAGTGTAGGAAAAATTCTGTTAGAAGTTAAAAGCCACTGTTAGAGAGAGCAAAAGTCATTTATATATACAGAACTCCATAATACATTTGGCTCAGTACAGGTAAGAAACCAAGCAAATCAAACATTTTAAATGGCTAGGCCCCTATGTTCTGTGCAGCCTGTAATAGTAAACAGCAACATAAAAGAAGCCATAAATGTCACCACAATGCACTTCTCAATTCTCATAGTTTACCTATGAGACACAAGATATTTTTTTCAACTAAAAATTGTAGATTTGTATTTTCAGTGGGCATTTTCCAGGTATTTTATGGAGCTTTCCCAAGTGTTTCATTGTACGAAGGCCAAAAGTATATCAGTGATCAAGTTTTAGACAATGAATGTAGGGGGGAAATCAATAGTCTGATTAAAAAGAGAAAGCTCAGGAGGCCCCTTAACCTAAGGAGTTGATTTCTTACCTCAGTATATCTCACTCAAAGCACCACCTGGACCAGCTTTCAGATTTACTGTGTCATTACTCCCTGTGTACTTTTAAATGAAGGACAGCATCAGCATGAAGGAAAGGGAATTAGTTCCTGGGACCCCTGGTGTACTTCTTCGGAGAGCAGCCCTTCAGCTGCCTCATGCCAAAATGAGATGTTGGGAGATGGAATGACTTTAGATTATCAGGTCTCAAAATTAACAGAAGCCTGCCCTTAAGAGTCTTGTAAAGAAGCAAAATGATTTGAGATGGGCAGTTGTTTTTCTTTTAAGTTGAACTAAATATAATGATGTGAGACATATAATTTGGAATGCTATAAATGGGAGGCAAATAACTTGGAAAGCTATTTTAATGCATGATGTGGCTCAGTTCTGAACACTACTAGGCAGAGGGAATCTTTGCTTGGTAAATGGCAGGTACATATTCTTACCTTCTCTACTATGCATATGTAGGCGTTGTGGTGATCAGGTGTCCTGTGCCAGGAGAGTATGCCAGAGTTCCAGGGATGGTAAACAGGTCCAAGAGGCATGAAAGGATTATTTTATGTTTAGTATAGCTAGGTTTCACAGTTTACCCCAGTTTGACACAGTATGAGAAAACAGCATCAAATCCCCAACTTTCCTATGTCAGAGCATAGATCCACTCACCTCTGAGGAGTGTGGGGGAATGAACTTTCTCCTGGTTAATGGTTCTCTGGTGTTACCATAGCTTCTAGACTAGAGACAAGGCATACTTGTGCAAGAAGATTTTCTTTTTTAAACACTACACCTTCATTTTGGTTTGGAAGTTGAAAATATACTTTTCCAGCTTAGGCAAAAACTGGCCGACGACGCAGATTTGATGAGCTTAGGGATCCAGCCAGTCACCAGATGCAAAGAGGTTGTGGCCTCCTATCAACTGAAAGACCTGCATGCTTTCTGCTATGATAAAATACTTTTTGCATTCCCTTAATCATCAATACAGCTTACTTTGACATAATGTCATGTTTCAGTCTCAGGACTTAACAAATCATCTCAAAAGCTTGGGTCTGGGTTCTGGGTCTGCTTCCAGCAAAAATTAGACATGTGTAATGTGTAATATCCACAGATATTTGTACGGGGGAAATCATACCAGCCGTCAAAGATCAAGCACAGAGCTCCCAGGTTATATACGACATTATCTGTACTGCAGAAGGGAAGGCATGCTCCAGTCCCCACAAAGTCTCTTGCCAGCATGGTAAGTGAAGGGAGAGAAGCAAGAGAGCTTAACTCCCACTTGAACAATGTCATTTAGGAGCAAGGTCAGAGGTAAGAGGAAACTGGATTGGCCTCTACGTAAAAGCCCAGGAAGCAGCATGCTTCTGAATCCTGGGTCCCATTCATACTACAGAATTATAGTGCTATTATTCCACTTTAATTACCATACACCATTTCTGCACCTGATCAGGTCCCGTTGACATCCTGTTGCAATCCTGGCAGCGCCTTTGCTGGGAAGGGAGTGTGATGGGAATGCTCCCTTCTGCACCTGGCTGGCTCCCAGAAGGGAGTGTAAGCAACACACTCCTGTCTTCCGCAACGCAGCCGGCCTCTTTCCCATGCTGTGCTAGGGACTGAAGCATATGATCGTGCTTCTGCCCCTTCTGTATGTGCAGTGTTGATGGGAGCATTGCATGATCATGAGCGCTTAATGGATTTTTTTCCATTAAATGAATATCCCATGATTGCAATGCATGGGGACATCCTGGCTGTGGGACTGCAATGATGTCATGAAAAATCATGACCTGCAGTCCGCTGCCATGATGCCCCTATCATGGGACTGTGACACCATGGCCATAGTTCTATTCTGGGGTTTGTAGTTTGGTGAGGCGGTAGAGCCCCCAGCTGAAAATTTTAAATGCTCTTCCCTAGACTGCCAATCCCAGAATTCCATAGCATGGAACTGGTGAGTTAAAGTGGAACAATACCACTAATTCTGTAGGTGAATGAGCCCCTAGTTCTGAGGAACACCAGCAAAAATTGTTATTTCATTCAAGTCCTTTGGTGGGCTTCCCAGAAGCATCTGATTAACCACTGTTAGGCCTTCAGCCTGATCCCCTAGGGCTCTTAGATTCCCACTTCAGTCTAGCAATCCCTTCTGAATGGAGAAACTCTGATGTGTGCGAAGACTTTATTTTAGTGAAAGAAAGATGAACCTTATTCCTATGAAAATATAGTGCAGCTAAGTATGTTCCAATGGAACAAGGCCCTCATTATATGTAAGAGATTCAAGTGTATGAATAAAAAATGGATCTATGACTTAAAAGTGTTCATATAACGTTTCTGTGGGGCAGGGAAAGGAAAATCATTTTTCCTGCATTTATGTAGTTTTTCCATGGAGCTATGCTGGTATTTATATTGCAAAATGCAGAAGTCTCATCTTTCGCCAAGTCGACTGGCCTCCAGTGCTAAAATCACACATATCGGCCCAGTTCACTGATTAAATGACTTCTTCCTGGTGCTCTAGTGTTTGTGGTAAAGAAAGGATTAAATGCATTAAGGTCTACATATTGATTTTAATTAGAATGGGCAGTCCACCATTAATATGAGTTGTGATGCCCCTAAAACAGTTGTCAGGGGGGACTAATTAATTTATTGTAAATTAATACATTAATTGAGAGTGGATAAAAGCAGTCAGGGCAAATTAATTCAGAGTGAGAGAAAAATAAAAGGGGAGAAAAATCAACACAAACCAAAAGAGGAATCTTTAGACTATTTATCATGACTAGAGCAAATTGAGCAGCATCATATTAAAACAGAGAACCTGTTCTGATTGAAAAACCAAGCTGTTATAATAAAGGTTCAAAATGAAATAAGATTAAACTATTTCCCTACAATAAAAGATGAGGAAAACAGAAGAGAGTAGAATGTGTTTCCAAATAAAGTTTTTAAAACACATGCTTTGAGGATTAATAAGTATGACAATCCATTTCTAGTAAGATGAACAGCAAATGAAACTGGAGACCATGAATCTGAATTGATGCAGCATGATGAATCCTACATGTTGGTTGCCCAGTTTCTAGAACACCAGGCATTGCAAATAACACCCCAGCTAGGTGATCCAGAGCCTGAGCTGTGAAAAGAACATCTCCTGGCATTTTTGTACTAAAATAAATGCCTTTTCACTGAAGTAGATGTAACTGTCTTCTGTGATTACCTTTCACCTGGAATAAACTCTCACGTAGTCTGCTAAATACATAATATATGCATTGGACCTGAGAGACACATAACAGTATGGATGTCACATTGCCTAGGTCTTCACCATGAATAACATCTGGATGCCTCCAAGGGACTCTACTTCAGTTCTAGATTTGGGTTTTGTCCAATGCAAATTAATATCTCTAGTACCCAACTCCTTCCTAACCTCAGTTGATTCCAGTTCTTCTGTACGCTACAGGCGAAGATTTGGTTACAATTGCTCAGAGCTTGCTAATATCAGCTAGTTACTTGAAATTTATTTCCTTTTGCTATAATTAAATTCCAAGCTCTATTACAGTAACAAGTAAATGAGAGTTAACTTCTTTTATAGTTATGGGATATGGACTCATTAAATGGAAAGGTGAAATATGTCATGGTTTGAGGGCTGCCAAGTTCTCCACCTAGTATTACTCCCTCATGCAATGTTGTGGGTGCACAGCTGACAGTGAGATGAATAAGAGTAGAGTGTGTTTTTTTGCTCCTGGACTACAGCTTGTATATATATATATAGCATTTATTTCTATACCGCCTATCAACTAAGTGTTATCTAAGCGGTTTACAATGTATTTTTAGCTAATTGCCCCCAACAAGCTGGGTACTCATTTTACCGACCTGCGAAAGGATGGAAGGCTGAGTCAACCTTGGAGCCTGGCAGGATCGAACTCACAACCTTGTGGTTGCAGTACTGGCATTTAACCACTGTGCCACCAGAGCTCCTGTAGTGTTCACATTTTTTAAAACAGCTGTTTTACATCATCTGTTTTAGTTACTGTAACAAGCTAAAAAAAATGTGAAGAGTTGCTTTTTAAAACTGTAATGGTAAGACCCAACTACTTTTGAGCTCTCAAATTATAAATGTAACTAATTATTTTTCAAAAATTAAAATTCCAAGCTGTGCTTCTGCTCATGGTCCTAGGCTGGGTCCACAACATGTTAGACAAAATGTTCCAGTGCATCCATTATGAGAAGAAAATGAAAATGTCAGTGAGTCCTCAATAAATAGTGTATCCCTTCCTTTCATACTATTTTAGAAGAGCAAGAGACAACCATTCTGAAATGGGTTATTTTTTATATCAGAAGCAATGAGGCTTTAACTTTTCTTTACTTTAGCTCTAAAAAGATGTAAGTCGTTGACAGAAAATGGGGAACTTGAAATATCTGTAGCAGGGTTTATAAGCATGAAATCTGTTAAGCTATTTCTTCAAGATACATATCTATATACATATCTGAAACCTACTTCCCCATGTTTAGGAAATAAGCTAATCAGGAACATGAACTAAGGGAATTGTCACTTTCTCTGCTCCTATTCTGTAGGACACATTGATGTTTATCCATGTAGAATCAGCAAAAATGGAAATCTGCACACCATAGTGTATTTGTGCAGATTTTAAAAATATATGTCCTTTTTTTATTTTTTTCAAATACATGCATGATTTTGTGAACATTTTCCTCATTAAAAGGTATCACAAGATCAGAAAATTACCAATTTCAGAGGCAAGATGAATTTCATCCCAGTCCCAACCTTGAAATTATTCTTGATCATAAGTTGAACATGACCCAGAAGTGTTAGAATTAGCAACTCTACTAGAGAAGGCTCTCCTCAGTAGAAAATTGTCCGCCAAGGTAAAGGTAAACACATCAAAATGGGTGGTGCTCCTCCCTCTGGAGTGTTTATAGCTGGGAAACCCTGAAGGCAAATATTTTAGCCTGCATTATTAGAACCATAGTTTCCAATTCAAGGGAAGTAATAGTTCCTATATATATAGCACTAGTCAGGGCTCATTTGAAGTACTGTTTTCAGTTATGGGCACCTCATTTTAGGAAACAAGTTGCAGCAGGTTCAAAGAAGAGCAAGAAGAGATGATGAGATGTCTGAAGAAAAAAAATATATGAGGAACGGTTAAGGGAGCTGGGCATGTTTAGCCTGGTGAAGGGAAGACTGAAGGTTGACATGACTGCATTCCTTAAATATCGAAAAGGCTGTCATAGAGAGGAGGGTACAGATTTGTTCTCTGCTGCCCCAGAGAGTAGGGTTACTTCTAATGGTTTTAAGTTACAGGAGAGTAGATTTTGATGCTGCAGCCAAAATGCTGATGAGGCCAGTTACAGGTATCATATAACTCACTTATTAAAACAGCTTCATTTGCCACAGGTCCATTTCCAGGCACAATCCAAAGTGGTGGTCATAACTTACAAAGCTCTATATGGCTTAGGTTCAGTCTATCTGAAAGACAGCATATAAATAAAATAAAATAAAATAGAGGTAGTGGGGTCTTTACTCTGAACATCTTCAAAATGTCTTCAAAAAGAGACAACTACTTTTTGGTGATGCTCTAACTGGAGTACCTGCACTGAGCAGAAGGTTGGAGACTCCATGGCCTATGCGGACCCTTCCATCCCTGTGATTCTATGATTCTATGAATGGTTGGCATTAAGTATTGTAGTTATGGATTGCTAAACTGAAATGATATATCTGTAACTACTCCGTATTCAGTAAGACTATGTAAATGCCTCCCAGCCCATCCTAGGCCACCTTAACAGTCAGCAGCAGGATCAGGTGAAGGAAGTCTGTTCAGCTGCCACTCAGAACACTAGGCTTCCAACCCCCTCCTGCCAGTGAGTAAGCCTGCAACAATCAGAAGTAGGATCTCTGTCTCAGCTATGCTTGCTGGCAAGGTGGCACTGGAAATGTCATCCTTCTTGTGCCCTGATTGGCAGTTGAACAGACTTCATTTGCCAGATCTAGCTGCTAAGGTGGGCTGGGGAGGATGTTGGGCTAGGAGACATTACTTAATTATGCACATGTAACTATATAACCAGGGGAGAATATCAGCAGATTTTTTTTGGTAGGAAAATGCAAACTATATTTCTTTTAAAACAGACTTTTCTAAATTTTGTCTGACATTGAATTCAACTTCACTGAGTCCCCTGTAGGCCAGAAATCTCAACATTAGTGACTGGAGAAGGATTAAATGTCTAAATGTTCCCAGAACAGGGAGTCAAGTAGGGCAACCAAAAGTGATGAAAAGAAATTGTTTGGTCTACACAAGTCCAATAGTCGCTCAGCATTCTATGGTCACTGTCCATGCTTAGTCTTCATTGTTGTTGCGTGCCTTCATTTCTGACCTATGGTGACCCTAAGGTGAACCTATTACAGGGTTTTCTGGGCTGAGAACGTGTGATGTGGCCAAGGCCACCCAGTCAGTTTCCATGGCTGAGTGGTGAATCGAACTGTAGTCTCCAGGCCTGTGGCCCAACATCCAAATAACTATACCATGCTGGGTCTATCATTCTTCATTAGTCTGCTGCATTTTTAAACCTTAATATCTGTTTGGATTTTATATTTCTGCAAACCTTGGTATTCCAGGATTAACAGTAGTTAACATAAGAATCAACATGGAGGTATGACAGAAAAGAACCCAAAGTTCTCTCCAAGTCTCTTACCCCTGTAGAGGTTCTGAGCCCCAGGGAGTCTAAACCTGACCATGTAATGTTCTATCCATGACAACAGAACTGCAGAAGGTTCTTCCTCATCAAGATAACCATCACCTCATACAGCACAGAAAACAAGGTCCAGAGTATGCCCAGCAGCAGGAATAGGGCCATATGTCACTTGGGACAGACTCAAGGTTGTTATGGAGGTCATAAAGTCCTGAGCCACTCCAAAAAGGGCAGTCTCGGTATTTTAGTAGATTACAAGCTAAATAGGAGTCAAAAGTATGACATTGTGGCTAAACGATTCCATGTGATTCTAGGTTCCATCACTAGGAGTATTGTGTCTTGATAAAGGGGGGTAACAGTACCATTCTAGTCTGCTTTGTTCAGATCTCACCTGGTGTACAGGTCTGTTTAGAACAGTTCAAAAAAGCTATTGATGAGATAGAACATGTCCAAGGAGGGCTTAGGGATCTGGATCTGGTTAGCTTAGAGAAGAAAAAAGAAGCTTGTGAGGTTACATGATAGCCATCCTTAAATATGTGAAGGGGTGCTTTGTGAAAGATCAAGCAAGCTTGTTTTCTCTGGAAACTAGGACACAAACCAATGGATTCAAATTGCAAGAAAACATATTCCATGTAAATATATGGCAAATCTTCTTGAGAGTAAGATCCATTCAACAACAGAATGGACTGACTCAGAAGGTGAGGGACTTTCTTTTACTAAACATCTTTAAAAAGAGGCTGCATGATCATCTTTCAGAAGTGCTGAGTATTCTTGCATTATAGGATGTTGCACTAGAGGTGCTTGGGGTCCTTTTCAACTCTATGACGATTTGATTAACTGGAGATCAGCCATGGAACTCACAACCCTCACAAAAAGCCAGGACTTTTCCTAAAAGAGCTCATACTCCAAATGTTAAAACTGGAGAAAAGAAGAAGGAGGAATATAGAAAAATCATCCTAGGAAGGTTGCCTCTTTTTATTGTTTTGACTGATCTCATCAGGTGGCATGGATAAAGTGCAAACAAAATCATATACATGCAAAATGAAAATAGTAGCACTCTTTTTCTTTCTTACTGTTTTAAAATCTCAATCTCCTCACTTGCTCATTGACCTTCTTCCTCTCTTTGCTCTCTTCCTCTACATACCAGGCAGCACAAATTCCCTCTCACTGTACCTATGTATATCTCTACAGATGTACACAGATAGGCAGACACACAAATAAGCATTACTGAAGTCAGGAATGGGAATAGCTGACCAGGCAGCTGTTTCACACAGAAATAAGACCAACATTTCTCCAACTATGGAAAGGTTTGAGTAACTTGGTCTACCAAGGCCCCTCCCAAAACCAGGTCTAGTCATATGGGGCAAACGGCTAGACTTCCTACTGTTAAGGAGACCCCTGCTTTTGACATTTTTTTCTTCTTCTCAGGAGCTCTCTGACTCCTGAGGCTACTGATGTCTGCTACCTCCAGATTTAACACGGGTACTCAAATTTTAATTATTCAGTTTTTACAAACAAAATAACTTAAGAGATACAACCTTAGGATCTCAATGGTATCCATAACAAGTTTCTGAGTTATAGGTTTTACAGTCTTCAGTCTATAGTACATAGTCACATATTTATACACATTTTCATACATTTTCCTATTGTAGCTCCACACTTACCTCAGCACAAATTATTTTTTCTATAGCATGAATGGCCCAGATACTGGTATATTAATGGTCAGTGACACTTGTGTACTAGGTGGCTTCCAAATCAATAAGCATTCTTAGTTGCCTGTCATTAAAATTGATCTGTACTACCCTTCCAATTGACGTCACATTCAACTGTAAATATCATCAAATAAGCTGTCACCTCATTTCCCTTATCTGTTTGGGGCTTCTTCTTCTTCTTCTTTTTTCTTTCAAAAAGATAGATTTCTTCTGTTATACTGAGCAGTAGAATTCTTCTTAATTATTTCTGACATTTCACCAATGGCATCTTCTGGCTTTTCCTCAGAGGGCAAAAATGTCTGGCCTCTGTCCTCTAAAGGCGGCAGAGGCAAGGGGATAACACACACTTCATTGCCAATGGCCTGAATGAAAGCATACCTCTGATATTAAATATTAATAATCATAAATAACTTAAAAAACGGATATGAATTTTTAACCTGTGCATTTGCTTCCTGATAATCATATGTTAGCAATTCTGAATGAATTTTTTGTTGATTGATCGTCCCCATCTCTGAGTGTGCTTAACGACAGCACAGAAGTGTTTGTGTGAATTGGCCCACAGGGATCTCAGGGGCAGGTAAGGTGTTTTTGTGTAAATAGTAGACATCCCCAGTCTATTGGAGACAGCTGCAATTTTGTGATAGAGAAAAAGGAGAAATGGCATCTCAAGGGGGCAGACAAATTAAACAGCTTAAATGTCCCAATGTGTTTTGAAGATATTCTTCCTTAGGGGCACTGAGATACATAGCACTGATTCTGGTATCATGTTCCGAACACAATGTTGTACCTCTAAATGCCCAGAGGAAAAATATCTTAGGAATACATTCCGCCATTACATGTTTATTTGTGTGCATCCCAGAGCCTATGCTGCTCCTTCCCTCACCCAATATTAGTACTTTCTCTTCAGTTGCCAACAGCTTGGAAGAGTTAACACTAACATGTAAACATTAAATCATTTTTAAGCATCTAACTTGTTGACCGTAATTTTTTTAAAAAAACTAATTAATTAAAAAATAACCCATTTATGATCTATTCATTTTTTTAAAATTATGGAACTTATCATTACCATTTAAAATGGCTCAAAATTGAAATAAAGTAGCATGGCAAGAAAAGCTGAGATAGCATTTCTTTCTTTGCTTATTTTTTTATTTATTAAAGTATTTGCATTCCACAATCTATCTAAGAATCTCTTGGTGGCATACAGTAACATTAGTTCAAAACAATTTAAATCAATAAAGGTAATTTTGGAAGACTAAAGGCATATTAAGCCATTTAACACTTGAAACCAGACAACTGAAAATCAAATTGGCATTTTAACATTTAAATTAATGACTATTAAATTTGTTGCTGGAAAAAAAAAGATGAATTAGGGTAACAAATCAATTCTAATGAATTATTTCCAAGCTCTTGTTTTTTCCACAGTTTTGGGAAAGTTAAAGGGTCTTTCAGAAATCAACGATCACTTCTCCTTTCTGAATAAACAAAAAATTGATAACACACTATATATATGCTGTCATTACTGGAATACGATTATTATATTATAGGGATAGTTGAATCTGTCCATTTTGCATTCTTTCAGTTTCTCCATTTCTCAGTCTTAAAGCCATTTCCTTCTATTTCTATACAAGTCTGAATTTTTTTTCTAAAATGTTGATTCATTCATTTCATACCTAATTTACCTGGTATGCAAATATTTTCTTTTTTAAAAAAAAAATTAAACATTTTTATTAATAATAAAGAAAAAACAAACAAAACATAACACCACGTGATTACCATAAAAATGAAAAAAACACATTACAATGAAATAGCTTACATTGTTATTTCTTTCCATATCCTTTATCATCATATGCTTATTCCACATGTTATATATCATATTGCTTATATATTTTTGTTACATTCTTAACTCTGTCATTTTCAACTATAACCTATTACTGTTATTAAATATGATCCTCTTCTTGAAAATATTAATACTAACCCTAACTTTAAATGTAACCTTACATATAACCTTAAATGAACCCTTAAATGTAAGCCCTAACACTAAATGTAAACCCATCCCCCAAGCCAATTATCTTTCAGCTTACTCTACTTTCCAAAATTGTAATTCTTCTTGTGGAAGCATGACACTTCCCTTTCTTATTAGGACTTTTTCCACAACTATCTACTGTATTTCTTCAAAATCATTCCCGTTCATTATTCCTTTTCTGATTTTAATTCAACATGTTAGCTTATCATTAATCACTATTTTCCACACTTCTTTATAACAATCCTTTATTTGAAAATCTTCTTGCATTTTCCATTTTCTTGATATAATTAACCTTGCTGCCGGTAATAAATTTGTAATTGAATCCTTCATTATCCGGGTACAATTAACCTTATCAAATATAGATAATAATGCTATACTCAGACATATTTGTAAATCAGTTCCTGTTATCTCTTTTATCTCTTTAAACACAATTTGCCAAAATTTCTGTACACCTTCACAATTCCACCACATATGAATATATGTGCCAATCTCTTGACAACCCCTCCAGCATAACCTTGACTGTTTCTTATCTATATGGTTTAACCTTACTGTTGTTAGGTACTATCTCCAGATCAATTTATAATAATTCTCTTTTATCCTTACGGATAAATTTTTTAAATGACGCTGATTCCAAATCTTTCCCCTTTCTTTAATATCTATTTTTTGTCCTAGTTCTTCCTCCCATATTTTTCTAAGATAGTCATCTTCATATATTGACAATATTTTATATATTTCACCTATAGTACCCTTCAATATTTCATTTTCTTCCACTCGATCTCTTTGCTTAATCATTTGTTCAAATCTAGTGTATTCTCTAATATCTTTATTATTACTTTTCCAATTCCTTGTCCACTGCTTTAACTGAATATAATTAAACCATGACATTTTAGTACCCTGCAATCTCTCTTTTATTTTATCTTTATTCATCATGATATTCATCCAATCTTTTAAGTATGCAAATATTTTCAACCAGTTTCTCCTAAAGCATTTTATGCTATTGTCATAAACAGATAATTTTTTATGTGTG
This sequence comes from Iguana delicatissima, assembly GCA_948472985.1. Classification (NCBI taxonomy): domain Eukaryota; kingdom Metazoa; phylum Chordata; class Lepidosauria; order Squamata; family Iguanidae; genus Iguana; species Iguana delicatissima. Next base: position 56,094 of record CAOKZL010001423.1, read on the forward strand.
ATTTCTTTTCTTATAGACACTTTTATATGCATTTTGGACTGTGCAACAAAATTTGGAGAAGAACAAATTCCAAAAGATAATTGCATTTTGTTTCATGTATTGGTTCAGGAATTAGGCAGGCTTTCCTTGCCTTTATACCAATAACATACCCACAGGGATACCAACAAATAAACACAATGCAGGCCTAAGTCATCAAAATGATGTTATCTAGATAGTAACAATTCCCACCAGCAAACTAGTTGATATTTTTTTTGTTTCATAAAGCTAGCTTTCCTGTTTGAAAGAAGCAACAAAGGTAACTTGCCACCACATATGCCTACTTCAGCACTTAAGATGCAGCTAGAAATTGGAAGAATATTTGCAATTTCCTCATCTTCAAAAAGAAAGTTTGCCTCAAAACATTAAGACACCCCACTGAAAAAAAATTAACCAATGTTTTATTTCTATTTTTCCAGTCTTGTTTTTGTGAAAAAAAGCATTGTGTTGCAACCAAAAGAAGGAAAGAAGAAAGAAAACAATATTTTTGTGCAAAAATGATTTATTTTATTTTATTTTGTGAACAGGTCAGGAAATGTGAAAAGTATTGAGAAGTATGTAAAAGGTCTCATAATGGCAATCAGGAGAGAGAAAACTTTTGAATTTTTTTCCTTCATGAGTTAGAATGGAACAAGTGAAAAATTATAGTCCTATAAAAAGCCCACATAAAACCCTACAGCATTGTGTGAATGAAAAAACTCAGGGAGGTGAAAAGATCATCAGCTGCTTGGTTTTACCTCTGTCTCACTTTACTGGCTTTAGAGTTTTAGTCTTATATTTTATGGGTCTTTCTCAATAAATTCCAGTGAACATGTGGGTACAAATATACAAGTAAATAAAACACATGTTTATTCTTCATCTTATATTGTGGTATCTTCCATTAATATGAAAACAACACAGACACAATTTGTGAGAAGCACATAGCTTCAGAATGAAATAGCCACAAACTAATTATTGGATAGTGTTAGATTGTTCAACTAAACATTCTATATAACGAAAGAAGTGATCGCTAGCAGCTAATCGCAGCAACATAGGCCATTTCCGCATCAAATCACTGTCCTGCGATGGAGATGCATTGCTGCTGGTCCACAAGTCATGCTTGCTAACGATGTCATCGCACTCCCACTGCCAATGCGTCCCCACCCATCGCAATCACAAGATATTCTACTACCGGAAAAAATCCAGTAATGGCCCCCGATCATGCAACATTCCCATCGCTGTCAGCCATGTGGAAAGGGAGGAAGCACGATCTAGGTGCTTCCTTCCCCAGTGCAGCATGGAAAGTGACTGGTGGCACTGCAGAGGGAAGGCGTGTGTCACTCACATTACCCTTCTGCAGGCAGCCAACTGGGTCAGAGAGGAGTGTTTTTATCGCACTCCTATCCTGGTAATGGCACTGCCTGGATCATGATAAGACAATAACGGAGATGGGTAAGGCGTGAAAATGGCCATAGTTTCACCAGTCAGTTCAAAGAGAAACTAAAAGTAAGATCTAAACCTTTTGATGATCTTACAAGATATGTAACTGAGTAAATTTACAAACACAAAGTCAGGAAGGGTGGTTGTGCATTTCCTTTTATCAGAGTAACACTGAGCATTAATTTAAGCCTGTATTTATTAGAAATCAGTCCAGAATTTGTCTTCACCAGGTACCTTTACAGAGACGGTGGGTCACGCAGAACTGCCATGCTGCACTGGGAAAGATCTGAACACAGCCTACTAACCTCTCCTACTCTATAATCTGGACCCTCAAATTGCCAGAATACAATAGATTAAAATTAATACATGCATGTATTTTGTTTTCTTTGCTTATTTGGGTGAAAACTCTTGTTTTCTATGAACTATTTTACACTCTCTCTGAGTAACAACAACAAAAAAAAGCTCTTCAAATAAGTGCACAGAGATTTCCTTGTGCCATTCTGAAATGCTTTTTCAAGCTTCAGAAAAGGTTAAGGGTGTGTATTTTCCAGCTATTAGCTGCAGAATGAACACTCCATTTTCTTGTTATGTATGCATGTTGCTAGCAACTACTGGCATTTATAGCAGAAGTATAAAAAGGAGCAAGGGAAGGGGAGGAAAAAGAAATGTGGCAGGGTCTTTAAGCTTAATTGTTTTTTATTTTCACATGAAATTTTGTGAATCTAAGCCCACTCCTTCAGATGCAGTACCAAGTAGTATTAAGGTCTTATATACCACTCCATACTGTATCTGAAGAAGTGGGTTTATATCCATGAAATCTCATTCCAAAATAAAAACCAGTTAGTCTTGAAGGTGCTACCACATTTCTTCCCCCCTTTCTCTGTCTCTCCTTTTTATGCTGCAAGAGGCCAACATGGCTACTTCTTTGACAAATGTTCTAAAGTGTAATACATCAAAACTTCGTTGTCAGATCTTGAGGTTAAACCGCTTAGAAGTGGCCCACTCCTTTGATTTGCTAACTGCTATACTATGGATCCCTTGTTCACTTCATGTAAAACAAGCATACCTATTTTCTCCTGACAAATATTAAACGGTACAGAGCTGATGTATTGTGTTTGTTTAATCCAGCACTTTTAGCAGAACTACAGGAAGCAGAGGTAGGGCCAGCTCAATCCAGGTGTAAAGCAATCTATCAAAAAAAAATAAAAATCCTCTCACACACAGCAGATGTATTACTTACAGCACTGTCAAATACAAAATGCAAAGTTCTGGTCACACAGTATGAGACTGAGTGCCAAAGAAGAAAAGGACAGAACTGGTACACTATTCGCTGCATGGGCAAGGATTAAACAACAGTTGCACCTCTACTTTCAGACAGAAAATGGATGCAGTGTAAAGATGGGTCCTTTCAACCTGCTTCTTTGTCCTCACTTCACAAAAAGACACATTGTGTAATCTGAAAAATAAGCTGAAAGAAGGGGGAAAGGAGGAGGAATCATATGAAGCCACCTTTCATTTTCCCATTTGGTTTGGCTTGTTTTTGAAGATAGGATTTTTTAAAAAAAAAATGAAGGAATTTTAATGAATGAAAGACTGATTTTAGAAAACACAGTCCCTGACCTAGAAGTGCAGCTGTAACTTTATGATGAGGACTTGATCACAAATGCATGTTCATCTTTTGATCCATGACAGTGCTTGCTTTCATTTTATTTAGCTGCTAATAGACTAACAGCCTGTGGCCTATATACAACATTGTGTTTATATTTCCATGATAGAACTTTATTCCTCTTGTCTTTCCCTTGCAGCCTTCAGCACTGCCTGAAAACCCTCTCTGAAAGGTTTCCTACCCCTGTGGAGCAGGGTTTGGGTGGTAGGGAGGGATGATTGCCTTCTCCCAGTTCTAATAATGGAAGTAATTCTATTGGCAAGTATTCCACCCCTATTGGATTTAAGCCTCAAACAGTTCGAAAATGCAGGTTAGTAGCTAAACTGGCTGGCAGAGAACGGATAAAGCTGAAAGACAGGTTCCCTTCCTCACAGGCTAGCAGAGACACCAAACAGTTTGCTGGTGGAAGAATAGAAAGATGCCTCTCTTCTCTGCCAGCCCACTGCTAGCCTAAGAGGTGGGGGCAGGTGGGGTCTCTGGGGTCTACCTGCAGTGGCAGAATTTGGGGGGATTATAGTTCAAAGGAGGCCTGAGAGAGGAGGGTAACAGTCAGATCTTTTCACCTATGTACACCAGTAGTAACTATAGAGAGGACTCCAGTTAAAGTTAACAAAATATTTTATTTGAATTGACAAACACACAAGAAATCAGACACTATCTCATTTCTATCAGAAAGTGAAGCAAGAAAGGCTGGATAGAGAGAGATTGGATGAAAAGGGTGATAGTTACCAGTCCTGAAGAAGGGTTCACAGCAGAGTGGCTCAGACAGTGTCTGAAGGTAGCACAGAGGAACAGCAGCCTGAAGCACCACATCCAATGTACTATGTCCAACATACTGCAAAAAGGCTGGGATCAAAGCTTGGGTTTTTATACCCTATTTCCTTTCCTGAGGGGGTACAATGGCAGAGCAGCAATGCAATCCTTTCTCACAGGATTGACAAAGGGGTCTGGAATGGGCTGACTGTATAACTCTGAAGTGAAAAAACAGCGATAGGATCTTGTAACAATCTCTTAATGTTTGGTCAGGTAGGGTGTATACAGAAGGTCTCCTTAGGATAAAGACTGAAGGATGGTCTCTGATCACTCCCCAATCTGGACAGTTCATCTTTCATTGTTTTTGAGAGTGCACAGAGCCTGAGGTGTTGAAAGGATTAGCATGAACCTATCAGGTCAGGGTTTTCCCATCTAATCTTCTCTGAATTTATGACCTGACCACATCTTAGGTCAGCTTGACCTGGCAACATGCTTTCTAGTCAGCGTGCCCTCGATCATATTTTTCAGCCTTAAACATGTCCAGTTATCAAAATAGCATACCCTGAAGAGAGGTGTGGGAGGGGTATAGTAACACTGCTGTCACCTGCAAGGAATGAGGTTTCCACCACCTCACAGCAAATGGTAGATTGGGAAAAAGAATTTTGGTTGTAACTAAGCCCCCATTTACACAAATTACATTTTTAGTTGATTGACCTTGGACAAAGATGAGGGCTAGAAATCAGTCTAGAGAGTGTACTAATTCTGTCTAGAGAGTGTACGAATTCTGGAGAACAACCCAAAATGTTTGATACATTTATGCTTGTAGCTACAGTAGGGGTGGGGTGGAAAAATCAGGACATTGCCCACCAAATTGGAATTCTGCCCTCCCCATGAAATTTCCTTCAGTCCTCACATTTCTGGCATTGCAGTAACTTAAGACTTCAATTGACCATTTAGAAATACATTTTAGATATCAAAAAAAAAAAAAAAAGTGTGTGTGGCAAAGTTACCAAACAAATACAAGCACAGAGTTCTAGATGTGATGATTTTCAGTTTCTTACTTCTTACCATGCTATAAATTAGGGGAATGAAGGCAAATTTCATTTAGAGGGCAGGATTTTTTATGAGTAGACAGTATCCTTCTCCCCACTGCCATCAGCTCCACCTCTGGATCCATTCCTTCTTTTTTTAAAGTATCCTTAGGCAAAAAACCTAATAAAAGGTTCATGGACTGACTGATTTCCTGGAACACAAAGTAAGAATCAGATGTAGCTTTCTATTTTTATTTTTAATCTGTGTGATAGGAGAGAGTGAAAATCGGAAACTCCTGTCCATTCTTTTTTTCATTTCTTTTAGTCTTTGCACACAAAGACAGCAAACAAGGCAAGATTTTTCTTTTTAGTCAACTCACTGCAGACTGACTTCAGCAGTCTGAAGGAAGCAATAATTGATTTCAATAATTAATTCCTGCTGACTAAAATAATGTTGCTGTTTATGCACACCTCCCCAAGACCCAGTTAAAAGGTACTTTGAGTCAGGAATGCAGAAACAGTAGCATAATTTTGAGGAGCTGAAGTCCCCTAACATAGTGCAGATTTGGGAAGGGCTTTTTAAGCCCCCAGGCTAACATGACAGTTTAAGTTGTGCTTTTCCATATTGCCTCATGGTAACCCGGAATCAAGTTCATGGAATCTGAAAAGCTAAGCAGAAGAAATAGGAATGGTTCTGACAGCAGAAGATGTCTCATAGTGTAATTCTGCTATCAGTTTGTTCAGGAGGGTGAGCTCTATTTGTTTTCAATGTTTTAACATTTTTTTAAAAAACTAGCATTACATCCTTTTTAGCATGTCTGTATGAAGGCTTTGCAGTAGATATCTAAACAACTCTACTCAGAAGTTTACCCTATAGACCTCAATGACACATACTCCCCTGGGAAATCAGTCTTTTGCAGCAAAGGAATGGAGTGACAAAAAGGGGAGAAGGGGAGAAGTGTGTGTGTTTGTGCATCTGTGACAAAGAATGTTTTATCTATTTTATTTATTTATTTATTTAATTTCTACCTCGCCTGTCCCCCAACCTGGGATCCAAAGGAGCATACAACATTTTACAATCTTTCAGTTTTGGTTTTTTCAAAAAATCTCTTATTACAAAAGTAAAAACACAGTTAAACCAAATTTTAATTTTAAAGACACAAATTAAAACAGTATTTATGTTATGTCTACTTTATTATTTCTAATTCATACCTATATCATTAAAACCAAGTTAAAAACAGTATTAAAAGATGCTTAAAACATAATAAAATAAAAACACTATGCCCCCATTAAAAGCGTTATCTGCTGCAACACACTAAAAACACGAAGCTTCCTTAAATAAAAAGGTCTTCACCCCCCAGCAGAAAGAAAGCAGGGCTGGACATGCATGGGGAGGGATGGGAAGGGAAACGTGGGGAGGGGAGGGATGTGTATAAATTCCCTCCTTGCTCATTTGTGCAGAAGGGGAAAGATATTTTGTGGTTTTTCCACTTCTGCAATGGTCCTGCATCCCAGACCCTCATGAAAATAGAAGGCCTACTATAAAATGAATAGCCTGCATACAAAATTCAACACAGCATCTCAACATTTTAAAAACGATACCTGGCATCCTGTTCAGTAGTCACAAGATCACAAGCTGGACTTAAGCTCTCGTAACTGCTGGGGATTCATATTTACATTTGCTAACAACCTGACATGACCTAAAATCTACCTTTTCATTCTGTCAATGTCCCAACAGAAGGGTTTCTGAGGTGCTGCAGACTGAGGCACCGGGAAACTAAGTCTCCCAGTCATGAGGCACATCGATAGAAACAGTTGTGGCAGGATTCCAACGGGTCTCTCCAACTGTCTGTTTTTCAGCACGCTCCATGACCAGGAGAGTGCTGCAGATGTCATTTCTCAGTGCCCTGACCTGCAATAGTATGAAAACCTTTTGTCTAGGGTGCTGCTAGGCTGAAACGTTAGGGGATTTGGGGAAGATAAGGGGGGCTATTGTCAGACAAAACTGCACTGAAGGCACTCTGCCATTATAGTTACATCTGACAATGCCCCCCTCCAAAAAAAAAAGTCTGACAAGAAGGCAGCCCACATTGTTTACCCTGGATGTCTCATTTCTTTACAATCCATTATTCATATGGTATCAAATATCTGAGCATTTATGCCTCAGGTTTCAGTTAGTTCAGATTGTTTCAGTTTCATACCCTCCAACAAGTCTAAGTTTCTGGAAATTTGTGAAATTAGCCTTTTATCATTTACGTGATGCCTATGAAATCTGTAAAATAATACAAATATAGAAAATCACCCCCTCCCACAATTCACATCTATTCAGGATTAAGAGCATATAGGTATACAACAAAATGTTGACCTTGTCTGACTCCACTGGTCCCATGGTGATGAGGTTCCTGTTGTAAAGTACGGAGTAAAAGCACAGCCAGGCCAGATGTTTTTCCTATTAAATAGATTAACTTAGCCCAAACCTAAAATTAAGAAAACATACTGGTTCTGATTTACTATCAGTCCATGATCTGTTGCTGCAAAGGGAGCAATGGATAGTCATGAACAGCCAACTTGCAATTTATTAAGAACAGCAAGGGAATTCCATACCCTCACCCCTGACTGCTCTAAAAATGCTGAACGGAGGGCCCCAGCCTAGTGATGAAAGCTGCTTTCTGACAGTAAAAGCTGAGTAAAAACAACATTAAAATCATTTAGAGAATGGCTGGAAAAGTACTGGAGCAAAATACTCAGACCCCACAAAAGATACTTGTTTCTAAAAGGTGTACTTTCAAGGCCTGGCTGAGGTTACTTCCTTTCACAAATGATTTTTTTTTCCAGTTTTCTTGACATATTTTTGTGACCCACAAGAGACCAAGGTACAGGTGACTAAAAACCCTTTCAAAAATGAGTCTGTGCATTATTTGGCTTTGTTAATTTTTTATAAGCGTCCCTTCCATAGCTGCCAATATGAAAAGGAAACATTGTGTTTTAAAGTAATTCATGACAGACTTTATTCATGTCATAATTGCTCTGCTATTTGTGTCATGATAGAAACAGAGGTTGTCTGAATGTTCTCTACAAATCTGAAGAAAAAATTAGTATGCTTCTTTGAATTGCCACAGCTATTTTATAAACAGCATGTGGAGGATGTTCACAGGATAATTAAGAAATAAAATCATCCCAAGTATAATCTATTAGGGTATCTAGTGTCAGACAAATGTGTTTTTTTTTTCTCAGAAAGCAGCTTTATATCCTACCTTGTCACCAACAGCTATTGTTTCTCTCTTCCATGTGCCCAAGACCCCTACTTCCTTAAGCCTAAGCAGCCCCTGCTATTTTCCCTGGACACAGCCATGATTTAGCAATGATGAGATATATTCCAGGAAGGCAACAAAGAACTGTGACTGAGATCCTATTGACCTGCAGAAGTGAAGGCAGAGGAACAGCACCAATAAAAAGTGGAGGAAGTGGCATTGCTGATAAAAAGAAAAGAGGCTTGTTGGATCCTTTGAGGTTTCCGTAGCGCCAAGATAGTATGGAGTGGCTTGGACAATCGCCTGTGCTGTGGTGCCGGCAATTTTTCAAGCCATACTTTCTTGGCTGCATGGACTCTGTCCTGGAAGCCAAAAATTTGACAAAGAAAGAGCAAATCCACGGCCCTTCTCTCTATCACCCCTGCCTCCCTGCACAAGCATAAAGAATGTTAAACCACTGGCATAACACATCATCAGTACTCTAACCTAATCTTGCTAGTGAGACCAAAAGCCTCTGCCCTGGAGAGTAATCAGGCAGCAATACGAACAGCTACTTCTACCACATACCCATCACAACCATATTCTTCACAATTTTGCCATTCAAAAATTATTCCAAGCACACAAATAACAAACTCAGCAGCCCTGTAGGGGCAGCACCATCAGAATGGCAGCTATCAGTTTTTTGTAGAAAGAAGACTGCAACTCAATACAGCTGCCTTTTCCTCAATAACGTGATCATTAGAATTTCACAGTACTGCCTCATAAAGTTTGTCCTGGCACAGAACGGTGTCGTGTTGTCTATTATTCCATAAGAAAGATTTCCAGTTATTACTAAAAAAAAAAAAACCACTTTCTTTTTAGTTCCCTGCCATATTCACTGATCATATTCATCCTCCTTTTTTCCCTTTCTCCTGCCCCCACCTTTACTGAGACTTCCCTAGAACAAATGTTTCAAAGTTTGCAGCTTTAAGCAGGCCACAGCAGAGCTGAGAGAGGAGAGACAGTATTTTCCTTGATGTAGTTAGCTATTAATTCCTAGGAGCAGTGGTGCACTGAACCCATTCTAGATTTCAGACCAACGTTTATAAGTGCTGAATCCACCCAAGGTGCAGAATTGTCTTTTGTGGATAGAGCTCAGCAACTTGGATAGCTCCTTTAAAATGCAGATTAGGATCTCAAGCACATTCACCACCTGCTGGCATGGAACTGATCACCTTCGACTGCCTGGAAAACAATCAGATGTTGTGGGGTGGCGGGGGTGGGGGGTGGGAAGAGGCTGATCAAAACTGGCCATGTTGGTGGTGCTCACTTGTCATGCATCTGCTACTTTGGGAACACAGAATTCCATTGCTTGAAGTGTTATGGTGTTACATGTGGGATGAGCATCTAAATAACTGTGTTCACAAAATGAAGCCTATCCAAAGAAAACTTCACATGACTATGAAAGACCACAGAATGCAGAACAGAGCTGGCTTTTCTATACAAAAGAAGCCCAGGTTAAGTGTTAACACCGTTTGTTTCTCACTCAGCTGCAAGACAGCATTCCTCATCTTTGTCAATTCTTTTGGTACCCAGGCCAGTTAATTAGTTCTGTAATCCTTGCAATTGCACCTATTCATTGTTTAAAAGCTCCAAAAATAAATTAATCCTTACCCTGCATTTTTTGGAGTGTATTGTCTGCCACTGATATTCTAACACCAAGTGAGGTCATAAGGTAAAACTGAGGATCCATCTTACATTAGTATGAAATAACATTATAGTAAAATAGCCTGAAAGTATTCAATTATCTAATATAGAAGTTATTAATTTCATTAAATCTAAAATAAATTCATGTTTCTGCCTGCTTCCACATCATACAAAAACAAGCAGATAGATTTTCACCCAATTTGGGAGAGAATGCTTGGGTGATCTAACCTAAACTATAGGTGTAAATCTAAACTATAGGCTATATAGCGTATACTAAATTAACTTTGGGGTGCCCTGGGAGCATTCCAGTTTCTTCCATTCATCCAGAATACTGTATTTGGCAACCAGTTGAGAGAGGCTGATGCAGCTGAAGAATGTCTGAGCACCCAAAGAGACAGACAATCCTTCTTTAGAGCTGATGAAACTGAACAATCATTAATTGTCATTGATATTCCCAGACAACACTGGACACTACAGCTAGTAATTTAATATGCTGAAAGATTATATTCTGTCCCAGGGTTCACCAAGAGAAGGGGACATTTTTTTAAAAAAAAAAATTTTGAGGGACTTCTTTTATTTGTGTAAATGAGGCTATTTTTGTCATCCTGCTCACACATAAATGAGATGTTCATTATTCTTAAGCCAGGTTCCAACCAAAATGGGTGAGGGCATTGGCATCATGGAAAACTAAGAACCCTATGCTTTCATCAGTGTTCTCATGGAGGAATGCTTACACAATTACCTATCCAGAACCACTTAGTTAATTCTATAGATGATAAAGGGTGTATGTCGCTTCATTATCCTTTTCCTGAGGTAGATAGGCAAATCTGCCAGAACACCTGAGACAAATGTAGACCAAATGAAGCTTTTTTTTCAAGCCCTAGACAATTCCAGCCTAAGATCTAGTCTTCCCTATAGCAATTTAACATAGCAATAAATATAAATCATCATTATTAAAGCATAAAAACAAAAATGAAGAACTACTTAAATGTTCTTGTTATGTTTATTGGCAGGTAGAATAAGATGAGCAGACCAAATTAAACTAAAAGATACAATAGTAGTTTTGTGTTTGGGCTGTCTTCAAGGAAGCCAAAATGAAATCATTTTATTTCTAAATCAAAAACAAAACAAAACAGTCTGGAATCTCATTTCCTTTCTTTAAACCAGTCAATCTGCATAGGTAGACCAGATTTCCAAGACCAACTGACCAAGCAGAGTCTTGCAGATCATTACTGACATCAGACACCAAAGCTGAGTAACCATTTTGCTTCTCAGTCAGGTAATTTAACATTTATCATTATAACTGAGAATCTGTGTGAAGAAGTGTAAGAATACTGGGTTAGATCTTGAATGTTCATGAATAGAACTCCATTAACCTCTCATCATTTTAAAGTGGTTAATTTCTAGGGATGTTTGACAGGCTATAACCTATAACATCACATTATGGCTATATGTGTGTATGTATATGTATATGTATATGTATATATTGCCATAATGAGAATGAATATGAACAGGATTGGGAGGGGGAACATCTGATATTTACAGAATTGGCCCTGCACTAGTGGAATACTGAAGGTTTAGCTAACCATTAAGCTATAAAGAATTATTAATCTGGTTGTTAAAATTTCCCTTTAGATCTCAGCCTTGACATTTCATTTAAACAGAGATAAGAACAATTTCTTTTTCTAAGGAATGTTTCCTCCTTGTATCCAACTGCAAGAGACTCAATTTAGGAAGATTTGCTGACTGCTAAAGTCCTATTTCCACATCAGAGGAAGAAGCAAAGTGCCACTCTCAGCAGTGTGAATTTGGCCAGGATCCAAGGAAGCGAGGGCTGACTTAGATCTCAGTGGGTGGTGACCATTATGCATTTGGGGGAAGCTGTTCAAACCTGGCAGGGGGACTGGCTGTAGCATGTGGGGAGGGAGTACAGATACTGAAGTCACCTAGTGTCATTAGCCTTCCCTGCTGTGGGTTACTATATCAAAATTGGGCTATAAGAAAAGATTGCTGTTCAGAAGGATATCAAACAAAGCAAATTGGAGGTAATATGATGCTGTTAACATCAGAGAAGTCACATAAAGTACTGGCAAGAAGCAGGGATTATGAAGGACTTCCACTGAGAGCAAGCATTTGGTTAAACAAAGATACGGTGTAGGCCATGCCCCGGCTTCCTCCCACAATGATTCGGCCTTTAAACAGATAGAGAACACAGGCTGAGCATTTTGACAAGCAGCCTTAAGCCAGGGGCAATTAGTCCAGCATGAAATGTGAGTCTATAATCAAACATATGTCCCCTTACAGTGCAGGAGTGGCAGTGGAACATATGCATTTTCAAACAAAAGAGAGATACAGAATTCTTTTCAATTCAAAGGAAGCTATCTGTTAATACCTGAAGTCATCTTTTAATTACTTGCCCTATCTGTGCTGAGACAAGAAGCGGAAATGCTTCCAGTTCACTGGACTTCCATGAAACAACTCAGTTCATAATTTAAACTTGGAATTTAAGTGCTTAAAGCAATAAAACATTAAGAAAGATACAGCTAAAGAGCTGTTGCTGTATTTTTGCAGATCTTGCTTTTAAAAAGGCAATATCCTATTGTTTTATAAAACCAAACACTTTACAAAAGGGGCAACATGCTTCAGCTAACATTTCTGTGAGACTGACACAGAAGGTGAGTCAGCATCAAACTGCTATTCCTTGGTAGAGCAGACCCTTCATTCTACCCCATCCATAAATACGTAGACCAGGAAGTAACCATTATTTGTGACATGAGATTTTTGTAGCCCTTCTCATCAAGATTCCCATATTTTGTAGCACAAATGTGTCGCCAGATACAAAATCTGTGATATGAGGAATAAAACAGACAAATGTCTTACAATGGAAAATTGCAATATGTCTTTTTTCTGATCTTGATGTTTTGGATGTACACAAAGGTGCACTCCAGCTAAATTCATATGAGGCTGTACTAGGTGAGTGGGATATTTTTCCATGATGCCTGAAAATCAAGAGACCCTTGTCTTCAGCTTCTGGATGCAACATTGGTCCATTCCCCTGCCCTCTCCCATTACTCAATCCAAACTCTGCCCCAAGGAACATAAAGTTTTGGGTGACCATGTGACAAAAACATGCATTGCTAAGAATTCTAAGTTATACTGATGGAAATACATTACAGATCTAGCATTCTAGAATTCTCATCAAACGATCGATCCAAGAATTCCACAGTATGGAACCATGGCAGTAAAAGAGCTCAAGCTGCTATAACTGCTCCCTGCAACGAGGTCTAATCCCATTACTTGAAATGGTATGTAGTCATTCCTAATCTTATCTGGAGCAGATCTATATAAAAATCCTCACTAATGACAGTCAAATAGCCCATTGTATTCCTTTACATAAATCAAGCAAATGTAAAGGAACTCAAAGTGATACAAATGGAATTCCCAGCACATCTCTATACATATCTACTCAAAAGTAAGTTCCACTGACTTTAATGGACGCACTTCTATGCAAATTGGACTGAAACCGCGTGGTGGAGCTTGGAGTGCATAGAGGGTGGTGGTGGTAGGGGGGCATGGCTACGGTGTGTGGGGGAATGGATACAGTGTGGGGGTGTGGCTACAGTGCATGGGGCGTGGCTATGGTACATAGGGTGTGGCTATGGTGTGTGGGGGCAGGGCTACAATGGACAGGGCGGTGCTACAGCGCATGGAGGAGGGCAAGCAAGGAGCCAGGATGCCCCCAAAAAATTACCACCAGGGGTGAACTGCTCCCATTGCCCCCCCATCCCTGCATGACTGCTGAATCCTATCTGATACATCCAACATATGTAAAAGTAAAAAAAAAAAATACAAGTTAGGAAGTCTTGTTCTGCAAACAGTAAAAGCAATCATTTTGTGATTTATGTCTGCAAAGCAAAAAGGGAAGCCAAACATATTGCTGCAGTCTAGTAATGATAACAGTGGTAATGACTGTATAAAAATAGGATTTTCAACAAATATTCAAAATACATCCAGGAAGTTGTGTGTGAAACTAGATAGGGAAGAAAAAAGTCAGTTTCAAAACTGATCCAAAGAAGAGTTCAAGGAAGCTTAGTTACTCCCATGAGCTTCACTTATAAAACAAAACTTATTTCATGCAGTAGGTCTCAAATGAGGCCACTAGCAAAATCCTAATGGCATATTTATATAAGAACTGATGTCACTCAGTGGTATGTGAAATATTGTGAAAGGAAGTTTCATGTTTGCTTAGGTTGAAGGGCAGCCTGGAAATGGTCAAATGAACATATAACATGTCTCCTGAACAGAATGGAGGAGATATTCTTAAAGAATTTGATGAGGTGTTTAATGAGCTTGGATACATTATGGATATAATACATCATGTAATATAGATCCAAATGTGCTGCCAAAAATATATGTGCCATTTAAGCCCCATTAGCACTAGAGAACAAAGGAGATGCTGAAATCAACCGGATGATAAAATTACATGTCGTTGAGAAAATTCAGTTATCTAGTTCTTCTCTTTATTCTTTTTTCAGGAAGAAGCACCCTAACTTGAGCAACACCTTCAACTATGAGTGAGGGATAAGAAGGTGACTGAACTTTTCTTCTGCCTGCTAGTGATATTTTTATGTGATCTCAAAGAAAGGTATGAAAGTACTGATGTTCAGTGTTGACAGACTGCTATAAATTCCATTCCTCTAACCATTTATAAGATCAACTTTACATATACAAACGGCAGGAAATGATGAAAGGTGACCTGAAAATGCTTCAGCCGTTGCTGTAATTTCTTTGCTGTTATATATCACAATAAAATTATTATTACATCTTCTTAAGTAGAAATTAATGCAAGTTAAAGGGAGCTCTGGAAAGACCCCAAACAATGTTGTAGCAATGATAGCACTCTACACAATTTAGTAACCAAATTACTTCAAACCAAATACCCCAAAAGGAAGTGGGACTACGCTAATAGTTAGGTATCAAGAGAAGGTGAGGTAAATCCTATTAGGGCCATTTTCCCAAGAGTTCTTAGCCACCAGCCTCATCACAAATACAGATGGAATTGGAGTAAACATCAACCAAAACAATGGCTATAAAAACAAGTCTTTCTTATTTTATTTTATTTAAATATCTATATCTTGCCATATATGATGGGATCTGGGGGAGGCATATAATTAAAAAAGTATTTTAAAGTTTAAAACAATTCAGAATTTGGGGCCAATTTTGCATATACAAGCAGCATAGTAGCTTTTCACAATGCAACTATATGGAGATTGTTCCATGTGGTAGACCACGGGCAGGGGGCTACAGCCAGGCATTCTACTTTCTGTCCTAGGGCTCCACCATGAGGAATTATGGGGAACTGTCATACATAAATAGAGGTAGATTCCTACTCCCTATTTCATAATCCAAAGAAACTGACTCTCTTGTATCAGGAGTTCAAAGCTCCCAAGAACGATTCATCTTGGGACCAGTCTTCCTTGGAAACAATCTTTTAGTCTTCTGTCTGTTGGAGCAGAACCCATTCCAATTACTCATATCATGCCATGGTGACTAAGTTTCACTGAACTCACTCAAGAAATTTAGTTGTGATTGATGTTAAGTTGAGTTGTAAACGTTACAAGCTGGTTGTATGTACACTTACTTGAATGTGTGTGAATGTGTGCAGAATTACAGCTTTGATCTTTTGATGGAACCAATTTTTTTTAAGGACTCTAATTTTTGTAACAAAAGAAAACAGAATCTGAATCCGTAGTCTGATGCAGAATTGTCAACTGTATTCTCGAGACATTGTTGGACTGCAACTCCCATAATCTGTTATCATTGGTTATACTTACTAGCGTTGCTGGGAGTTTTAGGTCAAAAATAATATCCAGAGGGTCCAGTTGCCTACTGCATATACAGCTATGGATCTGAATCTATGCACAGCAGTTTGGATCTTAAGTTGCTCTTAAGAAAGGGATCCTTTCATTCATAGAAGATACATTGATCCACCATAGGGTCCCTCTGGCAGAAGGAAGGAAGAGATCTTTGGTAATTTCCATTTTAGTTTGTCAGCATCAGTGCCACTTTCCATGGGTAGGAGGGTCCCCAAACCTTCAAAGCAGATGAGCGGGGCTTTGGGGAAAGTGAGAATGAGCAAAAATTGGATCTTCCACCATCTTTTACTAGTGAAAATATATTGTGAGCAGAATTACCCTTATGCAAGACTAGACTTCCAGCTTATCTTGGTATGACCTTACCATTACTAACAAAAAGGATTCCTCAATATTTTGACTCTGTAGAGAAGGCAATGAAATTTGGTTTTCATTTTTAAATGTACTAGCATATTTACCCAGTGTTGCCCAGGATTTCTCATAGGTAACACTTGTTAGAAATACCTTAGGAATAACCTTACCTTACCTTAAGAGTTAGATGCAGTTGAAATATACAGATTTGAAATCCTGTGTCTCTAATTCCCCAAACTGCCTTGTCCAGTACCTGTAACTTTTCCCTGTATTCCCCAATCCAATCTGTATTTAGAGTTGTTAACATACAGAAGTTCAGTTTCTGAGGGAATACACTGGCCTCTTCCTTCTTGCTGCTAGGCCTCATCTCCATAGCAACCTGCCTGAGGCCCAAGAGCTCTCTAGCTGAGAATTCTAAAGGCCCCTCCCTGAACTGCCAACTCTAAGATTCCACAGAATCTTCTCAGGTAGCCAATCATGTGAGGTCTTCGTGTTGGCTTCAAATATACGTGAAGGATGTTAGACGATCCTCAGTTGCCCTCTCGTTAATATAATTAACAAGAATATTGATTAGCTCTTCTATTGACAAATTATATGAATAACCTCTGTAGTGTCAACTTCTGTACGAAAGTATTATTGCCGAAATTGGGAGTACATTTGTTACATCAGTGATAGACTTGTTTCTGACGATTATGATAGTTACAGACTGCTCTGTTCTCCCAGACAGCTGACAGAAGGGTTAGATAAGAAATAACAAGTATCTGATCTTGCTGATGTATGTTTTATTCTGCTTTCCTAATCCAGAAAATACTGTAAAAACGTGAAGCTTGGAGAATAGTTATCCTTCTGGATCATTACTGCTAGTAGGTTGGACTGAACACAGTTCTGATTATCAGTGGGATCCTCTGGCCAAAGAAAACTCTTTTGTTTGTTTTATTGTATTGCATACTTTGCATTCTGTGTTGCTGCCTCACTTCCTACCCAGTTTCAGAGCTCATCCCAGCTCCGTGTCCAACCCGTTCAGATATGGTGGGTACAAGATTTCAACTCACTCACATTCTCACCTGACACAGCCAATCATATGAGGTCTTTCCCTGCCTGATACGGACAAACAACTCACAAACTCACAAAACTTTGACTTTTATATATTAGATTAAAGAAAGGTAATAACAGATATTAGCCAGTGTGGTATAGTGTTAAACTTGTATTCTAAGAGACCAGGGTTCAAATCCAGACATAGAAACCCATTGTGCAGCAGTATCATTGCACAAAATCTTGGCAAAATGGCTCCTATTGCATTTTGCTAAGTGTGAATGTCAATAGAAATGCAGAAGCAGGCAGTAACTTGACTGCGCAGCTGAATCATTTTATGTGTGCGTGTGCGTGCGTGTGTGTGTGTGTGTGTATGTGTTAATTTTGAGACATTTTTGTCCCATTTTTCCTCCTGGAAGCTCAAAGTAAATAATCCTAAATCACAAAAAAGACTTTCGTATTGTATCAGATACAACATGAGAGTGTAGTGGTTTAATTGTTGGACTCTGGGAGAGCAAGGCTCAAATTTCTGCTCTCCCACAGAAACCCACTGAGTGACCTTGGGCAAGACATACTTTCTCAGACATAGAGAAAGGCAAGGGCAAACCTCTTCTGAATAAAGCTTGCCAAGAAAACTCTGTATAGGGTTGTTATAAATTGGAATTCACTTGAACACACATAACAACAAGAGAGGTTGGTTAATGTTCCCTCCAACTCAAAACTTTGCTATGTTTATGTATTGACAATCAATCTTTTCTGCCCAAACTCTACATAGAAGTTACCATGCTCACTTTCACACTATGCAATTATAGGGCTATGATTCCATTTTAACTGCCATGAGAACATCCTATGGAATCCTGGACTATTGCTCTGTGGCTGATAATTCTACGTATCCCTGCCCAAACTGCAAATTCCAGGCTCCTGTAGGAGATTGCCATGGCAGTTAAAATGCAATCATAGTATTATAACTGTGTAGTGTGAAACCACCCCATGATAGTAGTCCTCTTTAGGCATTTGCCTGAAACTGGATGATCTGAGGGGGCTGAGGGGGGGAGTAGAATTTGCATATCACCCCAACCTCCTATTCCTCACCACACTTACTCTTCTACAGACCTTTGTACCATTAATGAATTTTGCTATCCTATAATAGGGCTGATAAAAGCCAGAGTCAACCTGAAGACACACAGAAGCAGGAGCAGCAACAACTTGACTAGCTACTGTTCTACCTCATGTCTTGTCCCCCATAGTTGGATAAGCTGGAAAATTGATGCTGATTTTGTTCTCATTGGAAAAGGTATCATCCATCTCATCAAATGCTATCAATAATTCCTGTTCTTATAGCCCACCCAGACACTCAACAGTGCATCTGGAAGGAAGACTATCAGGTTACATGAAGCGCTGAGTGTCTGTTGTCCTTAAACCAACTTTAAATCAGGACTAAGTTAAGGATGCTGGTTTATGTGACCAGCACCCATATAATCTCTAGGCACTTTGAACCTTCGTAGATCCTTCCAAGGAAGATACAATGGCCAAATATTTATGAATATTCTATTTTCTTTATGTTTTTCTTTAATTCTTTTTTTATAAAAAAAAACTAAATGCATAAACATTCTGTTTCAAAATCTGTTCTCTGCATCCAGACGACACAGAGCAAAATGCTTCTGGCACTGTTTATGCACTCTGTGTGTGTGTTTGTACATGTTGCTGCAGTCATATCCATACTATATATTAAAAACTCTTTGTTTTACTACCTATAGTAAAATTATAAAATGTGCAGTCCCTGTAATTACATTGCCCTTTGCCGTCTGTCTAAAAAAGACTGCGTTCAAATTTTTCCCCTGTTTTATTTGCACCCTATTAACAACTGTTACTGGAGCTTTAATTATGCCCCTGTGATTGCAGAGATGCGGCTGACTTGTGTCATTTTCCTCCCAGGGGATGCTTTATAATTACCAGCATCCATCGTGGCTGCCTGTAAGCTGATGCTTTTTTATTACCAGTTCAATAATCACTGCATCCTTGTGAACATCTGCTCTGCAAGCCATGCATCGGAGGTCCCTGTGCCTGTCACTCGATGCTCCCTTGCTGTGGTGACCCTTTTGCCCTCACCTTCAGTTTATATCTAATTTGCTTAGCAGAAGCTCAGTCCAGATTGCCGCACAGGAATGCAATTAATGCTCTGCATTTGCAAACAAAGAAATTTTTTTTTGCCTCTTACCTCCCCTTTTTTTTTAAAGGTTTTATTATGTTATTGTCAAGCCCCATAATTTGTATTCACAGCAGGATGAATCAATATAAGTCCTGAGGAGAAGATACATTATTTTGTTAGTGTTTTAGGCAGATAATGAAAAGTATGCAGGCTTGACTGGGGTAGGGGGAGTTTTTTCTCATGAAATATACAGTTTTTCATGATAGGCCATGAATAAAAATTATTTAAGGCTATGTATAAAAATTATTCAAAACACGTAGGTGTAAATCCTATTTTAATCCTGAGTAGAGTGGACCCACTGAATCCATTAGATTCATTTACATGTTGATTCGCCATTCAGTAATTGGTTGAATGTATATGCTCTCTAATCAACAAAATGGCAGCCACAGATTCCATAACACACTTGGAAATTTTGTACACTGTCCCATAGATGCACATAAAATAATTTCCTGCACAAAGTGAAGAGAACAAATTTCCATGTGGGTTGGCTCTGGGGCTGACATGGGCAAATGGAAATCAGCCAGTATCTCCTTCCTTCCTTCCTTCCTTCCTTCCTTCCTTCCTTCCTTCCTTCCTTCCTTCCTTTTACCAGACGGAAGCTCATGTGGATCAGGAATCCTTACTTTAAAAGAAGAGCAACTTAAGAGCCAGAGCTGTCGTGATGTAGTGGTTTGAGCACTGGACTACAGCTCTAGATACCAGAGTTCATATTCCCGCTTGTCCATGGAAACCATTGGGTGACCTTGAACAAGTTCTCTCAGTCTCAGAAGAAGACAAAGGAACAGCCCTTCTGAATAAATCTTGCCGAGAAAATTCTATGATAGGTTTGCCTTTGTATCACCATAAGTCAGAAGTGACTTGAAGGCACACAACAGCAGCAGCAGCAACAACAACAACAACAACAACAACTTAAGACTAAAGGTGCTGTGCATGGATTCATATTGGCTATAGTTGCTATTACCACAGATATTAACAATTTCTGGCCCAAATCATATGTTCTGTTCTTCATAAAATTTAGGAAGCCCAAATTACTAGTCCCAAAGGCCACCAAACTTTCTGCCACATTTTAAGAGTCTAGATCAAGGCAGAGAACCAATGGGCCATCAGATACTATCACATTCAAATTCCCACTAGACCCAAACAGAACAGTCACAGTTTAGGAAAGATGCAAGATACAGAATCATAGGGTTGGAAAGACCACAAGGGCCATCCAGTCCAACCCCCTGCCATGCTCTACAGTCCAACAACATCTGGAAGATCAGTGATGCCCTACCTCTGGCACAGATTACTGAGTTTAGGTGGGTTAATATGGTTTCTGAGGCTCTTCTGATTTTGCAGGTTACCCCACAGATGCACATAAAGTAACTTCCTGCATCAGCATGATTTAAACTGTTCAGCATGATGTCACATAACACTGAGTGAGAGCCATGCAGGAGGTTCCAGTGCATCTGAGTTGCACTTAACCTGTCTCCTCCATCCTAGACTTTGTTAGGAGGAAGAAAGTGAATGCTGGTGAGATTCTCTTCCCATTAGATGCACCTTCTCTGTTTTGTTCATCTGAGCACATTCACAAACAAATGAATGAGATGTCCAAATATAGATTACAAACATATGTAGGGGAGAACTGCAGCCCATTACTTTAAAAACATTTCTGGAGAATTGTCTGCAGAGTTTTGATCTATAAGCATTGGACTGTTCATACATAGTACTGGCATACTCAACTTAGTGGAACCCACAGGGATGTGTGGGGATGGTGAAGGCAGAAATAGTAGGAAAATGTTAATACACTCAGTTAATGGTAAATAGACTAGAAAAAAACTAATTCAACTGCATTTACATTAAAAAGGGAAAATTTAACTATGTTTAAATCAAAAGCTTGCACTAAAACTATTCCAGAATGAAGCTTTCATGATTTTGCTCCTTCTTCCACGCCTCTCTCCATTTTCTGAACATAAAAGAGAAGGAAACAGGTTGGAACTCCAGTTTCTCATCCATCCTAATTTCTGTGGCATTTCTTTTTTTCGGTCCCTTATAATTGTGTCTCCTTGCCCTCTTGTTTTCTGCAGTTTATTTATTCTCGCATGGATCCTAGCAAATATCTCAGGGTCAGGAGCTTCAAAATTCAATTTCCTAGATGCAAAGAAGGCCACTGTGATGGCCCGGCAATTCTTAGCCGTGTATACCTGTCACACTCACATTGCCCTAAGGTCCCTGCTTAAACCTCCCCTTGGATTTGGGACATGCGTCTCTAGGTGACTTTGGTGGGGACCAATTTATTTTACAAGGATTCCTGTAATGTTAAGCATGATACTCTTTGGTCTAGGCTTGAGGAAACCAATCAGAGTCAGGCTTAACAAAATAGCCAATCGTTCAACTTTATTTTCCTAACATACAGAATGTATAATAATATTCAAGTGACTTATGTCCTTTTCCTTCAGTCAATGCAGACACCCAGTATACATTCTCTTCCCTCTGATCCTCACAACTCATTCCTTCAAAAGTCTTCCTTCAACTGACACCACTTAACAAATTTTTTTTGAAAAATCCTTCTCTCCATCACTTGAAGACCTTCCTCCCCTCACAGAGTTCTCTGTGCTGGGATTGGCTGCCCTCTGTTAATCACAAATGTGTTTTACACCCTTTCATCCAAGAGTTCTTCAGTGACATTTTTTTTCAAGTTCTCTTCTTTCAAGTTCTGCTTTTCCTGTTGTAGGCCATTTCCACACTACATTGTTATAGTGCTATTATTCCATTTTCAACATCCTATGGAATCCTGGGGTTTGCAGTTTAGGGAGGGGCAGTTAGAATTCTCAGCCAGAGAGCTCTTTGGCCTCAGTAAACTACAAACCCCAGAATTCCATAGGACGTTGAAAGTCAAATAATAGCACTATAACAGTGTAGTGCAGAAATGGCCACAGTAGCACAGCCACCTCCCTCCAGGTTGCCATTAGTACATGTTGCTTTAAACTATTTTAATCTTGGTGTTAACTAATCTATCATACTCTAATCATGATTGAAAATAAGGTTTCCTACAGATACTTGCTTTTACAATGGTTTGGATTTTGTAGTCTAAATGTTGTAGTTCTTCATCCCTGAAGAACAAATGAATAAGAAGAAGCAGTTTTTCAAAAATCCAAGAGAATTGGGCTTTGGCAGAGATCCAGCTGGGAAATGTGAAATTTCTTTTCTCTTTAGCATCATCTCTCATTTAACTAATTAATAATTTAACTAATAATTTAATTCTGGAATTAAGTTAATGGTGAGCTTCTATCTTATGTCAGTCAATTAACTTAATAAATAAACCTAATTAGGCTGCCCCTCTGGGTTAGAGAATTTCCAACACAATTTCTGACATAATTGATTTTAACTAGTTATTTCCTTAAACGATTTTTACTAGTTAGCTAGATGAAGGCAAGGCAAATGTATCAAATGGGCCTGCAAGACTTCTGTACACTCAATCCATCTAATAGGCCACATAACAAAAAAGATACTGTCCAGTCTGAGCTCTTGTACATTGCAGCAGATGCAGTAACTGCGACCTACTCCATGCACCAATTGTGCTATAAATCCATAGGACTGCCATGTAAGTGAAAATGGAATTATGGAGAACACAAGTCTGTGTGAACGTAGTCTGCTTAGTGAAGGATTTCACAAGGTCAGCAAAGGCCTAATACCACAAATCCATATTTATTAAAGCAGCCTCCAAATAGATTCAGCATAATGAATGCTAGGAGATGATTTTATCACAATCATAGCATAAACCTTTGTGGGGGGGGGTATTTTATTTCACGTTCTCCAGATTAAGCTATATCTTTTTAGTAAACTACTTATTCATCCTTTGATATCTCCAATGTGCTTCTCCTGAACATTCTGAATGAAAATAAAGTCAATGGAGAGATTCAATTTTCAAAGGATATTGTTCTCTTTTTTTGAGACGGCATCAACTTCCATCATGAAGAAATTCGAAGCAAATCTTTTCAGCAGTACTAGACAGACTGGTCAGCTGAAACTTTATGGCCATTTGGGTTAAATAAAGCAGATAGGGGAAAATATAAATTCATTTACTTACTTAGGAGAAGATCCAGTCTGTGAGACATTCAACACTTTATTTTATAGAGACTTAAATGCAGAGTTTTGCCAGGTGGTTACTGTAGTTCAAGGGGTTTTCATCTGCAGATACAATCAGGAATACTTACTAAATAGATAATACATTTTGCTTTTCAGATTTCATATATAACTACATTAGTTTCTTTAAGAAATTGCTAAGTAATCTGCTGCTATTTTCCCTGTGCAGCAATTCAGAAAGGGTAATAATTTCTACAAGGAGCATATTACAAACAAGCACTAAGCATTAGCCATTGCTTGTCGGAGTATACCAAATGAGAGACGCTACAAAAACTTCCAGTACAAGAGATGAGACAAGCCTGCTTCACCCTTGTTTTGCATCAGAATTACAGGATAAGGGGGTTTAGTTCTGCCAAGTCCTGTATCACTTTGCTCTTCTTTCAGGGGAAGAAAAAAAAACACTTAAAAATAAGTCCTCCAATATAAACAGAGAGACAGACAGACAGACAGATAGATGAAAAAATGGAGGCTGGAAGCACTACTAAATTCATTCTTCTATCTCTTACTCTGCTGAGAACTAGAAATCTTCAGATTGTGCATATCTTTAAATAATGTTGCAGTGCAGTTGTTTAAAAAAATACTAAAATGTATATTAAAATATGAATTTCAGAATAAAACATATTTACAAATTCTTACTTTGTGGCAAAATAAGTATTGAAATACATACTTAAATATTATTTTTCATGGAAACATATTAAAAAACAAAGTTTCAGATGTAGGTGGAATGAGATTATGAATGAAACAGACTGGAAATTAACTGACCCCTTTCCTATTCCTCATCCAAAAATTTCCTGTACCTCTTATTTACTCTCCCTCAAGAAGAAGGAGAGGTCTGTTCAGCTCATAATACCACAAGCTACTTATTCTTGATATTGGAATCCATATCACCTAATTGTGAATTGTGATGTTGTTATTTATGTTTTCTGAATGGATTGGATCTATCCTTTCACTGTCAAAAGCAGTGGTAGCTACTCTAAGAAGAGCTTGGCTGGATCAGACCAAAAGTCTGTTTGGTTAAAAAGTCTATCTAATCTATTTCCTATAGATGCCAAACAGCAGTTTATGGACCTTAAGAGCATTGGCTTCCCAACAACTGATATTTAGACACATGCTTTCTCTTATTTCAAAGTACAGCATTGTGCAGAAAGTACAACATTGTACAGATCTACTCTTTTCTCTGTATATCTGCAGTCTTCCCAGGAGTCAGCAGTGGATCTGTTGCAGTGAGGGCAGTGAATCCATTCTTAGTTTTATATCTGCTTTTGCTGCAGATGCTCCAGGTTGTACAACATCCCTTCTGAGCCCAAACCTGTTTTGGGAATACAATCCAGTAGCTAGAGGACTCATGTACAACCCAGAGCAACTGTGAGAGGAGTGATCTTTTAAGATATTTATTTATTTATTTAATATCCAGCTTTTTCTCCAGTGTGGGATCTAAGGCCGTTTACAGTACAAGGTAAAACAGCACACACTTAAAACAAGGCATACTACAAAGTTAGAAAACAATGAAATAAACAGTTAGGTTAAAACAACCTAACTTTACAACAATTTAGAAAGCAAATGAAACAGAATAATGGCAATAAAAAAAATAGCATACCATGGTTAAAAGGACTTCTGCTATGGTTAGTTAACAATCAAAGGCCTGGATAAACAGAAAAGTCTTTGCCTGCTGGTGGAAAGAGATTAGAGAGGGGGCCAACTTAGTCTTTTGAAGGGGAGAATTCCACAGCCTGGAAGAAGCCATTGAGAAGGCTCTTTTCCCATGCCTTCACCCAATATGCCTGTGATCATAGCGGGACATAGGCCATTTCCGCACTACACTGTTATAGTACTATTATTCCACTTTCAACAGCCTATGGAATCCTGGGGTTTGCAGTTGGGGGGGCATTTAGAACTCTCAACCAGAGAGCTCTTTGGCCTCAGTAGACTACAAACCCCAAATTCCACAGGATGTTGAAAGTAGAATAATATCAGTATAACAGTGTAGCGTGGAAATAGCCTGAAGAGAAAGCTGCCTTGCAAGAATCTTAAAATATAGGCAAGGTCATATCAGGAGATATGCTATGTGCACTGGGTACCCTCGTGTGAGCCTAGGGTTTTCAGAGTGAAAACTCTGGTTGTGTGACAAGCAGTATCTGTTGAAATTTCATCTTCTACACAATCAATAAAGGTACAGGAGCTCTCTCCAGCTTTCAGTCTGGCAACCCTATATGTGTGCTTAAGTTCTGTTTTGCTCATGCAGGTTTCTTCTTGGATTACAATTGCTGGCTTGCTTGGGAGTGACAAATCCGGATCTACTGATGTCACTAAGAGAAAAACTTAAATGAGTGTGATACTAGAAGGGCCCATCTTCCTTCCAAGTAAAGATCCATATAACTGAATTGTAAAACAGTAACCTGTACACTGATAAAAAGACTAGACAGATCTGAATCTGCATATTTGCATGTAATATTATATTTAGAGCATATCTTTAAAGATTTTGTTTTGTAAAAACACTCAGTCGCAGTGATCTTAGGAAGAAACTCCACTGCACAACTTGGACAAATATTACCAATATAGAAATAATACAGCTAAAACACCAACATTGATCCAGGCTTGTTATGGCTGTTTGTAAATACTAAACAGGGTATCATAAAGCTATCACAATGTATTTATGAGAATGAAGAATATCGTTTATTTTCAACAATAAAGCTTTATCTGCAATGAAACTTAAGTCATTCTCTTTAGCAAAACTCTTGCATCATTAATGCCTTCCAGATTTTTTTAATTTCTCTAAATGCTACAAATAATTGTGTTTTTAATGTTTAAAGGATTGCAAGATTATATTCTTATGCAAGGTAATATTCTCATTATAACAGAACGTTATCTAATTTTGCCTCTCAATAAGCAGTTTTGCTTTTCAATAAAAAGTAAGGGAGATTTCTCAAGACGTACGTATACATGTATGTATCTACATACCTATTTCAAGCATTTATCTGCCATCTCTCAACCCACCAGGCCCCAGCATAATATTCAATACATAAAACAATTTAAAACATTAAATATGCAAACAAAATAAAAACTTTTTATAAACAATAAAACCTCTCCTTTAAAAATAAATTTAAACCACAAACAGTTAAAGCAGACAGGTGTAAAGGACCAAAGCTATGTGAAGCAACACTATCTTGCTACCCCAAAATGTTGGTGACTCAGAGTTCCACCCATGATGCCAGTACCTCTGTTCAAAGGTGGGGAATTATTAGCTCAAATTAGAAGGCCTACAGAAGGGAGTAACCTAACAAGGGCCCTTTTCGCACGTTACCCATTTGCACGGCTGGGGGGGGCGTCTCGTGCAAAAAGCCTCAGCAGGAACGCTGCCGCTTCCCTGCTGCTTTGTCCCGCAGCTTGCTTCCTGGTTGCACAACCATTGTGCGAGCGCCCCGCCACTTCCTACCTCAGCGCAACCTGGGAATTGCAGGCTAGCACTGAGGCAGGAAGCACAACTGGCCCACTTGTCCAACGTACTGCAGTGCAGGTAAGTGCGCGAGGGCCCCGGGAGCACTGCACAACCGCGCAGTATTTTTGGCTTAGAGCCGAAAATAAGAAAATGCGCACGCACCCCGCTTTAGGTTCGTGAGCGTCGCGTGAATGGGAGTGCATCATACGGACTGACGTTCTCACTTACGCGATACTCAAGGGGCCCTCGCACTACAGAAACTGCATGTGAAAAGGGCCAAGATCTTTGACACCAATGTTTGTGGGGTCTTCAGCAGGGAGGAACCAGCCAGAGATTCAAAAGTAAACCTAAATGTATTTTATTGGGGGAATTAATCACACACACAAGATCTCAAATAGTCATGCACTCACACAAGGAAAAGGGAAGAAAATCTGATAGAGAGGCTTCAGGGAGTAGGCAATATTTACCAATCGAAAAGAGCAGGGAAGAAACAGCAATATGGCTTAGACTTGCATCTAATGGCAGTACAAATCAGAACTCAGAGTGACAGAGTGGCATTCAGCAACCAATGTACTGCTAGCTAGCAGCTCAAAACTGGGGGGCAGTTACACAAAATTTCTGGAGGGCATGGAGATGAATGGCTCTCTGGCTGATTAAGCAATGGAGTTCTCAGAGTGGACAACAAGATCCAAAATGAGCCGATGGTTTTAGCATCGGGGGAAAAGAGGCTAATGGTGATGGATGGGTCTGAGGATAATGGGATAGATTGCAGGGTGAAGGGAAGAGGGCTTGAGATAATCAGTGGACAGGTGGGAATCTCTCAGCCACTATTCGTTAAGAAAACAGAGTTGATAAGGCCAGCAACAGCTATTATCTCTGGGGTTTCCTGGTAACTTCCTGACAATGACCTCACCACACCTATGAGGTGTTTTTCTGGCCTAATTTCATTGGCTAGCTTTCTTCTTGGCCAGCCTGGCTCTACAGCCATAGCAGGGTACAGTTTATGTTTTATATCAATTTCAATCTATGCCAGTTAATCCATATTAAGCATGGGGTTGTATGGCTGCTAACAGTCTTTGGTGTCTATTGGAGATTCAAAAGGAATGGAGCCAGACTCATCCTGCTACTGAGAAAGCCCGGTCACGTATACCTGCCAACCCAGTTTCAAGGGGCAGTGAGACATGGGACAGGGGCTGCACTGAGGACTTCATATTTCATTCAGGTTCATATGAGAAGAGGCAATGCTTCAAATACCCTAACCTCAAGCTGTTTCAGGTCTAGAACCAAATAATCATAGAACTGGAAGTGATGGTGAGGGCAGAAATATACAACTAAAGCATTCCCAAAAGATTGCCATCTAATCTCTGTTTAAAAACCTTGAAAGAAGAAGACCCCAGCAATCTCCAAGGCATTACATTCTACTGCTGTAAAGCTCTTATAGTCAAGATGTTCTTCCTCATGTTCAGGTAGAATCTAAGCAGCAGTCTAACCTGTAGCTCACCAATGATACATCTGAGTGATTTAATGTGGAAGCTGTAGGTGATGACAAATGTTATTCAAACATTATCTTTCTTAGGTCTGTTTGGGATAATTTTTTTTCTTCAATGCTGATTTGGCCTTCTTGATTTGTTCTCTCAATTAATAGGATACTTTAGTTTTGAGATTTTTTAAAAAATAGAGAGCTTAAAATCAGCATGATATGTTCTTTCTTTGGTGTCCCAGATTACTTGGCTGTGACATTTTAGTCTAGTTGTAGCTTGAGATGCATATCTATCTATCTATCTATCTATCTATCTATCTATCTATCTATCTATCTATCTATCCACTCATTCACACACACTATTATCAGTGTAATTCATGCTTGGGATAACACAACTTTATCTGGGGGTTCCTCAGTCAGTACAAACTAAACTCACATACTTCTCATACAGATACAGCCAATTTACATGAGCTGGCATTTTGCTGGGGATATAAGTCTCTGATAATGGTCTTTGCTGTGTGCAAAACTGAAATGAGTTTTGCAACATCCATTTTCACCTAGGGGCTGCTGGGATGTTACAACTTATAAGTATTCATTGTAAAGTGGTGGAGTGATTGATGCACAATGGCCCAAAACACAGTGTGCACCAATATGTATCTGGACATTGGTTAGGTAGTACTGGAGCACAACAGGAATGCCCGGTGTCAACCAGAAGTTCTCAATGTGCATCTGAAATGCTCAATGCACACTGGAGCATTCTTGCTAGTGCTCAGGTGCTTCTCAGCTTCACAGTTGACTAAAAGGGTTTTGTTGCATTCCTGTAATGTAGCCACAGATTCATAAAGATATGGCATGTAGACTGTGATAGAGGATCTCAGCCATAACCGAGGCCATTTTTGCACTGGACTGTTATAGCACTATTATTCCACTTTCAACATCCTCTGGAATCCTGGGGTTTGTAGTTTTGGGAGAGGCCTGAAGCCCCTCCCAAAACTGCAAACCCCAGGATTCCAGAGGATGTTGAAAGTGGAATAATAGTGCTATAACAGTCCAATGTGAAAATGGTCTGAGGCATAGTTTTATTGTATACATTGTTTACATGTATAGATTTATTTAAGCGATTAAAAGAGAGAACTAAAAAATATAAAATGAGCATAACATTTCAGCTTCTATCTTCTTCAGTTGCTAAAGATAAAACTGAAGTACATGCAAAGTGACAGGTTAGAATACTCTGTTTCCAACATTTTTCAGTGGGTGATAATATTATCCTCTAAGCTGAATCCATGTGATGTTAGGGTCTTAAGTCTATAAATCCAGAAATTCTCCCTTTTGTCCAAAATTCCTGAAGCAGGCAGCCCTGTGTACATATGCTATTTTACAAGTATAATTATTACAGTTGAAACAGAAATATAATACGTTTCATTCTAGTGGGGAATATAGACGGAACACATTTTTGTTAGGTCCAGCAATCTCATGGAAAGGACAATCTTAGCACATCCTCCAGCTTTTTGTGAGAAAATGTGCACCTCACCTTGAGCATTCACTTATTTTTGAGACTTGAGAAATAAAGTATTTCTGACAAAGTGTGCACAAAATTAAGTGGATAAAATACAAAAAGGTAAAATGCACATACTTTTGTTTAAAAAAAATGGCATCATTTGGAGAATGAAGGAAGTATCATAAGTAACGTTAACTGGGGAAGCAAACAGGCAAAATTAAAGAAAATGTATTTAAAACAGAAGGGGTAGATTTTAGAACAGAAAGAAAACATAACCTGATATGAAACAGAGACAAGAAGAACACGCAAGTATGATTCAAACTGAAAAGTCTTCACATCCTTAGTGGATTTTTGTGACTTCTACACCATCTGTTTGTATGGTGTGTACAAGGAAGTATGTTTGGTGTGTACAAGGAGGAGGACCTCCTCAGTGGTTGCTTCCAGATTTTGGAACTCTCTCCTTGGTACCTTGATATGTTTTTATTCTGTTTTGGGTGTAATATTCTGTAAGCCACCTTGAATCCCAGTATTGGGGAAAAGTTAAAGGAAAAAAATAACAACAACAACAATGATAATACAAAGAAAACACACTCTGTGCCCTGTCCCCCCAAAAAAGAGTTGAAAATTGCCCACCAAACTGCAAAAAACAACCCAGAAACTTCCAAGACTGACAAAGAGCAAGACCCCACAGATACATAAACACTCTTCAAAACTTCAAAAATCCCTCGATTTTCAAGTGAGAACAAACTCTAGACTGCCCACCCTTCCCAGCTGCCCATGTGTCAGCTATGGGGAAAAGCAATTTATCAATAAATCTAATAATAAGCTGAACCCAGGTTGTCAAATACTGCTCTCTAGGGTCAGTGCTAGTGTTGACTAAAGTACCATTTGTTTAATAGTACCCCCAACCCTATGAAATTCATAGGGTCACCATAAGTCAGCAGGCAGCCTGAAGACACATACACACAACAAGTATCCAAAACTGTGCCTCATGAGGCAATTCTCTCAGTGCATTGACTCATACAATTAAGCTATAAATCTAGTGTTTATACACAGGGGATAATCATGTTGTAAAAGAAAAGGATAGCTGTATTTATTGCTAAAAGTTTGCAGAAAGAGAGAAAGTTTCCCTTGGAGAAACAAGATGCAGCTGAAAGAGAAGCTTTCAAAATAGGAAAGCAATATTTGGTGATAAATGGAATGAAAAGATGTGATGGTTTATAAACTGGTTGCTGATAATCAGATACAATTTTACAGCTTCGAAAGTGCACCAATCCTGCTAATTGTTTTAACAGGTTCCAACTCCAGTGCCCTGGATAAGTTCCAATCTGTGTTGATATACTCTGTGTAATAACATTTTCCCTGCAGTTTTGGCTACCTCTCCTCTTCCTTTTCCTCTGCTGACCTATTGAACAGAGTATGGCTCACATTCATCAAATTGCTCTGTTAAAGAGGTGCCGTATTCATTCAACACCAGAAATGTCTACAGTTCAGGGGCAAGTGAAGTAATTTTGCTGTGTAGTTTGGGACCTTTGGGGATAAAGTAAAAAGAACAGCATATCAGCTGGTATTAACTGGCACCATTTCACTGAAATGGGGCCTTGCATTTCTTATCACTGTTGAATAAAACCTCCCACACCTATTTGAAAGATGTTATTTAGGTTGCCGATTAAAGCTGGGAAATGTCAGATTTATAGTTACCCATATAACCTTAATTCCTGCTTCCCTGCATGTCCTTCCTGCGCACAGAATACAGAAGGTATCCCACAGAAGACATAGTACAGACTGTATCATGATCCCTCATGGGACAGTGTTAATTATAGTATTTCCTAAATTTTGCAAACTTAACTTCCTGTTTACATGTCCATCTATTATGTGGCCTTACATATCTATATCTATATATATATTTCCTTCATCCTGTGATGTTAGCAATATATAGGCCTCATAGCATGCTTTAAAAAGAAAAGTATTGGTTTGGGAGCTATTGGTATAGGTTATACTGAGGTTGGCCAATGTTTTAACCCTTGGCAGCCCTTCTGTGGCTGCACTGAGATAAAACTTTTCAGAAGTTGTACTGAATGCACCAACACTGGAGGTAAAGCCAATGGATATGGAAACATTCCCCCTCTCTTGCATCCAATATAAATTAGTGAATCATCCCATACTAGTTGAATACACTCCTTTTTGACTCAGCACTGCATCACTCTCATATAGGCCTGAATGGTCTTTTTGCAACAATTTAGCCTCTTCCAAAAGTCATGCACATAATTGTTTCAGTATTCCTGTTGCAATCATATTCTAGCTGCCCATTTCTAGGGCTTATATAGATAACCAACCTTCCTGATAATTGTTGAAATCCTGCATGAATCAATGTACTTAATTTAATTTCCTTTCCTTTCAGTTATTTACCGGTCACCCTATAACCAAACTTTTCTGGGCAGTCTCCAGAACAAAAATGAACAAGACGCCACCATACCACCCTGAACATACCTGAGTCATTTGATTCTGGAAGTTAAACACAGTTGGATCTAGTTAGCATTTGGAAGGAATACCACATATCCCCAGGTAGAGCTAGGAAAGAATCTTACTTGAAACCTGGAAAGTCACTGCCAGTCATAGCTGACAATACTGGGCTAGATGGACCAGTGGACTCAGTTTAAAATGCAGCTTAATTTGTTCTGGGAGGAAAAATAGAATAAGAAAGAGTAATACAACCACATGTAGCATGGTTTTAAAACCAATTCCAAATTAAGTTGTGCACTTAAAAAAGAAATCAGACTTAGACCCTTTCCGCAACTCACCTTTTTGCGGAGCTGGGGTGCGGGGATCACATGAGCAGCCCCTAGTGAGAGGCTCTCGTGTCCCAGTTCCTTCAGTTCTGCAGCTGCTGCCTAGTCGTGTGATAGCCCCTCCTCTTCCTTCTGCAGTGCAGCCTGGGATTTTCCCAGGCTGCGCTGGGGCAGGAAGCACGAGCGCCACGGCTCTGGAGTTCTGCACGCATGGCAAGTGTGCGCAGGGCCCTGGAGTGATGCACAATTGTGCACCATTTTCGGCTCACAGCTGAAAATGAAATAGTGCGTGATCAGCACCTGCCAGGCCCTGGAGTGTTGCACGATTCTGAGTGCGTCATGTGGACCGCTCGCTCTTTGCAGTTGTGCAATGCTTCAGGGGCAAATGCCATGTGAAAAGGGCCTAACTAAAAATCATGCCCCCCAACATGAAACAGTTGTTGTCATAGTAGTCTGTGACTTGTTAGCAGGATTTATGACCCTTAAAAACTGATTAGCACAGCCAAAACATGACTGCATCTGCAAATGATAGGCCCTTTTTCCTCCACTATGAAATCTTCATAGAATCATAGAATCATAGAAATGTAGAGTTGGAAGAGACCACACGGGCCATCCAGTCCAACCCCCTGCCATGCAGGAACACCCTCAAAGCACTCCCAACAGATGGCCATCTAGCCTCTGCTTAAAAACATCCAAGGAAGGAGACTCCACTACACTCCGAGGCAGCATATTCCACTGCTGGACAGCCCTGACTGTCAGGAAGTTCTTCCTGAGGTTCAGGTGGAATCTCCTTTCCTGCAGCTTGAATCCATTGCTCCTTGTCCTGGTCTACATGGCATCCCTTCAAATATCTAAACATGGCTATCATGTCCCCTCTTAACCTTCTCTTCTGCAGACTAAACATACCCAGCTCTCTAAGTCTATCCTCATAGGTCATGGCCTCCAGGCCTCTCACCATTTTGGTTGCCCTCCTCTGGACTTGCTCCAGCTTGACCATGTCCTTCTTGAATTGGGGTGCCCAGAACTGGACACAGTATTCAAGATGAGGTCTAACCAAAGCAGAGTAGAGTGGTACCAGTATTTCCCTCGATCTAGACACCATACTCCTGTTGATGCAGCCGAGAATTGCATTGGCTTTCTTGGCTGCCGCATCACACTGCTGACTCATGTTCAGCCTGTGGTCTATGAAGACTCCTAGATCCCTTTCACACGTACTGCTATCCAGCCACGTGTCCCCCATCCTATATTTCTGTATTCCATTTTTTCTACCTAAGTGTAGGACCTTACACTTCTCTCTGTTGCATTTCATTTTGTTAGCCTTGGCCCAGTTCTCCAATCTATCCAGGTCATTTTGAATTTTGATCCTGTCCTCTGGCGTATTAGCAACCCCTCCCAATTTGGTGTCATCTGCAAATTTGATGAGCATGCCCTCTATTCCTTCATCCAAGTCGTTGATAAAAATATTGAACAGCACTGGGCCCAGGACAGAACCCTGTGGCACCCCACTAGTCACTTCTCTCCAGGATGAAAAGCAGCCATTCGTGATCACTCTTTGGGTTCGGTCGGTCAACCAGTTACAAATCCAACTAACAGTAGCCCTGTCCAGCCCACGTTTTACTAGCTTCTTTGCAAGAATGTCATGGGGAACTTTGTCAAAGGCCTTACTGAAATCGAGATATGCTACATCCACAGCATTCCCTTCATCTATCAAGCTAGTAACTCTATCATAAAAAGAGATAAGATTAGTCTGGCATGACTTATTTTTGAGAAATCCATGTTGACTTCTTGTGATTACCGCGTTGCTTTCTAAGTGATTAGAAACTGACTGCTTAATGATCTGTTCCAGGATCTTTCTGGGTCACTATGAGACTTTCCTCACTGCCTTTATTAGAAACCAATGAGAAGGGAATGGGGGTGCGAAACTTCATAGCAGCAGTATCTCACCCCATGCAGTAAGTTGCAGTAGATCCTAGGAAAGGAGAAAAAAAGATCTCTCTAAGGCAAGGATGGTAATGTATGGCTCTCCAGATGTTGTTGGATTGAAACTCCCAACAGTCCTAGGCTGCAAAGCCAATGATGAAGAAAAGTGGGACTTGTAATCCAACAATATCTGGAGGGTGGCATAATTCTGTCACATATTCTTAGGAAAAAAAGACCTAAAGCTGCCATTTCTGGTGGGGGACTTGTACTAGTCTTCTTAACATCTAATTCTTGTTTTAAAAGTCATTGAAGAGTATTTTGCATAACCAATATTTGGTTTAAACTCACCTGGAGAGAAATTTACTCAGATGAAGAGTGGCTTACACAGCACTGGGGGAAGAAAAGCTATCACTGTTTCTATTAGGGTATTTCCACATACTACTAAAACAAAGAAAGGAATGGAATCCCAAATTTTATACTGTGTTCTGTTAGAAACCACACAAAAGCTTTCTATTTACACTTCAACAGTAAGGGATTGTTTGTGACAAAGAGACTAGGGACTTAAAAAAAAAACCTCTTCCCATTACCTCTATGTTTGAGTGCGCCTAATATGGCAAACACATTTTTCAAACTATAGCTATATTTTTGGATCAAAAGGAAAATCATATATGCCGCAACATTGGAAAAGGGGATTAAATAATAAGGCCCATCCAGAGAAGTCTCTCGTTTTTATGCATTTCAGTATTTTCTGGTTTTGTTAATCAGAACCAGATGACCTTCTCTTTTCAAGAGTGTCACTGACATGGCTTGTATCAAGAAGTATGATGTTTCCAGCCATATTTCCAGTTTAAAGAGAAATGGTTACATTTGAATAAGCAACAAAACATGTGGATGTTTGTCTGAAATGAAATGAACTTATGAACCTGAGATTTCACAAGCGAGTCCTAATCATAGCCAAACATTGCCAACATCTGCTTTTTCATCCTGGAAAATTTATGCCAAAAATCCTAGACTCTCATCAACCAAGCTGCAAATAGAGAAGAAATTACTGAATGGCAACGGACATATGAATGTGTCTTCAGTGCATTATCTAGTCTCCCTTAGCCTCTCACATTAAAAAAAAAAAGTTCCATATCCTATATACTTTTGGGGTGCCATAATTATACATCACTATAATTACACAGAAGCCCTCAGTTGTGGAACCAGTTGCATACTGGGCATCATGACCTTCAGCTTGATCATTATGCAATTATCAATTTGTTTCCCATCTACCAAGTTGAAAGTGCAAGAAAGGGCAATGTGTATATTTGCAGAATATACTAAGGACCACAAAATCTGAGAAAGTACAACTTCTTGCACAACTGTTTCATACCAGCATAGTGCCCCAACATGATTCCAGCCATTAAATACAACTTTTAGAAGCCTTCAACTAACATGGCCTTTGGCCCATGAACTTGTGTTTCTGCACTGGTTTCCTTTTTTTTTCCCCGATGGAGAAACTGTGAGGGAAGTGTGGATCAAGGGGGGCAGGGGCGGGATGTCTCTGTCTCTTTCTGTCTCTAGATGTCAACAATCTGTCTAACTGAGACACCAAAAAATATTCAGCATTGAGAAAGGGGAGTGAGCTTCAGTAAATCTAACTGAAGATGCCTTGATAGTTTTGTTTTCTCATTTCAGAAATATTGCTAAGATTTTTTTTACATATATATATATATATTTGTGGTATATTAAGGATTTGTTTCATGGTATATGATGGGTGAAGCTGATCATTAAATTCCTTTCTGATTGGATTACATAGTGATTTAATATCTGATCAATATCCAGTATGTCATCATTAACACACTCCAAGTGATGTGATAAGAAGCTACTCGGGAGAGCAGGAAGTTTTTTTCCTATGCAAGCTTTTATAGAGCAATATCACAGAAAATGAAGATGGGGTTCTTCTGTTCCATGTCATCAGGTTTCCACGATGTGTAAACAGTTGCATGGGGTTGTTGTGGGTTTTCTGGGCTTTGAGGATGTATTATATTAGTATTTTCTACTGATGTTTCACCTGCATCTATGGCTGGCATCTTCAGAGGATCTGGTGGCATGGAACCATGCTACCAGATCCTCTGAAGATGCCAGCCACAGATGCAGGTGAAACATCAGGAGAAAATACTAATAGATCATGGCATCAAAGCCTGGAAAACCCACAACAACCTATGGATTCCGGCCATGAAAGCCTTCGACTTTACAGTTGCATGGGGATTCCTCAAAAGGATGTATTTTGCTGTTGTTGTTGTGTGTTCAAGTCATTTCCAAATTATGATGACCCTAAGGCCAACCAATCAAAGGGCTTTCTTGTCAATATTTGTCTGGGGGTGGGTGCCATTGCCTTCATCTGAGGCTGATGGAGTGTGTCTTGCCTAAGGTCATCCATTGGGTTTCCATGGCTGAGTGGGGATTCAAATCCAGCTTTCCAGAGTCATAGCCCAGCACTCAAACCACTGTGGCACAGTTAGAGTCCATTTAAAATCAATCAATGAAGAAGCAGTCCCCATTCCCACAGGAGAGAGTTCTAAACTAAAGACCTTGTAACCATTAAACTGATAGACTTCATTGATGGACCTTTATTTCTCTTTCTCACAAGTTAATAAAAAAGTATCATTTGGATAACTGGAGTGATCACAATGTTTATTTAAGGCAACTCCATGAATTTCATGATTTTTTCTTGGGCAAGGAACACTCAGTGGTGGTTTTGCCAGTTCCTTCTTCTGAAATATAGTCTACAGTAACAATACTGATTATTAACAGATGCCCTCTCACCAAAAAAAAAAAAAAAAAAGGTCAAGGTTGTGCTGAAAGAATTCTTCTAAAGCAAGATAATTTTCACTATACCTCCAGAGCCCTCTGTACTCCCTAAAAATCTGCACTGTGGGTTGCCCATCTCAGTACTGAAGCACATTTTGAGGGTAGGCAGTGACTATAGGTCAGAGGGGAATTCACCCACCAGTTCCAGCAACAAAAGAGGAGGTTCTGAAAAAAAATACAGTTCGATTCAGGCCAATAGGACTGTGTGTGTGAACAATCACAGTGCAGAACTTGAAAAATTATTTTTTTGGACTACAGTTCCTGGAAGGCTGACTGGTAGATTCTGGGAGTTGTAGTCAAAAACAATAGTCTTTCTAAGCTCTTCCACAATGGGTAAGCACACACACACACACAACTTAGGGATTTGAATACTTTATGGTTGCAATCTCTATAATAGGTTCTGTCAGTTATGACCATGGGCATTTCTGCACTAGACTGTTTTAGTGCTAGTTTTCCACTTTCAACATCCTATGGAATCCTGGGGTTTCAGCCCCCTCCCTAAACTGCAAACCCCAGGATTCCATAGGATGTTGAAAGTGGAATAATAGCACTATAACAGTCTAGTGCAGAAATGGCCATGGTCATTGAGCACCTTTCTCCAACCTGGCCTTCAGCACTGCTCACTAAGAATGCTGCAAATTGTAGTCCAACGCATCTGGAGGCTACAATCAAGGACAACATTTTTAAAAAAGGGGGATAAGCTTCATTAGGCTGACTCTTCTCCTTTCTCTCTTTGATGAAATTTCTATTTCCTTAGTTCCTTCAGTGTCAAATACCAGAAGGTTCATAGGGCCCTTATGACTAATTTCCTCCAAAATACAGTGTGCCTATTAATGAGCCAGACAGCTTTGGCATCCAGTTGTGAAAAAAAAAAGTCTTATGATGAAAAATAAACTTGTATAATTTTGAAGCTATTTCTGAACACAAACTACTCTTTGTTTGGTGTTTGGCTGTAGGTAATGTAAACTCAGCAGTCCTAGTGACAGCAAAATTGGCTAAAGACCTGTATGAAAAGACTTGAAGTCTGTGTTTTGTTTCATTACGATGCATTTTGGAGTCCACGTGCAGAAATTTCTAGCTCCTCCATGTTCCAGACACAAACAGAATTCAAAAACCCGTATATCTATTCTCTTCATTTATACTGTTTCCAACCGGGGGAAGAGCCTGATAGTCTTGCAGCCATCATGGCCATCCAGTCATTCAGACATTTCTTAGAAAGCTGGATGTAAAGTCTGCTTGATTGTTTAAAACATTTTTCAGCTTCTTTTATGTATTTATTACAACTACACACAAACCCAAAGAAAAATTGCCAGAGATAAACCAGCATAAAATAGGGAATATTCACTCCTAGAGGAAGAGCTTGGTAAAAGTTATCTTTTAGCTCCAGAAACTTCTGGAAACTGCTGTGCAAAAAAGTAACACTCTTGGTGATTTGAGAGGCCACAACCAGAGCCACATGAAGGTTTTCGTAGGTGATAGGCACTCTTGTATTTGTCTCCCCGCCTCACCTTGATGTACTATGAAGGGTGTTTTGTACGTCCGAAAATCCTGTTTTTATGGGCCTAAAATTTTTGCAGGCCCAAGGCACTGTGCCTAAGGTGCCTAATGGATAAGGCAGAAGTCTACACAGACCAGGGCATGAGATGTTAAGCCACAGATTTGGGATTAAAGTAATTCAGTATTGCTGGATTCACTTGTTTACTGCTCTGCATTAATGGTGGTGGTGGTGGTGGTACTATTAAATAATGAGAAACATTCTGAACTCAAAGTTAAAATACAAAGATCTCCTCACATTTTACTCAGCTTTTTGGAAATATAACAGGGAATCCAAACACTGCTAACTTCCCCTCCCAACCCAAAAAGAGGCAGCAGGGGGAAAGAGTGTTCCAAACAAACAAAATGTTGATCTGCCTTTTATTAATTTCATTTTTTATCTCGTTGTATACAGACATTTGACAGCTATGACATTCACGGGCATGCATTTGAAAAAGAAGACATAAATATTCAGAGACATATTAGAATGCTGTTCGATGTAAGCACCTGTCTACTTAGTGTTGACAGAAAATCATTTACTTTGCTTTATGCATGTTCTCTCTGGGGACCACTGAGGTCCTATTTTATTTAAAGAGCTGGTCCCAACATCAGTACTTCCTCTTGAAAATGCAATATATACAGCTAATTATATTTATCGAGGAAACACTTTTGCTTTATATTTTCAATAATCCTTAAACAATTTTGTCTTTTCTTTGCTTCAGAATCAGCTTCCCCTGGGCACCAGAAGGCACATGACCTCATGATGTCTTTATTTATGACATCACAAGAAGAAGCAATGCAATCTGTGATATCATAAAGATAGCAATCTCTGTAAAGATGCGCAATGATGTAGGCAGTAACATTTTCTTCCTGGCTCACTCACAGAATAGCTTCAGTTCACTTATTAAGAATATTTATCCATCACTGCTCAGTACCACAGATGTTTCCACTGCTCACATTGAGGGTAGATAGCTTCTCATCCTATGTTAATCTAAAATAATGACAAAAGAACTAACAATTATCTTTCTTTCAGGGCTGAAGGCACGGCCAGTCTAAGACATCTCACTATCTGAGTCAGAACGACAAATCCTTCCACCCCATCCAAGTCAATTTTACCCAAAATAAACTATGACAAGAGTCAGCATGGTGTAGTGGTTTGAAGTGTTGGACTAGGACTCTGGGAAACCGGGATTCAAATTCATGCTTGGTCAGTGTGACCCTGGCCAAATCACACTCTCTCAGCCTCAGAAGACGGCAATGGCAAACTTCCTCTGAAAAAAATCTTGGCAAGAAAACTCCATGACAGGTTCACCTTAGGCCAATTCCTCACGACAACACTTTCCTATGTCATCTGTTGCAATCCTGACAACACCTCTCCTGGGATGGAGGGGAGCTTTGTCCCCAAAGCTCCCCTCTGCGCCTGACTGGCTGCCTGCAGAAGGGAGCGGAAGGGACATGCTCCTTTCTTCTGCACCATAGCCCACCTTCTTCCCATGATGCAGTGGGGAAAGAAGCAAGCGATCATACTTCCAGCCTTGTTGCATGGTTGGTAGCAATGGAAGCCTTGTGTGATTGGGGGCCATTGATGGAGTTTTTCCATCAATGATATACTCCGCGATTGCACCAGCTGGGGATGAGAGAAGAGTGAGACCATGACGATGTCATACAGAAGCGTCATTGCAATCCCATTTCTCTCACGTCCTCATGCTGGGAGGACACTGTCCTGTGGAAAGGGCGTTCGGGTCACCATAAGTTGGACATGACTTGAAAGCACACAACAACAACAAACTATGTTATTTTGATAGATGAGAGAGAAAATCCATGTCCTTGGCACAATAGAAATTAAGATACTCATCTGCCTTTCTGCAGCAGTAAAACCACAAAATAACTAATAATCTGTCATCCGCTTATGACACTCAAATTTTTTCTGCCCAAGGTGACTATCTCATTCTGCCGAACTATAGGCCCTCAAGGAACACTTGCCTTAAAATGGAAATATTAGCAATCCATTTCTACAACCAGCTTCCCTTTCATATAACATTTTTAGCACTATGATTCCACTTTAACTGCCATAACTGCATCCTTTGGAATCTTGGGGTCTGTACCTGGTTAAGACATGAGAGCTCCCTAGTTGAGAATCTTCAATGTCCTCCCAAACATGCGAATTCCAGGATTGCATGGGATGCAACCATGGCAGTTATTAAAGTAGAATCATAGTACTATAACTGTGTAGTGTGAAAAGGCCCCAGATTTCTGTTTGACAATTCATACCATGTAAAATATGTCCTGATTTTTAGAGTGAGTGCTGGTTCAGTTAAAGTGATCTATTGGACAGTCAAATTAGCACAGAAAATTAAATACAACAGCCAGGCTATCCCAGCACAAGTACTTTTTAAAATCTTGCAGAAGGAGATCTCCTGTATGACCTTGACACTGTTACCCTGTTTACTGGGGGTCCCAGGAGGGACACCTAATTAACCGAACAATGAAACACAATTTTGGGGAAAATTAGCTGGAGCACTCACTTAAGCTAGCGAAAGGCAGGGTAACTTAGCGGGATCTTGCAACCCAGCGTCTATGGGGTCAGGTCAGTCAAGCAGCCAGACGGGTTTAAAGTAATAAGAATGATGTTTTATTGAATACAAACAAATATCAAAGACGCCACAGTCACACAGCTAACTAAGAAATTAGAGGTAGAATTAAAGATAGGGACTTTCAGAGGAAAATGGGTGATACGACACCTGTCTCGTCATCCTGGACCTCGAGAGAGAAGCCGGCGGTGCAGAGAAGAAGCTCAGCTCGATTAGCTGAGGG
Organism: Iguana delicatissima; assembly: GCA_948472985.1. Lineage (NCBI taxonomy): Eukaryota > Metazoa > Chordata > Lepidosauria > Squamata > Iguanidae > Iguana > Iguana delicatissima. The sequence goes on from CAOKZL010001423.1 coordinate 97,849, forward strand.
GAGCTCACCAAGCAATGCAACAGCAAGGCGGGATGAAACTCAGGAGCAATCCGAGGAAGGTCTCGGAATCAGGGGTTTTTATAGGATGAATTGGGACTGCAGGCCATGCCTTACTCGGGGAGAACAATGAGTTTTGGGTGCGAGACAATGTCTCGGAAAGGTCACAACTTTGCATGATGGAATCAGAGCTGAATTAACAATAGTGTGGCCAGTATGCAAATGCACAGCGCTTACCAGTGGACAGCACAGCCTTTGTCCAGTAGCCTGCTCGGGGCAGGAAGCCTTTGTTAGTATCGCGCATATGTGATGAGGTATTTGCCAGAGAGGTCCCTGAAGCGACGATGTCCAGCCTGCCTGGGTGGGGAATGGAATGTCCAGCAATTATCGGTCGTGCCTTTTTGCATGCTTGTCCGGTGGCCTCGCAAACACGTGGAGCGGGGTGGCAGGGGAAAGCCGAATTGTTTGATATCAAAGTGATATCGGGTGCTATCTCCGGGTAGGCCTAGATTGCAGTAACAACACCTGACTGCTAAAGACCTTTTTGTCACCACAAAACACCATCTTAGGTATAGGCCTACTGGACTCATCCTTTTTACGCTTACATCCTCATGCTCCATATTTCAACAATAGAAATCTCAGGACAGCTTAGTACCCAATACTGCTTGCAAGAGTAATTCTGGTGCAAAGAGGCGGTATCCCCTTCCTTCTGTAGCCTTCCATGCTGCTTCCCACACCATCCCACAGAGGGTTCTCCTAATTCATCAGTGCCTGGTTTGGTGGATGCAAGGACTGCAAGAGGTGGGAATCAGTGAAGACCATATTCTTCCCCTTTCAGCCAATAAGAAAACTCAACTGGTTGAAAAGCCTCCTAGTGATGGAAGGAGACCTTTCATCCACAGAAGGCTTTTGCTGCATCCAGTTTAATAGAACGACAGCATCAGAGAGCAAAATGCAAATCGAATGCAAATGAAAAACTAGATTTTTTTAAAAAAAGAAAAATGTCTAATACTAATAAGTTATGATAAATAGTACATGAATGGAAATTTAAAAATCAAGCAACTTTATTCTCAAATGGATTTTTTTTAAAAAAATGCTATTTTTCTGAAACTCATTCTAGAACAGTGCAGATAAACATTGTGAGAAAGGGAGTTCCAAATGAAGACAGTAGTACCACTACTAAAAAGGCCCTCCTGTTTATGATTGCCAATTTGATTTGGAACTAGGGTTGTTGGACTGAAAACAGAAGAGGGCTCCTTACCTTTAACGGTTGTATAAAAGAGGAAGTTACAACAGGTATTGCTTGGCACAGAGGCAGGTAACAAGGAACATTATCTGAAATTCCTTCTTCAACACAACCATTGAAGGTACGGGGTCCTCTCCAGTTTTCATTCTGGCAACCGCAGTTGGGCCATTGAGAGATACTGGAACAGTTACTGTAAATAGAAGAATAGTCCTGTCCTGTCCATGCAAGCAATGGGACACTGCCATAGTTATGCTGCCACACACCAATTTCTCTCTGTTATTCTTTCAGCCATGTGCTTAGTTAGACACAAAAGAAGGTGAAAAAGAAAGCTGAGCTGTCCACAACACAAAGCAAAACACAAAGTAGGCTTTGTATAGGGAAGCATCATCTCTGCTAAACTTATCTATTTAAAATAAGAATAATAATTCATTCAAACTGTGGGACATACTTAGCAAAGGCAACTAATTTTACTGGATATTTTTGTGCTTGTTTTCAGAAAGTAAGTTTTAGGAAGCACAATTCCAAGAGGATCTGTAAGGTCCCCAAAATGTAAACTTGATGCCATGCCTTGTCTTCTTTGTGAAGAGCCACTGTTCTACTGGATTAACACCAAAACCAGCATAAAGCCCATCATGTGAGATTCGTGGGACAGAACAGAAAATATATCAGATGATCAGAAATGTAAACAGAGACAAGCTAAAGAGAAGAGAAAGTAATTTTGAAAAGTGAAGATACAAGTTATGATATTTTAATACATTTCACATTACCTGACAGATATATAATGATATTAATTAAGTCTGGATGATGTAGCTTGGGTAAGAGGATAGGGGAGGATGGGGAGGCAAAGAAAAGAGGTTTCTGAAAAACTGAGGAAAATCATTAGTTTTCCACTGCAAAACCTTACAATGCTGCCACCTCTAGACAAAATGATGTCATAAAACCTCTGCATAATGCAGCCCTACATTTCTTCACAGTCACACAAAGAATAGTGAATGAGCAGGAGGGGGATATGGAATTCAAAAATGCAGGTGCTTGCTTGCAAACAGTTAATTCACCAGGTGATGTGAGAGAGTATCTATTTCAGTCTAGTGAACTTGCCTCTCTTCTATTATTTAATTAGAGTTGTGAAACAGCAAGCCAGCTGTCTTTGGAATTATGAGCTGTGTGATTCCAGATCACCCGTGGATCCCTCTGTTCAGTTAGACAGACTTTTTAAATAGAAAATGGTCCCCAGCTCTTGCACTGTCTTCTCGTTCATTTTCCCTTTCTCTTTCTCCACAGAACACATCCTTGGCTTTGGAACATAGAATGAGCACACTGAGAAAATTTGACTTGACTGAGACCATCTCTGCACTAGCCTGTTATCGTGCTCAAAGGCTCCTCCCTAAACTGCAAACCCCAGAATTCCATAGGATGTTGAAAGTGAAATAATAGCACCATAACAAGGCAGTGCAGAAATGGTCTGGGTATTTATTCAGGAGCATTATTCACAACAATATTGATAAACCAGCTGCCAATGGAAGTGTCAGCTGTAAGACCAGCTAGGGTTGAGAGGACAACCTGGTACCATCTAGTTGGCTATAAGGCTTCACCTTAGAGTGAGCAAGTTTATGCTGGATTGGCCAGCTACTCAATTTTATAAACCCAAAATGTACAATTGGGAATCACTGTCTGGTAATTGATAAATTGTGTTAGTATACTATTATTATCTTTATTTATACCTTGCTTTTTTTTGGGGACTCAAAATTGCTTACAACAATAAAAAAGATATAGTTAAAATAGTATGTCAATGAGCTGTTAGCTGTGTATTATGTATGTATTATTACTGCAGAATTTGTTTTAGTTGTGCATCAACATTAAAGCAAATGAGACAGCAATACGAGTTGTCTGGGGCAGAGGGATATATGGCAATTATAAGATAAAGTGTCATCACAAAGGAAGGAGAGAGAGAGGCTTACGTTCTATTCATCCTGTCACCCAAGATAATTTGGAGAGTGAAGCAAGCCACCCACAAAGCCTCACTTTGCTCCTGTGTAATGCCACATAAGTTAAAAATAAAGTACCTATAATCTATGGTCTCGTTATGGATGAGAAAGCTGACCTGGCATGCTTTACAGAAACTTGGCTGGGAGATGATAGTGGCTTGACATAGGTGCAGGCTCTCCCATTGGGTATTGTGTTAATGAGCAGATAAGAGTAAGTGGGCTCAGGGGGCAAAATAGCTATGGTCTCTAAAGACCATCGCAACCTGATCAGATTACCTATTAGGGAACTGAATCACATTGAAACTGTATACCTGAGTCTGAAGACCAGGGAAAGACTAGGGATTCTGTCAGTGTACCAGCTACCCACTCTCTATCAGACTTCCTGGATGAGCTTATGGCACTGGTCTCAAAGCTGGGGTTGGAGACACCCAGGCTTTTGATTTTGGGTGATTTCAATATGCTATTTGAGACCAGCTTCTCAAGTGCAACTCGGGAGTTCATGGCATCCATGACAAACATGGGCCTATCCCAGTTGGTCTCAGAACCTACACACTTGGCAGGTCAGATCCTCGTTTTCAGTTCTGAGCCTTTGGATCTTGGGTGGAGGTGGACATCTTCAGTACTGTCATGGACAGATCATTTCCTTGTCATAATTAGTATCGCAGCTACTATCTGTCCCTGCAGGGGTGGTGGACTTATTAAGATACTGTACTCAAAGACTATGGATTCATCAGGATTTCAGAAAGCCTTAGAAGGTCTTATGGCTGGTATCACTGACAATCCTATTGAAGCCCCAGCTGATAGATAGAATCAAGAGCTGACCAGGGCTATTGACACAATTGCTCCCAAACATCCTTTCCAACTTGTTATGAACTGGACTCCTTGGTACACAAAAGAATTCAGGGAGCTGAAATGGGATGGATGATGACTGGAGCACAGATGATGGAAAACTCAACTTAAATCTGACAAGACACATTATTGGGAACATCTTCATTCAACATGAAGAAAGGCTTCTTCTCTGCACATATTGCACCTGTGAATTTGTGTCCAGATGCATGCATTGCTACCTTATAGGAATGGGTGGTGAGAGATCTAACTCAGGCATCTTCCTTCCTGAATCAAGTTCTAGAGCCTTCAGCAGTCCACTACAATGCATTTAATAATCATGTCACAGAGGAAATCTCTCAGATAAAAGCCAACTCAGATGCCATTGTTATAGCAGAAGTTGACAATGGTCCAACAACCATGAGTAGTATTACATTGTATCAGTTTCAGATCACAGATGTGGACAAGATGTTAGGACAAGTAAGGAAGACAACTTGTCCTCTTGATCCCTCTCTTTCTTGCCTTGTTGTCCAGGGTGAAGATGCAATTAGATCTCAGCTGCAAAATATTATTAATGCATCTCTTAGGGAGGAAAATTTTCCATCTTGTTTTAAAAAAGTGGTAATACAACCACTTCCTTAAACGCTCTCCCAGGACCCCATGGATTTTAACAACTATGGACCAGTATCAACTATTCCTTTTCTGGACAAGGTGATTGAGAGGGCAACTCCAGGCAGTCTTGGATGATACAAGGTATTTATACCTCTTTCAAATTGGCTTCAGTGCTGGGTACAGAGTTGTACTGCTTTGGTTGCTTTAGTGGATGATCTTTGCCTGAGCATTGACAGGGGGAGTGTGTTGCTGCTGGTGCTTTTGGATTTCTGAGCAGCATTCTATACCATCAATAATGGTATCCTTCTGGAATGCTTGAGAGGTCTGGGAACTGGAGGCACTATGCTTCAGTGGTTCCAGTCCTATCTCTCAGATAGATTGCAGATTGTGGTCCTTGGAGACAGCTACTCCTCAAAAAAAGGGCTGTTATGTGGCATACTACAAGGTGCCATTCTATCCCCACTGCTGTTCAACATCTATATGAAACTACTGGGACAGACAATCTGGAGATATGGAGTGAGGTGCTATATTTCTGTGTGGCTTCATAAACAGCCTTTGCTATGGATAGTGTGTCTCCTCTGAATGAACACCTAGAGGAGGTAACGGGCTAGATAAGGAAAAACAAACTGAAGCTGAATCCAGACAAAATAGAAGTGCATGTTGTCAAGGGTCCTTACCTGAGTTTCAAGGTGTATCAACCAGTCCTGAATGGGGCTTACAATCCCCCTAAAAGACTATATTCACAGCCTGGGAGTGCTTCTGGGTTCTTCACTTCTGGATCCACCACTCAGATAGATGCAACTGACAGGGAGTGCCTATTATCAGCTTTGGATAGCTTTGGATACCAAATAGTACACCAATATTAAAATTACTCCATTGGCTGCCAATTAGTTTCCAGTCAACATACAAAGTACTGGTTGTTAACTCTAAAGCCCTACATGGTTTGGGTCCAGGTTATCTACAGGATCTCCTCCTCCCATATAATCCACCCAATATACTCAGATCCTCTGGAGAACATTTACTCCAGTCAGCCAGGACTAGGCTGGTAACTGTCACCCAGAAGACTTTTTCTTCAGCTGCCCCTGGACTGTGGAATGGCCAACTGAAATTGAGTCAGCAGCTGAATACACTGTCTGAATTTAAACGTCATTAAAGATCAGTCTCCTCTAGCAGGCTTATCCAGATTATTTTTAAATTATGAATTTTAAATTATGAATTTTAAAGCATGGACTGATTGATTCAATACGTGTTGGTCTTAGTTCCTTTAAACTGATGCTGTGTGTTTTTAACTGGTTTATGTGCTTTTAACTGTTTTATGTGTTTTTAATTCATGTTAGATGTTTTAACTGAAGGTGTTGCATTTCATGTATTTTAATCTATCGTTCACAGCCTTGAGCCATGAGGAGAAGTGGTAAGAAATAAATTATTATTGTTATTGTTATTATAAAATTGCCTCTTGTATATGGAAAAAAGGAAAAACAACCTACCATATTCCAGTTTTGGTGCCATAGCTCCCTGAATATACAACATCTTGCATGCATAGCCTTAGGTTGGATTTTTCTGATTTTCACCAACATTTTCTGATTTAATTTACCTCATCCGTAAGTGCCTTCTTTCAAAACAGTTCTGTTCCATTATAAATCATAATCTACAATAAGGTTTCTCAGGGAATATTTCACACGATATGGCCTAAGTGGCATGGAGCCAGCAAAGAACATCTCATACCCTCCAGATGAAAACTGGGGTACATGTGGCCAAGCTGCTTCAAAGTGTAGTAAAGATGGCAGAACTTATTAATGAAGAGAGGCTGTAAGAGTTTGCTTTTGCCTGAGTCTACAGACAAGGGCAAGATTCCACCCACTTCTCTCTCCTCCACTGAGCTATACAAATACAAACTACTTTTACAATTTGAACTCAGTTTGTAGCAATGGAAGTAAGCTGAGGACAAAGGGCAAAAGCAGCAGGAGGACAGAGAAACTGGGACATTTTAAAAGCTGCTGAAAAGCCAGGACAACAGAGGATTAATCAGGACTGTCTCTGTCAAATTGGGATAATTAGAGGGTATGACATTTCTTACTACATCATCAGTCTTGTATGGTTAAAATGAGCATAAGAATGAAGAACATAAACATAGGCTACCTGGATCAGACCGACTGAAAATTTTTAACTAATGGAATGCTCAGTAGGTCCACTTTGCACTTGGGTACATGATGCTGTGAGAAATGTATTCTGAAACCAACAGAAACAGCCAGGTTATTTGGGATGAGTATATTATCTGCTAGTTTCAGCCTGGCATTCAATCTCTTGTTATGGTTTTTCTTTCCCTTCCCTCCATCCTGGTTGCATTTTTAAGAGATCACATCACTAGGATTTTTCAGCATCTGGTCAATTTTAATGAGTGCCCAACTTCCTTGCAGTCCAACATCTGGGTTCAGCAATACATGTGGCAAAATCACATAATCAAGTATAGGGCTGATTTCAATCATGCTCACTTCCACTCCCCACAATACAGCTTGAGTTAAACACTGTGGTATCAAAACACTTAAATGCATGCTTGACACATGACTAAGAATGAAAAGCCTTCCAAATGTTGTTGCATTGTGCCTCCTATCCACCCTAGCAAGCAATGATATGTGATCATGGGGTTGCATCCAACAATATACAGAGAGTCACTCTTCCTCCTCCCTGCTGTATTACAACTACAGCCACCAACTGTTGACAGTGTCTATTCAACCCAAACTTCAGCCTATATATGAGTCATGCCTTCTCCCAGAGGTCTCATCTAGTTAGGGTGAGCTTCTCAAGTATGAGGATAAGCAGCCAGATGCCCCTGGAGTCAGAGAGGCCTTCTAGGGAGCAAGACGTTGACCAGAGTCAAACAAGAAAGTAAGATGCCTTCCCAGATGCCATGGCAGGTTCCCATGGCAGGTAGGGGAGTCCTCAAGAGTAAGAAATCTCATGTGTCCAACCCTTGTATTACCTTAACTGCCATTTCATATGCTGAAGAAAGTAATTTTGAACTGTTCTGGTAACACATCATAACGGGATGATGGGTTTTTCCCCCAGTGTACCTTTAACCAAAAGCAGAAAAATACCCTCTTTACTTCTGAATCAATATATGACAAACAATTGGAAAGTAAATGAGTGCTGCAGAATAAAGTCTATCTTAGGCCCTTTCCACACGGGGGAAAAACACGGGGTAACACGGGGTAGGACGACCTCATCCGGAGGTCATCCACACCGTGGAGTGCACTAGGGCGATTAGAAATGTGGAGGTTCCACACCTCAAACCGCCCTCGCACGGCTGCGGGGGTGGCGCCGCGTGTTTTATAAAGACCACATTTCATGTGGTCTTTATGAAACATGCACGCGCTAGCCCGTCACAGCGCCCCGTGTGGAATTGCAGGGGTGTGCAAGCACGTCCCTGCAGAGCTGCCCGGGGGCGGGCTTTTGCTGGCGCGCTTCTCCAATTGGTGGAGAGCCACTGGAAGCCGCCAGCTGCCATTTTGGGTGCCGCCGGGCACTTCCGGGCACTGCCAGATGCCGCTGCCATGTAGAGCGGCGAACGCACACTGCTCCCTGTGGCAACATATCGAGGTAAGCTCCATTCCCGCGTGCGCCGCCCTGTTTCCCCGCGTTTCACACCCCCCCATGTGGAAAGGGCCTTAGTTCTTACAAGGGAGGGAGACATGGAATTGCTGTAAACCATATCAGACCCCTAAGATTTTATCCTAAGCCCTTTCTGTTTTGCATAGAAAGTTACATTATATCAAGTCATACTGTTTGGCCATCAAGCAGCTTTCCAGAATTTTCAGGCAGGAAATTTTCCAGTAAATCCTATGATGCTATACAATCATAATGCTATGATTTCACTGTAATTGCCATGGCAATAGTCTATGGAATCTTGGAATTTACAGTTTAGGGAGGAATATTTATAATTCTCAACCATAGAGCTCTAGTACTATAGCCTGTAGTAGACTACAGTCTGCAGGATGTTGCCATGGTAGTGAAAGTGGAATCGTAGCACAATAACTAGACCTACCTGGAGAGTCCAGAGTCCTACTTTGGAACTTTACACATGCCAAGCATATGCTCTACCACATGAGCTATAGCTTTCCCTTAATGTGCATGGGATAGCACATTACGCATAAGTTCCCATCCAGATGCCAAGTAGAAAGTGGAGTAATCTCTGCTTGGAAGCCTGTAGAGCTATTGTCAATCAAAGTAGATGTCACAAAGCTTGATGGGCAAATAAACTGATCTGCCATAAGATCATTCTACGTTTCATCTGTGGCATGTCAGATGGTAGGGCCTTTTGGTCATAAATGTTATCACTTTTCCATACTGAGACTTAGGGCTGATTCTTACCACTACCTCATCAGAATATATCATATATCATATTGAGTCCTGCATGCTCTCTGAGTGCCCCAAATTAATAACACACCCAGGCTAAATTCAGCTTTCAGTCCAGTATCACTGAACCATGTATAGGATTCTTCACAGTGATGTAATGGAATCCAATAACAGAATTCAGCACATGAGAACAAATGCTCAAGGCCAGTTCATCATAAGCAGTCAGTGGCCAGGACATACCATAGCAGCCTATTTCCTCTGGCCCTCCGTATGTTGAAGTGGTTTTATGTATAAGCCTTTCTATAGAAAAGCACGAGAAAGCACTGATTGTGTTTGCTGTAGTGTAGTGTTCTTCCCAGATATATTATTTTAAGCAGTTTGCTATATAAAAGATAAAGAAAAGATATCAGCTGCATTCTTTGGGCTAAATCCAATTGTTAGTTTCAGCTAAAGTAAACCCTTCAAATGGACGAAGTTTCTTCCATTAATTCTATACATTTATTCCAGTTGCTGCTAATAATTGGTTCTAGTTCTTTGATATGAGTGCAATTTTTTCTATATACTCTGTAATAATTTACTGCCTTGCATTCTTTAGCTCAGACTAGTGAAAGATTCTGATTTCCAAGTTGGGTCTTAGTAAATATTCCTGTGCCTAACATTTCCATGTTAGGAGATAATGAAGTGGTTAATTTTTTCCTGCATTTGTACATATAAATGAATGGATTTATGGGATTAACAATTTCTTTAAACAGCAGTTAGATTTAGCTATAATAAGCACGCTGATGTAAATACAATAGGACACTCCTAAGGGGAATGCAATTTTTAAAAAGAATTTCCATATTTACTACAATAAATGTTATGCCAAGAATTTTTATAGTTAACAGAAACACAGAATATACTGCACCCAAAGCTAGAAAACAGTTCCAGTACAAAGCATGCCTAATATATAGCCTCTCAAATACACAGTCTATCCCTAGAAAAGTTGTAAATTATGGTTGCAAATGAGGCCACAAACAAAATTTTGCTCAAGGCATGAATCATAAATTCAAACAATAATCATCTCATATAGAAGGCTCAGCTACTTTGTTTACTTATCATACCCGGTTTCCTAAACATGTAGATGAAAGTAGGTCAAGTAAATTTAGCATCTTTTTCTCATGAAATATGTTATGATATTGGGTGGCACTGCCTAATTTACAATTACACAAATCCTTTGAATATTAAATTGTGTTTTCGCTGTGCTGTGTCATTGCCCATATTGACATTTTACCTCACGATGATACAGTATCATAGAAAGCTGTGGAAACATGCATTTATCAAAACAGCAGCCTGCAGCATAAAATTTGGAGGAGGGAGAACTAGATATGAAAAGATTATTAAATGGTGGTGAATAATGTTTTTCTAAGCTGTAGTTACGAACGAGTGAGAAAGATTTTTTTTAAAAAAAAATCCTGTGCAGAGAGGTATGTATACTCTCTCAGTAAAGAGATTTGTGGGTGCATAATTGAACACAACAAAGCATTCCAGTCATAGAAAACCTGTCTGAAACTGTCGTTGCTAATATGGCAGGGCTCTATAGGGCTGGACCTACCATTGGTCAGACTGTAGAAGCTGCCACCGCCAGCTGACTTATGTCATTGTGAAAGGGGACCAAACTGTTCTTCAGTGAGGTATTATTATTATATATTTATTGCCACAGAAAGAGAGAGGTACCCTGGGGACTTTTTTGCTTTAGGTGCCAAAAGAACTTGGTTATTAACGGAGATAGAACTAAGCAGATTGAATTGAATAGAGGAACAAGACAGGGATGTCCTCTGTCCCCTTTGTTATTCATATTGACAATGGAGATATTAAATAACAACATAAGACAAGATAATGCTATAAGAGGAGTCCAAATCAAGAATTATCAATACAAACTTAAAGTCTTTGCTGATGATTTGGTTCTGTTTCTTGAAGATCCTAAGAGAAGCATACAAAATCTTATTGGAATAATACAAAAATATGGAGAATTTTCAGGATTCAAGGTAAATAAAGAAAAAAGCTTTGTTAATGAAAAACATGACAGACAAGGAGGAGAAGGAATTAGCACTTGCAACTGGATTTAATAAAGTACAAAAGCAAAATATCTAGGTGTCTGGATAGCAAAAAAGAATAATGAGCTGTTTCAAAATAATTATGAGAAAAAATGGAAAGAGATAATTAAAGACTTGGAAAGGTGGGCCTCCATGAAATTGTCTATGTTGGGGAGAATAGCAACTATCAAAATGAATGTTCTTCCAAAGAGGAATATTTTGTTTCAGAATCTCCCCATAATAACAAACAGTAAACCTTTCATACAGTGGAAAAAAGACCTGACCAAATTTATATGGCAAGGGAAAAAAAACCAAGAATTAAATGGAATATTATGACAGATCAAATACTTCGAGGAGGAATGGGAGTACCGGATTTTCAATTATATTACAAAGCTGCGGCATTCATATGGCTAAAAGACTGGATTGACTTACAAGATACAAGAATACTTGCACTGGAGGGAGCAGACCAGAGGATGGGATGGCATGCCTATATGTTTTTTGATAAAGCAAAAATTGACAAAGATTTTTCACATCACTATATCAGAAAATCGCTTCTGAAGATATGGAATGAATATAAGAGTAAAAACATAAGGCAGCTACCCATGTGGGTATCCCCTCAAGAAGCTTTCTTTGGAAGATGGAAGGGAACAGACAAATGGCTGAGATATGAGGATATATTAGAGAAAACAATGACAAATGTTTTTAAGATCAAATCAAGAGAAAAATTGGAACAGGAAGGATTGCCATTAAGTTGGTTTCCGTACAGGCAGCTAAATGAGAGATTCCAGATGGACTTGAAAACTTATGGAATAGAATCCAAAGAAAGGACAGGAGTGATTAAATGGATCTTTGACAATCCACCGCATCTGTTAGCCCATGTATATCAAGAAATGTTAACACAGGAGAGACAGGAGGAGACTGTGAAATCTGCAATGATTTTGTGGGCACAGAATATTGGGCATTCAATTCAATTAGATGAATGGGAACAGCACTGGAAAAGGACACAAAAATTTACAATGGCTCAGAATCTCAAAGAGAACTATTTTAAAATGTTTCATAGATGGTACATGACACCAGACAAGTTAAAAAAGATTTACAATACAGGTACGAGAATGTGTTGGAAATGTCAGAAAAAGGTGGGAACAATATTTCATATGTGGTGGTCATGTCCCAAGGCAAAGAAATATTGGAGTGAAATACATAAAAAGATGTGTGAAATACTGAAGGTTCAATTTGTAAAAAAAACTGAATTTTGTTTGTTAAACATGACAAATGTTCTTGAGAATACTAACATTAAGAGGCATTGGAGATTAATATTGTACATGATAACGACAGCTCAAACTGAATATGCCAAATTGTGGAAGTCTCAGCAAATACCCACAATTGAACAATGGTGAGGGACATTTATTGAGAATAGAAATGCAGATATTGTTTCACAAAGATTAAAGGGGAAATCGGATGATCAAATAAAAGCAAAATGGCAAATTGTAATGGGTAATTGCTGGGAACTGTCAAGTGAAAATGTCTGAATTATGGTTGAAATTAAAGAGGAATAAGTGTAACATAACAGGAATTGATGAGAGAAATGCAAGATCAAGCACGTAAGATGAACATAGAATTGTGAGGCATAATTTTTTATATGTGAGTAGATGTCCAGAAAATGAAAACTAGATCAGAGTGGAAGAACCAAAACATTACATGTAAAAGTACAATTTGAGATGATGTTTTTTATTTGTGAAACTTAATAAAATTATTTTTTTAAAAAAAAAAAAACAACTTGGTTGGCCCTACATACTATACATGTGGACTCAGGAAGGCACCTTTTGATATTCTGCCTCAGGAAACAAAATGTCTTGGGCCAGCCCTGGGGGTCACTAAGCTCATCCTGCCCCAACAAAAAGATGCTAAGGGAGAAACGCATCAGGCAGAGGACACAGACATAACTTTAAGATTCTATGTGCGTCTCATCAGCCACATTAAGATTAAGAAGATTAAGGACGGATGAAAAAAAATTAGTTCATTTTCATATTCACTCATGTCCAAATGTGGACATGAGTGGCTTGCAGTTAGACAATGAAATCCTTACTTTTTCGGAAGTCTGTGGTGCAATTCGCAAATACAAATAAATGAATGTGGATATTTGAAGAATTTCACATTAAAAACGCACACATTCAAAAACAATGCATGCAAAAAGTGAGTGTATGTGGGAATATGCTCAAAAACATTAAATTCAATGGGGGGAAAAGTCCCTAGGGAAAATGTGGGCATTTGACAAAGCACCTACAAAAATGGATATAGTTTTAAAAATATGCATGGAAATAAATGTGAATGTTTGCACAGTCTAAAAAAAGTAATAATTGATAAGAACAGATACTACACTTGATCTTAGCCAAAAGGCCGAGAAGCTACTGCAAAGACAGATATGGGAAAAATTTAAATTGGCTCAAAAAACAGTTGGGATAGAAAGTAATGAAAATGAGCTGGACAAACTATTTAAACCAGGAGTGGAACATCTTGTATCAAAGCTATATAAAACTTTGTTAAGTTTAGAGTTAGAGGGAGAGATAGTAAAAGAGACTATGATAAGGTGGGCTCAGAACTTAGGAAGGCCGATACAATTGGAATGTTGGGAAAGATCTTGGTCTTTAGTAAGTAAAACATTGAAGAGTGCAGCCCTGAAAGAAAATTATTTTAAGATATTTTATAAGTGGTATCTTACACCTGTGCAAATAGCAAAAATGAGTAAATCGGATAAAACAAAGTGCTGGAAGTGCGACCAGAAAGGAACTCTCTTCCACCTTTGGTGGACGTGTATAAAAGCAAAGAAATTCTGGGTATCAATACATAATAATATAACGAAAATCATACAAAAGAAATTTCTGTTACTTCCAGAGGTATATTTACTAAATATGTATGAATGTATAGAACCATTTAAAAAACAATCACATCAAAAGACACTAACTTATTTGATAGCTGCAGCAAGAGTGTGTTTCGCTAGCAGATGGAAACAAGAAGAACCCCCTAAAGAAGAGGATTGGGTATTAAAAATATGTGAAATAATGGAAATGGAAAAATTAACAGCAGCATTGTCACAAAAACCAAAAGGAAAAATAGATGTAGAATGGGATCTGATCCTCCCCATATTGGAAATTAAATGGAGGACAATGGTTATTAACGAATTAAGGGAATAGGTGAAACACGTGTTAAAAAGCTCGGTTTTGCTAAGATATGAACTAGACTTACAATCTTAATTGGAAGAATGGCAGAAGGATTTAGGATGCAGACACTGATAATATAGAAGATAAGAGAACTGAAGGCTTGAAATAGTCAATTTAGCGAATTAGGCATTGTCAGAAGAAAGTGGAGTAAATTGTTGGGATGTTCAAGATATTGTTGGCCTGGAAAATCTATGAAAGAACCAACCAGTGTAGGGAATAAGAAAATAAGGGAAGATTTTTTGTTTGTTTGTTTGTTTTTTATTATGTTAAATTAGCGGGATGGGAGATTGAATTGAGATGGGTTAATAGGTATAAGTACTAAAGGACAATGTTAAGAAGGGGTAAAGGGGGAAGTTATATTATAATTTACTTCCCCTCGTTTGGAGTGTGCAGTTGGAATATGTCTGAAATGGACGTCGAGAAATATAAAATGTTAATGTCAGAATATGTGAATTTGAATTTTAATAACAAGATTTAAATGTAAAAAAAGTAATAATTGCAATCAGGAACAGAAGATGAACAGCATTAGCTTACCAATGGAAAAAAAAAATTGCCCATCACTAAAACAAGCCCAAGAGCCAACATAGTTTAGTGGTTTGAGTGACAGACGAGGACACTGAGAGACCAAGGTTTGAATCCCCACTTGGCCATGAAAACTCACAGGGTGAACCTATGCAAGTCACACTCTCTCATCCTCAGAGGAAAGAGAAGACAACCCCCTTTGAGCAACTCCTGCCAAGGTTTGCCTTAGGGTTGCCATGAGTCAGAAACGAAGGCACACAACAACAAACAACAACAACAACAACACAGGCCCAACAGTATAGTAGCTAACTGTTCTACTTTTAACTTTTCTACTTCTGTTCAGCAGTGGCCACAGAATGTGGCCAGCAGGATGCACATGACACCCCCTCCCCACTCTAAAATGTTTCACTGGAAAAGCTCTCTCTCTCTCCCTCTCTCTCTCTCTTTTCTCCCAGGCCTCATCCACTACATAACACTATATTCAACTTTGGCCATTTCTGCACTAGCCTGTTATAGCGCTATGATTCCACTTTCAACATCCTATGGAATCCTGGGGTTTGCAGTTTAGGGAGGGGCCAGATGTTGAAAGTGGAATCATAGCGCTATAACAAGCTAGTGTGGAAATGACCTTTAACTGCCATGGTGAACATTTAAAGGGCACAAGCCATTGCATCCAATAGCCAAGGGACTTATGAATGTTGCCTGCCCCTGCCATTCTCCAACACCTGCCATTTGAGGCAGGTGCCTCACTTTGCCTAATAGCAGAGCCAGTCCTGCAAATTTGCTCATATGTGCCAAGTCCAGCTTTCGATCACGCAATCTATAAAGCAGAGGAAGAGAATGCAAAACATGCCCTCTTATCTATCAAATCCCCCTCCCTTGTACCAGATTCCCATTCATGACAGAGGATCAAACTATTACTTTCCCACTATATTATATTCTTGCTATAGTATGTCAGTGTGATGAGTTTCATTCTAACTAGCTTCTGTTATGATTTATGATACCATTTGATTATGACAACACTATCTCTGTTTGAAATATCATACAAAATGTTTGCTCCTAGGCTGAGACTTTGTCAACAGAGTTTCAGCCTGAAGCCTTCCCCACTCTCTTTCTCCTACAGACAAGTAATAACCCCAGCAAATAGAGAGCTCTAATAGAAGCCACAAGTTTGTTGGTGTTTTTTTTAAAAAATGATTTCCCTTCAGTTTGATCAGATGAAGAAAAAAGAGAAACCAGATATGAGAAATGTAACCATATGTTTATCTTGTTTACAACTATAAATGTGCCAAACTGTACAAAAATGAACTCTAGAAGAGAAGCTAGTTTTCCTCAGGCTAAAGCTAGCTCTCAAATTATAGAAATAAAATGTAGGCATTGGACCTAGGGAATAAGTCATATATGGCTTGTTGCTTCAACACTTGCTCGTCTATCTGGTATGAGTCCATTAGAAAACCATAGCTCTGATCCTACAACTTCTATTTTACTTCACTTAGGATGGCAGAAGCATTCGTTACTCACCTTGTATCTGAAAATATGTAGTGGAAGTCTGGGAAGGAGGCATTCACGAGAAATATATAGACCCAGCCCATCTGATCTCTGTAATCTCAGAGATGTATGCTCATGTCCTTGCTGATCTGCACAATTCCCAGTATTGGTGAAAATGAATTACCATGGTATCCTCAGCTACCAAATGTTGTACAACCCTTCAGATGGTTGGGGTTGTTTTCAGGCATTGTGGAAGCATGTGTACTCCACATGTGAACAGGTGAGCACACTCACTCTGCCCCTTTTGTCACTGCCTTCCTCAAATATGGAGACTCTACATTTGAGACAGAATGAGGCAAAATCAAGGGTTTGGATTGTGCAGCAAGTTCCCACAAATAGAACAATCTGTTTTCTTCAGACATGTCACTTTTGTGTGACAAAAGAGATGATGAAAGGACGCAGAACTAAAGCACTCATGTGTGGATTAACACACTTCAATAATGGCAGAGTGGGAGTATTCTGGATCTCTTTTCTGCTTGCTGGGAGATTGAGAAGTGTTACTGTGACCATCTGTAACATCAAGAATGGACGAGTTTCTGGTTAGTACTTGGATGGGAGACAGCCAATGAATACTAGGTGCTGTAGGCTATATTTCAGAGGAAGGAACTGGCAAAACCACCTCTGAGTATTTCTTCCCTATGAAAAACCCTATGAAACTCATCGAGTCATCATAACTTGTCAGGCAACTTGACACACAATATGTTGGGTGGTATAGTTCAATTGTGAGTTGGGCCAAAGCCAGAGTTGGGCATGACTAGAAGCAACAGTTGGGGCCAGTCCATCTCTGTTGAAAATTAGGCTGGTTGCCCAACTGCTGCATAACAGGCAAGACATGTCCTATATGTCTAATAAGACATGTAGACTAAGGTGATGGGGAACCAGAACCACAACTAAAATGACAGCAAGGGGCATGCTGTATCAGTCATGCTAATGTCTGGTACATCTGGCAGGCTTACAGACAATGGAGATGGGAACAGAATGGTTTAAGTATATGAGTAAGTTTTCACTAAGCTGAATTGGATATGTGCTTAGTTTAAGTACAAGATAAATGGTCAGTATAATGAGTATAACATCATCATATACTTGTTAATTTGGAGGGAACAAATTAATGGAAGGGAGCCTTCTCAGTGTTTGCTCCTAGGCTACAGAACTCCCTTCCATGGGAGGTCCAGTTAGCCCTCATTCTTCTCACTCTCTGCTGGAATGCAAAGACATTTCTCTTCAGGCTGGTCTCTCATTTTTAATGCTGTGGCAGAGCTGAAAGTGGTGTGCTGTGTTTTTATCTTGTATTTTGTCAATTAGGTTTTAACTGTATTTTAAATGCTTTTAATCCATGTAATTTTTAATAGAATTGATGTTTAATTTTGTTTAGTTTTTGTAAGACAAGATTTTAGCTAACAATATTGCAAGTCAGTTTGGGTTTCATGCTGGGTTAAAAGTGGGGTATAAATAGAACAAACAAACAAACATGAAGATGGGATGATCTAGATATGATCACACACACCTCAGGAAAAGTGGACTACTTCAAGATGTGTGACTTAGGAAAAGGAAAATGATCAAAATTAAAGGGGAAGAAAAGACACATGCTGAACTAAAATAGCGTCCACTAGAGAGGGAACAACTGAGAGATATAGGAAACTAATCAACAGATTGAAATAAGGCGAGGAGAGACAATCATCCTGTGCATTAAATAAGCACAGACATTTTTGAGAATTCCTAAAAAGTGATGCTATAGATAGCAATTAAGGGAAATACAGTCTTTTTAGATTGTATCTTTTATGATTCAAGTGAAAAGGAGCATGTGGGACCAAAATGAAAGCAAGTTTATAATCATTGTAGAAAACCTGGTAACTTCTCATCTGATGGTCTTTTTTATCATACATAGGCAGCAGCTATCTCTGGAAGAAAAATTTGCACATTATGAGGTTACCACTATTTTTTAAAAAATGCTGATATGGTTGTATGAATGCAATCAGCCCTCCACATTTGCAGGCTTGACTTTTGCGGATTTGATTATTCATGAATTATCTGCTGTCACCTCTGCTGCCTCCCTATGCCATTTTTAATAGGGACTGTAAGCCTCGTGAGACTGAGGCCCTTTCCACATGGGGTGTGTGTGAAACGCCGGGAAACAGGGCGGCGCACGCAGTAACGGAGCTTACCTCGATCCATCGGCGCGGGGAGCAGCGCGCGTTTGCTGTTCTACATGGTGGTGGCGTCCGGCGGCGCCCGGAGGTGCCCGGCGGCGTCTGGCAGCGCCCAACATGGCGGCTGGCGGCTTCCGGCGGCTCTCTACCAATCGGAGAAGTGCGCCAGCTGGAAGCCCGCCTCCGGGCAGCTCTGCAGGGACGTTCTTTCACGCCCCTGCAATTCCCCACAGGGCGCTGCAACGGGCCACCACATGTGTGTTTCATAAAGACCACATGAAATGTGGTCTTTATAAAACACGCGGTGCCACCCCCGCAGCTGCACGAGGGTGGTTTGAGGTGGGGAAACTCCACATTTGTAACCGCCCTAGCGCACCCCACGGTGTGGACGACCTCTGGGTGAGATCGTCCTACCCCGTGTTACCCTGTGTTTTTCCCCCATGTGGAAAGGGCCTGAGATACTGTGAACAAGACTTGTAAGGCCCTATTAAAAATGATGTGGGGCAGCAGTGAAGGTGGCAGTAAAGCCCACCAGCCACCCACTTCTGCCTTGCGAAGGAACCCTGATGCCTCAAAGCAATCCATGGTGGGTTGAATATGGTGATCATATTTTTCTCCTGTGTTAAATATAGTTTGAGAAGGCCTAGATTTATTCATGTTTTTTCCACTTTCACAGGGGTCCTGTGACCCTAACCCTGGCAAATGTGGAGAGATGACTGTATAATCCATGCAATACAGTCCTTCGGTATTTAGTTGGAGGTAGATCCTCTCCGGGATGGTTTTGCTTTTTTTAAAAAAGTATCACAGGACTACAGTCCTAGGATCATGTTGAATGGTCTCTAAGACACAAGTGCTCATTATTCAAGTATTGTACTGTTAGTGTGTAAAAGGGTTTAGTCATGGACAGTAGCTGCATCCATAGTTTATCTTCCGTGTGATAGTTGTGAACATATATAACAGAGCCTCGAAATGGCACTCATTGGATTATAGCTCCCAGAATCCCCTAACTAGCCTGTGACCATCATGGCTGAGGAATTCTGGGAGCTGTAGTGTGGAACTGATGTTCTGAAGCTCTACAATATATTGTCCACAATATATTGTTTCCTGCCTTGCCTGTACCTCAAAAATAGAGAAAAGGTGTCTCTGTATTCTTATAAACAGTGAAAATGACTTCTTTTGGAACCTTCTGCAGCAGAAAACAGAAATGTTGTGGAGAGGAGCTACATTGAGGTGAATGTCTAAATACAATGTTTTTATCATTTAAGATATTCCACCCAAAAGCTGGGATTTGTCTCTTGAACATACTTACCCTACCAAATTAGGCATATTTAGAAAATAATGTGTTTTTAAAAAATTCAGAATGAGTCGAAGCTCCTACTTTGTTGCTGCACCCAGCAGAGAAATGTCCATATAATTCATGCCAATTCAGAAACAAGCAGAGCTAGCACAGAAAGAAAACAAGTCACCTAACTCTTTATAGGCATTATTAATGGAATATAGGAGCAAATCCTTCACTATGATGACACTATATTACTTTGGCTGTTGTGTTTTTTTTAAAAAAAGGCACAGAGCAAACTAGAATTGTAATTGCATGGGTGCAATAATTTAATAACAGTTGTGGGGAGACAATTTTCATCAGGAAGCTGAGGGGAAGTTTAACTTTTTCTTCCCCACCACCATTTCCTGCCTTTAAAAAAAAAAATCTGATGTAATTGTGTCAGGAGTTGGGGCATAAATTTCATCCAGGCAGAGCTACTTCTTTCTCACCCCTCCAAAATCCTACCATTGCAGAGGGAGCCAGCACAGCTGCATCACCCAGTACATCAGTTTACTGGTCAGGGAATGGGAGGGGAGAACTAGCCAGTTACACGCCTGTAACTGAATGCAAGTGATAACCTGATTCTCCAGGACATCCAGATGACCCCTCTAAAGTCTGAAGGATACCTTAACACTGTGCATTCAGCTACAGGCTCATAGCTAAAGTTCCCTCCCGGCAGAATTACACCCTGCCTTCTCTATCTTCTCCACAAAATCCTAGGTTTTATATTCTGGAGTTCCCAAACACAGTCATTTACTGAATAAGTGGCATGGTGGTGGAGAAGCATCAAGCTATGGACCAATAGCTGGATTCAAAGGCCCTTTTCACACAGCATTTTCCATGCAAAAGGGCACCTGGAGCGTCGCGCAATTGTGAGGAGCAATCTGCACGATGCACTCACAATCATGTGACGCTCCAGGGTAGAGCAGGTGCCACTCACGCACTTTTTCATTTTTGGCTTTCAGCCAAAAATGGTGTGCAATTGCGCATTGCTCCAGGGCCCCACGCACACTTGCTGCATGTGTGGAGCCTCCAGAGCCACAGTGGTCGTGCTTCCTGCCTCAGAGCAGCGTGAGAAACTCCCAGGCTGTGCTGTGGAAGGAAGAGGTGGGGCTCTCACGCTACCTGCTCAGGAGCAGGCAGCTCTTGCGGAGCTGAAGCAGTGGGGATGCGAGAGCCTCTCGCTGGAGGCTGCTTCTCGCACCCTAGCGCCGAAAAAAGGTCAGCTGTGGAAAGGGCCAAAGTGATGACATTATCCTCCAGGATCTCCAGAGGAGTTCTGGGAGGTCAGAAGGAAGCCTCCTCACTGTGCATTCAGCTACAGGCACATAGCTAGATGCTTTTCTGCTGCTACCACCACTCCCTCATTTACCACTGGCCAGTGAATGGCCATGTTTGGGGAGTTCAGCATGTAAAAGGTGGTAGATTTGTTGGGTGTGTTGTGGTTGAGGTTTATGATGTCATGTGAGAGAGGACAGAATTGCAACCTCCACAACAAGAACAAAAAATCACAGAAGCATAACCTGAACGTTCACTTGCATATGCCACTAACAGGATGCGAGCCAAATGAGAAATTTAACACCACACCAAGGCCATTTCTGCATTAGACAGTTATAGCACTATGATTCCACTTTCAACATCCTATGGAATCCTGGGGTTTACAGTTTTGCGCTATAAGAGTGTAGTGCAGAAATGGCCCTAGTTTGCCTCCTGTTCTACTTCTCAATGACTTCAAAAGAGCTTCCAGATTGTTAGAATGGTTAGACAGAATGCTTGCTTTTTTTACAGCCCTGATGTTTTGCGACCACTTTGAACTTAGTCCCTTAAACTGGGAAAAAGAAAAGCTTTTGAAGACAGGGCATAAGACTATCAACTACATGTTCTACAGAGTGATGTGAGCCATCCTTGCTGAAAATGTCAGGGCATGGACCATAAAAATAATGGCAGGGCCTTGTACTGAATTAGTTTGTGGAAATATTTTGTCTCAGCATCGTTTATCATTTTTTCCCCTTTTCTTTTCCCCTGGACCCTTTTCATTCCACACATGTCCAAGGGGGAAAATGTTTGCCAGAGTTGGAAGCTAAATCAACTGAAAGGTTCATCCATTCATTTCTCTAAAGGGTCTGGCAATCCTTTCCCCTAATTGCATTTTGCCTTAACTGAATTAAACCTGCTGTTTCTAACACTGGAGAAGCAAATAAAAATTCTTAATAGTGTGGCTGTGATTTGTTGAAATCTCTGTGTACTCTCCAATTCTCTCACTGCACAAAAATGGAAGCATTAATGCTAAGGGTCTTGCCAGCTAAATTCCTCTTGAGCTTTTGAATATGCTGGAACACCGAGGCCAAATACTGCTGGAATCAGGATTGCCAAGGGCAGCAGGAAGCTGGAAGATGTATGTTTTGCTCCAGGAACTGTGCCGGTCAGGGCAAGATTCCATTGGGTGAACTGGAAGGAATCGCTGCTGGTTTCATTTTAGTGCTGTTCTGAAAAGGAGCAGTGTGTGCCACTAGCTATTACAAGTTGCCAAGTGTTTTAAGCATGCTAAATAGCTAAGCAGCAAGAAAGCACTCTGCATGGCAGGCCGTTCTTCCTTTGGAGCTAGTTTTCTTGGAAGTTCCTATCCTGCAGTTTACAACTGACTAGTCAAAATAAGACTGGCTATTGGAATTACTTGTAATCTTAAATTTCATTGTCTTATACATTTTCCACTCTCCTTACCCAAGCATTTTTCCAAGGAATGTGCAAAACATAGGAAGATTGACCAACACAGACAGTGAATTTGCAAAAGAGCAGTATTAATTTTTTATACATCAGACCTGATTCTCATCACTCTAACATTACTTTGGATACAGAATCTATAGCAGAAGTATTCTGAGTCTCATTGGCTAAATTTTCAAGATGGCTCTGCATTTTTCATCTTTATCCGTTTTGGCTAGTGTTGGCTAGTCCTGGAACTACAACAGAAATGGTTAGTGTTGTTACATCAACAACACTGTGTGAAAGGCTAATTTCAGTTCACTGGATCTATCTCAGTCTGTCTGCTACCTGGGAGAGAGAGAGGTCCCTTTCACACTACATAGTTATAATGCTATGATTCCACTTTAACTCTCATGGCAACATCTAATGGAATCCTAGGATTTATAGTTTAAGTAGGTGTATTTGAAATTCTCAGCCAGCGAGCTCTAGTGCATCATAAAACTACAACTACATAGGATGCAGCCATGGCAGTTAAAGTGGAATCATAGTGCTATAACTGTGTGGCATGGAACAATCCAGAGAGACTGTCTTGATCACTCCTGTAGATGGCCTGTATCAGGCAAGTCATGTGTGTCTCTGTTGGCTTTTCTAGAGCCCACTACAACTTTAGACTATGTGTGATGGGATGGGAGTAGAGGGCACCACTTTACAGTGCTTGCACTTCTTCCTGGCAGGCAGGATGCAGAAGGCAGTGCCTGGAGTCTATTGTTTTTTTCCCATGTGAAGTTTTCTACAGAGATCTCCAGATTTCCATTTTGTCCTCCTGCCTTTTAACATCTACGTGAAACTGGTGGGTAATTGCATACAATCCTATCAATAAGTGAAAGCTTTCTCCACTACCAATAAAAATAATTGTGCAACCATTTCTCTTAGTTTTTGTTAAATGTTGCTCCTAATCTATTGACAAAACTAAAAAGTGGGGCTAAAACTAAAAGGTAAGAAAAACATTGTAATCACGAATCCTGTTTTACACTTCTTTCCATATCCCATTGACTAGGTGTGAGGAAAGTGTGACCCATGAGCCAGAGGCAGCCTCCCAAAAGCCATTTTCACTCCACAACAGCACCCTACTCCACACACGCAGAGTGTGTGTGTGTGTGTGTGTGTGTGTGTGTGTACATACACACATACATACATAATGCACTAAAAATGCACCTATGCAATCTAAGAGGAATGGGAGCAATTTTGTAATATTCGGTTCTAGTTTTTAAATTCTGTTAATTGACAAGGTTGCTGAACCATGTTCTGAGGAGGACAACCAAGACAGCAAAAAATCTGAAAACCAGGTCCTTTAAGAAGAGCTTAGAGAGCTAGGTGTATTTAACTTTG
The DNA here is from genome assembly GCA_948472985.1 of Iguana delicatissima. Taxonomy (NCBI): domain Eukaryota; kingdom Metazoa; phylum Chordata; class Lepidosauria; order Squamata; family Iguanidae; genus Iguana; species Iguana delicatissima. The sequence goes on from CAOKZL010001423.1 coordinate 121,781, forward strand.
AAGAGCGGCACCTAAACTGCACTTCCTCCCTTTCTGCACGGCTGCTGGCGATGGGAGCATCATGCAATCAGGGCCATTACTGGATTTTCCCAGTAATGGAATATCCCACAATCGTGACAGGTGGGGACACAGTGGCAGCAGGACCATGACAACATTGTGCAAAAATACGACTTGTGGACTGACAGCAACACATCCCCAACACAAGACAGCAATATTGTATGGAAATGGCCTGAGAGATGACAAATAGCCATCTTTTAATATTTGAAGGAATGTCACACAGAAGACTGAGCAAGTTTGTCTTCTGCTGCTCTGAAGACTAGACCCCAAGCCAAATGGATTCAAACTGCAAGAAAAGAGATTCCACCTAAACATTACAAAGAACTTCTTTACTGTAAGAACTGTTTGACAGTGGAATAGTCTGCCTCTCCTTCTTTGGAATTCTTTAAGCAGAGATTGGATAGCTGTCTTTCAGGACTGCTTTAGCTACGTATACCTGCATGGCAGGTGGTTGGACTCTATGTTTCTTGTGGATCCTTCCAGTTCTACAATTCTAATTGGAATACAAAAGAGTCATGCTGGATCAGACCCAAGTATGGTGGCTTTTAAATATTGCTCTGACCTTTCTAGCAACACTACTGGAGCTTTCAAATGTTTTTGACCCTCCTAAAAATAACTGGAATAAAGAGCCAAAGCAGCCACAATAAAATATCTCACCTTCTCCTACAACTTGGCAATGGGGGAAAGGATAGGGAAATTAATAGGGAGCTCCTCTTATTTTAATGTTTACGTGGAGGGTGAAGAGTTCAATTCAACTCTCCAATGCTATAGTCTGCCTGATAGATATTGTAACCCTTTCAATCACACAGTAGGCTGTCATGTCATCTGTGAACAGTTACACATTTATGACACTCACCCTCATGTGTGTGAATACCCACACAAGTTCCCAAGTAGGACATAAGTGGAACAACATCTTCCTGCTTATGTTGCTTACGCCAGCAACTGACATATAGAGGCATATGATCTCATTTATTGATCCTGTGCAGCCACCATGGCTAAAGGCAATTAATAAACTTATCCACCATACATTTGTTTGATCTCCTTTTAAACTCATCCAAGCTGATGGTCATCACTACATTTTGTGGTAGAAAGAAATGTATACAATAGTCCAAATGTGACCATACCATAGATTTATTTAAGGGAAGTATGATTTTTGTCCCTTTTCTAATTATGCCCAACATGGAATATGCCTCTTGCTCAAAAGCCACATAATGAATTGTCATTTGAATCAATTATCCACACAACCCTTAGCTATCTTTCTTGATAGGTCACCATTCTGTTCTATTGCATACATACATATGTAATGCTCAGATTGGTGCCACAAGGCACATTATGGGGCATGAGGAGTCAAGTGCATAAACTTACACTTAATCTCCTCTGAAAAGTTAATGTCCATTTTCCCAGTTTGCAGAGATTCTTTTGGAATGCTTTGCAATGTGTTTTTGTTCTAACCAACTTGAATGATTTTGCATCATTATCAAACTTGCCAACCAAACTTATATCGTCTTAAACTCCAAAATGTATGATCTTGAAAAGTACAAGTCTTATTTGCAGCTCATATCCTTGGGACAACCTATTGTTTGCATCTCTCAGTTTTGAAAAAAATAAACATTTATTCCTACTTTCTGCTTTTTAACCTATTACCAAGCAAAAAGAAGACTTAGGTTAATAGGTTCTCCCATCCATCCCTCTACCTCAAATGTCCACATTATTATGATGTGAGTCAAATAAAATCCTATATCTAGCAAATATAGTTTAACAAAGAGAAATTTGGATTTGGACACAAAATACCCAGGATTGAATCACTGTTCATCCAGAAACTCACAGTCTATCTCTGGTCAAGTCATCTGCCAATCTTTGTTTCCCATCCATAAAAATAGTCCAAGAGCAACCTAACTATCTACTTCACAATACTGGTATTACTGGCCTTACAGCCATTATTACAGACTTTTTTTTCCCCGCTCTTTTCGTATGTTCTTTATTGGTCATGGAACTGAGAAAGCTTTATTGTTTATTGTTTTTTATGCATTGAACTTTCATACTTTACTTGATGATATGTTTTAACTTTGGCTGAGTTTTATGTGGGATTAACTGGTTTTATTATTGTGTTTCTGATGAATTTTGGAAGCTGCCTTCAGTTCCTTTTCCCCTCCTTAGAAATAGCACAGATATAGCTTCAGCAAATAAGTTAATAATAATAATACTAATAATGATAATTTTATTGTTACCCACCTCTCCCCAAGGCTCAAGGCAAGGTGCAGAATATAGAACTAAAAATCCTAATTAAAATGCACTAAAACATAGAATGATTAATACAAACATGCTATTATTAAAATATGTCATGATTAAAAGTACAAGTAAAGTACAGTTAAAAGTGCTATTAAAGTACAATTAAAAACAAACAAAAATACAATTAAAACATACAATATAAAAGTATATTCTTTAGGAGTATGTTGAAGTGCCATATGTGTTGTGTGTGCTTAGAATTCCAGTTCTACAAAACCTGGTCAAAATCCTGATGGTCACATATGCAGGCACAATTGCATCTTCATGTATACTTTTTTGGTCACTGTGGATGTAGTTGTGCAGCACCTCCTTTGTCAGTGACGCTCTGTGTTGCTTGCTTAGCATTCTGCTGACACATCCCCCATGGCCATTTAGTAACCAGGGGGACTTGGGAGGAGGACCAGGTAATGTTCCTGCTATTGGGTGCACAGACAGTGGCATCCTCCTGTTTCTCAAAGGACCCTCCTACACACATCCATTTGTAGAACTACTGCTGGATGCTGTCTGGCCATTGCCCCCCACCAGGGGTGGGGCATAATCCAACTGCAGAACGGTAAGTGAGGAGTGCAGAGGAAGAAGTTCCATTTGGCAGAGCTTCAAATCCCATTTAGGGTTTTGACCTTGGTGTTTTTGCCACAGACTAAGATTTTTTGAAGAAGAAGAAGAAGAGGAGGAGGAGGAGGAGGAGGAGGAGATTTATTTATTCAATTTATGCCTCACTTTTCTCTTAGCAAGAGATCTAAAGTGGCTTACAATCATTTAAAATTAAAAAATTATCTAAAAACCTATTTTGCAAAAGTTCAAAAAAATTAAATCACCATTCTGTTTAAAGAGCACATGATTCAAACAGTTTAAAATATAACTAAAAGAATACTTTTAAAAAATACAGCACTTCTCTTTTGACCACCCTGCTGTCATATGATTAAAAGTCAAAAGCCTGAAGTCAAAAACTGAAGCAATAGCTCCCCAAGAGTATAACAGCTTATTTCATGTTTTGGATAAAAGCATATTTCATGTTATGACACCACTTTAGTTCCACAAGACAAAAATAAATGGCTTGTCAGCAGAAGAGCAAAACCAGGATCACCTTCCCCACAAACAGATGTTAATAGCCCTGTGGAAATGCCCAGCCCAACTTTTACTTTTTCTTCAAGTAGTAGGGCGTCCAAGATCTGTACCACAGGTGATGGTCAGACAACCTTCCAGATGTTCTTTAACTGCAACTCCAAGGGATCCTACTCAATGGTGAGGAATGCTAGGAACAGCTGTTCAATAACATCTTATCATGATCTGCACCATCATTCTTAGTCCCTTTTCTTCCCAGTATGCTTTCTGTGTGCCTATAAAATACATAGAGAAATGAAGCATTGCACTGCTTGCTGAGAACTGCAAGAAACCAGTTTTGTAGTGATAGCATCAAGTATCCTATCCTAAATAATGGTCTCACTTTCAAATATTATCTTCTCCTCCTTTATTGAAGCATGTTTCCCCATTACTTTATATTTAAAATTATAAACTCCATTTGCAATTTTTTGAACAGCTAAAAACAATCCTATGTTTCAAAAACTGTGTAAGCTATATTGTGTTTGAAGCTGTCATCTCAAAGCAGTTTTGAGAACTATGTTCTTATGCACAGACAAGCTATCTTTATGGGAATCTTCTTCAAGATGTTATTGGCAACTTTCTCCACCAATTTAAAATTCTTTCCAAATGTTAGGCTTACTTATCAAGAGCCAGACTTGCTCATTTAGACCCACCCTCCCACAAGTTCACTTACTCTTAAATTGCAAACACCAGGAGAAGGAAAGAGGAATAGCAGAATAAACAGAAAAGTCCTTGGAGCTCTAAGGCTTGGATGATTCTGAACATATAGTGACACAGTAGGCCTTCTTTAGAGGTTTTTAAACAGAGGTGGGATGACCATCCATCAGGAGTGCTTTGATGGTGCATGGCAAGGTGTTGGACTGGATGGCTATTGTGGTCTCTATGGTTCTATGATTCTATATTCTAGATATCAAAGTGGTGTTTGCTATGGGAGTTTGTTTGCATGGGGTCAGGGGATGATGGAGTGCCAGGGAGGAAAGGAATGATCAAGCAGGAAGAGAGAGGGAATGACAGATTGGGAGAGGAAGGGAAGCCAGAGTGGAGTGACTGGGAAGGGAGAATGGAACAACCAGTGGAAAGCAGCAAAGAGAGAGAAAGTGAGCTGGTATTGGAGGAAGAGGGAGAGATAGGCAGATTAAGAGAGCTCAGGGAAAGAAGAAAGGAAGAGACAGCATGAGGTTCCAGAGAGCTATGGGCTCCAGGATTACACCAGTTTTGTTTAAAACATCACATCCACACAAACACACCAGTAGCTCCAATCAGCAAGCAAATTCAGTAATAAATATCATTCAGTTCTTCTGAAATATCTCAGCACTTGCCTTACATAGGACTTGTATCATGACTTATGCCTGGGGACTGGGTAACTGGTTGAGTGCGGAAGGCTGGATTCTTTCTCACAGAGCCAGTTGTAGACCAGATGATGTTAAGAGTGTAGCCACACACCCCTGACCTCTTGCTTTTCAAGAGCTGATTGACTGGAGCCATTTCTGCACTACACTGTTATAGTGCTATTATTCCACTTTCAGCATCCTATGGAATCCTGAGGCTTGCAGTTTAGGGAGGGGCCTCAAAAGCTGCTCCCCAAACTGCAAACTCCAGGATTCCATAGGATATGGAAAGTGGAATAATAGCATTATAGCAATCTAATGCAGAAATGGCCAGGGTATCTAGAGCTTTCCTAGTCTGTGCTTTCCCTGGGAACCTGGCTTCAGTTTCCAAGAAACTGCAGTTCAGTCAGTTTTGTGCCTTATTTCCTTGGTGATGAGGTAGAGATGTGGCAGGGGAGGAGGGGGAAGCATCCATTAGAGAAGTTCCATGATTAAACTGGAGATTCCAGTGAGATTTCCATCACTGCTTTATGTCTTGAGTAGCAATGTACACACTCTCGATTTCATATTCAGGAATCCTTTCCAGTTACACAGGTCCATATTCCTTGGACTTGCTCCAGGGTGGAGTTGACTAATATTTAGCCATTTCCAAGAGCAAATCTTTGCAGTTACCTTAGATGAAATTGTTACCCTATGAATGGGGGTCCCAAGAGGGGCACCCAAATAACCAAACAACGACACAAGATGGGGAAATTAACTTGAGCACTCTCTTAAGCTAACGAGAGGCAGGATAACTTAGCAGGGATCTTTTAACCCTATGTATACAGCGTCAGGTCAGAAGAGCAGCCAGACAAGTTTTAAAAAAACAAAATGGATAGTTTTATTAACAGGCAGACAACAAGTAAGGCAACACATACACACAGCTAACTAAGAAATAGGAAATGAAAGTTTCAGGGGAAATGGGTGATACAACACCTTTCTCGTAGTCCTGAAGAAGCCGAAGATGGTAGCGAAGATACTCAGCGTGGTGGCCGAGGGGAGTTCGCTTGACAGAGCAGCAGCAAGGCTGGATGGAAGTCCAGAGCGATCTGAGGAAGCTCTCGGAGCTTGGGGTTTTTATTGGGGAAAATATGACCGTGGGCTAGTCTGTACTTGGGAAGAACAATGAAGTTTGGGTGAGAGACAAAGGTCAGAATTTAACATGATTGAGTTAAGTTCGAATTGACAATGGGATGGCCAGTATGCAGATGCAGCTTGCCTGGGCAGTGGAGTGTCCAGCTCGCCAGGGTGCCTGCTTAGGGCAGGGGGCTCTTTGTATTAGCGTGCATACTTAATGAAGTGTTTGTTTCAGGAGGTCTCCTAAAGCAAGATCTGGCTATGTCTGGCTTGCTTAGGTGTAAACAGAAATGATTCAGCATTTACTAGCCATGCCTAGCTTCGTGCTTGTTTGGGAGCCTCACAAGCATGTGGCTGAAGGTGGCAGAACAGGGCCGAATTGTGATATCAAAAATGATATCTAAAGTTTACCAAAGGCCAGGCCAGTTCACGGTGATAACAAAATTATGAGTATTTTGAAATGATGGTCAGAATATTTCCCATGGAATCTGCTTGTTTTTAAGTAAACTTTCTCTCTTGTTTTATGCCAACCAAATAGACCAATCACTTTACAGACTAATTTTCATATTTCAAAAAAACAACTGAATGAGCAAACTCACATCAAAATTTTACAAGTTTAATGCAGGTGAGCATTATCTCAAATGCAGAAATGTTATGACGAGCTATAATTCTTCTTTTCCACAAATGTGTAATCAAACATGTAGTCTTGAATTCTGTTTCTGGGTTTTGGTGAGGTTTAAACAGTTGTACATGTGAAAGGGATCTCGGAGTCTTGGTAGATCACAAGCTGAACATGAGTCAGCAGTGTGATGCGGCAGCCAAGAAAGCCAACGTAATGCTTGGTTGCATCAATAGGAGTATGGTGTCTAGATCAAGGGAGGTAATGGTACCACTCTATTCTGCATTGGTTAGGTTTAATTTGGAATACTGTGTCCAGTTCTGGGCACCTCAATTCAAGAAGGATATCGGCAAGCTGGAATGTGTCCATGGGAGGGTGACCAAAATGGTGAAGGGTCTGAAAGCCATGCCCTATGAGGAGCAGCTTAGGGAGCTAGGGATGTTTAGTCTGCAGAAGAGAAGGTTAAGAGGGACATAATAGCCATGTTTAAATATTTGAAAGGATCTCATGTTGAAGAGGGAGTCAGCTTGTTTTCCACTGCTCCAGAGACTAGGACAAGGAAAAATGGATTCAAGCTGCAGGAAAAGAGATTCCATCTGAACCTCAGGAAGAGCTTCCTGACAGTCAGAGCTATCCGGCAGTGGAATATGCTGCCTCAGAGTGTGGTGGAGTCTCCTTCTTTGGAAGTTTTTAAGCAAAGGCTGGGTGGCCATTTGTTGGGTATGTTTTGATGTGTGTTCCCGCATAGCAAGGGATTGAACTGGATGGCCCCTGTGGTCTCTTCCAACTCTATGATTCATTAAACTTCCGCCATGCTTTTACCATAACAGTAATATTGTTTGACCCTTTTGAAACCAGACCACATAATTCAGGGTGGACTTACAGAAACCAAGAGGACTTTTAGGTTCCAAGACATCTTTAAAGAAACTTTTACTGGTATCCATTTCCTCATTCAAATGGTATATGAGGGGAAGCTTCTCTGTTACATAGAGTCCTTACATTTGGACAAGAGCAAAAGTACTTTAAAAGGCCAAGCCAAACCAGGGATTAAATACAGAGGTGTAAATACATTTGTGCATGTTCCTATCCTAGCATCAATCTAGGTAGATTTCAGTATGAATCTGTGTTCTTGGTTCATTAATGTGTCAAATAGGACTCAGAGTCTAATTTGGACACGCAACTCCCACTTTAAAAGTGCCTTCTTAGGTTCCCATATTCAAAGACGTAATTACTGTTAGAGTGGCCCCTCTACTTTCATGAAGGTTCAGTGTGCAGAACCCTCACTAAAGTGGAAAAATCACAAATAACTACCCCCTGCAATCTCCCCTATTCTCTTCTGGGGCTCCCCCTCCCATTCTCTTGCCTCTTCTGTGCAGAGGCCATACTCAATGGAAAGGGAGGGGGAGCTCCAGAGGGGAAAAAAGAAGGCATGCACATGGACCTCCCCACACCCATTTTCCTTGCCTTTTGCCTTGGCACAAGTTCCCATTGCTGGGGCCATAAGCAAGGGAATGGGGGGGAGCTCCAGAGGGGAGAAGGAAAGTATGCACATACCTCCCCACTATGTCCTTGCCTTTTGTCCAGACGTTTGCCTTCTTTCTCTGCACCTAGAAAAGTACAAGGGAACAGGAGGAGGAGAATGTGGGGCAGGGAGAAGGCACATGTGAGCTGTATTTACTGTATTTAGATTTTCAAAACTGCTGCAATCACATCTTCAGAGACACTTATCAATCGAGAGTTAAGCATTTTTAATAAATTATTGAAATTAAATGCAATTAATTTAAATTTAATTAACTCAATATAACATATCTAAAGTTTTTACTGTGCAAGGTAATGACAGATGGAACACGTTTGTTGTATGGGTTTGTATAGTATGTTGAGAATTGGACTTGGGAGTTGTAGGTTCATATCCACACAGAGCCACAAAACTCATGGCATGACTTTGGGCCAGTTGTTCTCCCTGCTAACCAACCTCACACAATATTTGCAAGAGTAAAATAAAAAAGAGTACAACCGTTTATGCCACCTTGAGCTCACTGGAGAAAAGGCAGAGTATTTGTTGTGGTTACCGTTGTTATTCACACATATTTCCAAATGACAGGACTCAAGACAACTTACAGCTTTTTAAAAATGGTACATAAGTGTAACTAATACAGATGTGTGTATGTGCATGCATGTGTACCTCCAAATACCTGCACAATATCTCATATATAACCAACTTCTTCAGGCTCACCATCCTCATTACACTATATTTTAGCACTTTGTAAAATGTTAAAAAAAGGGGCAATGACAACAAAAAGCAAGGCTTGGTTTATTGTCTCTTGAGAAACACTGACATATACTGCAAACTTACTCTCTGTATGTCTTCCTCTTTGTAAATGATTTGCTTTCCTCTCTTCCTGTATAAATAAACAGAAATGTGTCTGTATATTTGGTGTTCTCTTTTTTTCTTTCTTTCCTTTGGTCATGATAATCAAGGGCTATTACGGCAATAGATCTTATCTGTGGAATGGCAGTCCCTCTGCACCTTCAGTTCAGATTTTTGTTTATGCTTGGCTGCAATTGTGGCTGTTTCTGATAGTTTTAGGTCAGCCATGACAGACTATGGGTGACACTAAATAAACAAGCTTGGAGACTGGGACCAGCCAGGAAGGAACGATACTAGTGCTCACAGTTTGAATTTCCTTCATTAATCAACTTAAAAAAAAATACTTTACTATGTTCAAGTCTTAAGTAGATTATGCTGCACAAAAGATGCTAATATTTAAGATTCTCACAACAACAACAACAACAACAACAACAACAACAACAACAACAACAACACAGCATGTTCACCAGTGGGTAGCACAGATCAGTCTTATAAGAAAAGTAACCTGGCATTTATGTAAGGAGTTTGTTTATATTTTCATTTTTCAGTCACCTTAAATAAAAAGTTCAATTCCACTCTCCTTAGCATTGACCAACAGATTCCCCAGACAGTGTTAACTGTAAGGCTTTATACTTTTCCAGTCCCTGTCTTTACAAGCTTATATGCATATTTATCATTCCACTTGCCTCTCTCTTGCTATCTCTTGCATAACATATTCAGTTTTGCTACAACCCCACATACATGCAAAGCTGGTCATGGTGTGATGTCCTCGAAAGAGTTCTAAGGTCATTTGCCTTTTACTGAGTCACTTCATGGGTCCATCTAGTCCAGTGTGGCTCTCCAGGGTTTCAAAGTAGGAGTTCCTTCCTGGCCCTGTGTGGAGGGATCTGGCTGTCCCTTGTGGCATCCTACCCAAGCCAGGTCCAACCCTGGTTAGCTTCCAGAATCATATCAGGCATTTTCAGGGTGATAGGGTGGACAGTTTGTTCCCTCTGATTGGCAGTGGCTCTCAAGGTTTTGCAAAAGGGTTCTCTTTTTGCTGTAATTGGAAATTCCAGGAATTGAACCTGCGGCCTTCTGTGTAGAAACCATATATGCTCAGTCCCTGAGCTACAGCACACCTCCACGTCCTTTTCTTCCCCTGGTGAGTTGAATGTTTTCCATACCTCACACCCATTCCACACCTATTTTGGTTCTCTAACACTACAGTTTTGAAAGGCAATGTTTTCTTTAAAAAGGATGAATAGAAGGAGCTCTACAGGAAACCCAGTGTAGCCAAATGGGCATTGCAAGTGACTTGGTTGGACTCTGTTGTGCTAGTTGCCAAATAATGTACAGTTTGCTGTCTGCAAGACTAAAGCATCATACCAGCAAGATATATTTGTTTATTTTATTATCTGAAAATTGCTGCTGAAAATACTCACATCTCCTCAGAGGCCACAAGCCAAAGCAACAAAATCTTAGCCCACTCTGGCTGACACTGTTAGAGTTTAATTAGTTCCACATTTGCTTCCTAGCCAGGTCCAATAAATATGCACGCCTTGGCACAGCTGCATCTCAGCATGTGCACTGAAATTGAAAATGTTTCCTCCGAGGCTGTTGCAATCTTGGCACCACTTCACTTTGCCAGAAGCTGCATCAGTTAACAAATTGCTCGTCCATTCATAATCACAGTATAGGTAGACACTGGTTATAGTCTTGGGAGTGTATGGAGCTGGGAGATATGCTCAGCCATATAATGAAGAAAGCATAGAACTCATCCCACATAGGGGGACACACCTCCAGCCCCTTTGGACTGACTGATTGTAAACCTGCCAAATGAGCTACTTTATTTTCTTCATTGTCCCTCCTAGCTAGCAAAGCCAAGAATTGCTTCTCACAAACTCTAGCCTATGGATCCAAAATATACATTCCCAAAGTGCTTTCACCATCCCTCTTCTTCTCTGCTGTTTTGACTTTCCACTCCCCTTCTCCTCCTCCTCTTCCTGCTCCTCCTCTTCTGTAAAATTGTCTGTGAAACAGTGTTATAGTGGAGCCAGGGCTCATAAAGTACAAGAATATTTTGATTATCAGAGTTAACATCCATCTAATACACACACACACACACACACACACACACACACACACCCCAGGCTTCCTGGTTGCCTCTGAGCTTAGCTGCAAATTCGCACATTAGCTGTTGATATGAGAGTTCCCAATGAAAAAAATGTTATGGCCAGCTATCCCCACTGTCATGTTAAGTATTTTAGGATGCTTTGGTCTTGTATGGATAACTGAGACTCATTCTGGTCCAGGTGGAGAAGAGCAATGCTAAATCTGGTTTGTCAATACTGAGAAAAAATGGATCACCCAACAGCCAACGTTTGAGGATTCTCCTGGAGGGAGAGCCGTGAGGACTGTCATATTGAATTTATCATTACACCACTGTTATAACATCTTTGTATCCATTTTGCCCAGACTCTGAACTACCTTTTGATGAAAGCCACCTTTTTTTTAATCATTATACTACATCTTGAGCATTCATTAAATGTGCCCATATTTGCATATGAATGAAACCAGCTTTATGAAGCAAAATACTGTACGTCATATTATATGTACCTTGTACCAGGAATCATCTTAGAAGTTGCATTTCTTCCTGTATGAAAGAAAGGGAATGCTTCTTTCAAATCAGTGCTTGCTGACTGTAGTTTTTATACTGGAAGTATTTGCATTAAACATCCTTTTTAAATCTGCCGCTCAGTTAAGCAACACACTTTTTTAGTCAATCAAAAAAAGTTTATTTGATTTGATTACTCAAATGATTACTAGTCTTAACATTCCCATAATAAATCACTACTACAGTTGCCCTTTTTGACACTTGGGCCATTTCCACACTACCCTGTTATAGCGCTATTATTCCATTTTCAACATCCTATGGAATCCTGGGGTTTGCAGTTTCAGGAGGGGCCGGGTGGCCCCTCCCCAAAACTGCAAACCCCAGAATTCCATAGGATGTTGAAAGTGGAATAATAGTGCTATAACAAGCTAGTGCAGAAATGGCCATAGATAGGCATGGGTGGGGGGAAAGGAGATGGTATCTGAGAGTTCATTCTGGAGCTGATGGTTGTCATAGCCATTTCAAGTGATGAAGCTGGTTCGTGATTCCAAAAATGCAAAATGAGAAAACTGGGCCTAAATTCTGTTAGCCCTGACTAGAGTTGTCCTATTGCATATAGGACTATATGTTGACTCACTATTCACCAGTTGACTGAATAGGTCTACTCTGGTTGAGACTAACCAACAGGATGACAGCCCCAGGCTCACAATGTATACTATATGTATTATCAGAGTTTCATGCATATATAGCCACAACTCAAAAAGAGATGAGCAGACATATGTCAGACATCAAATGGAGCACTCATCTTCCCCATCATTTATCTTATTTCCAGTCATTTGTAGCAGCATTTACTAGACAGATAGACAGATAGATATGTCACTTGACATAGTTATGTATTACCTTATACAAAAATAGTACATAATATAATCACTTGGCATCGATTAGATAAAGATATACGCCATGTGTGTGCATGAACAAACTTTGCCAAGACAAGGCCATTTCCACACAGGGCGAGGGAATCGCCCCGTGATGCTACTCACCAGACATTTGGGCTTCCTGGTCCGGTCCACGCTTCTCCGGAGCAGTGCGTGGCCGCCACTCCGCACTGTTCCGGGGACGAAAATGGTGGCTTCCGATTGGTCGAGGGTCTCGACCAACTGCTGAAGCTCGCCAGCCTAAAGCCCGCCCCCAGCAGATCGCAGGCTCGCACCAATGCGAGCCTGCAAATCTGCATAAGGGAGCAGGCTCGCAGTGGCGCGCTCCATGCTTTTGAAAGACCTGTTTTTAGCGGTCTTTCAAAAGCACACTGGACGACCACTTAGGGTCATTCCGGAGCGGACTGGGGTGCAGATCTATGTTAAGTAGGTCCGACCCAGTCCACTCTCAGGTGCAGACGTCCTCCCTGGAGGACGCTTTGCCCCGTGTTAAAAACCCAGTGCGGAAATGGCTTAAGTTAATGTTAATTGCGCAGTTAATGCTAACATTGTGGGTGTGCATTAGCTATACAATATGAAGCTTCTGAGAATTCAATGGTTTGGGAGCCTTGTAGATGAGAATTAGAGATGAATTCAGGTATACCTGACTTGCTACAAGAGGCTTTTGTAAAGCAGCTCTAACTGAGGGTTGGCACAGCAGGAGTAGCTTGTGCTTTGCCTTGCAGTTGCAGCTGTTGTATTCATGCCAATCAGAGTTCCCGGGTGAAATAAGGACAGGGTTCCCATACCTTTAACAGTTGCATAGAAAAGAGAATTTAGCAAGTATCTGCAGCTGTGATATTTTGTAGTTCTAGTATAAACCAGCCTTTTTCAATTTGGTGCTTCACTTGACATGTTGGAGTAAAATCCCATTCCATATGATGAACATGGTCTGTTCCCCCCATATGATATGAGGGGCACCAGGTGGAGCAAGGTTCCCCCCTGCCATACACACACACATACATACACAGCTAGTAAATGCTAGAATGCAGAATTCTTTGTTAGAGAGCTCTCTTTCACTCCCCTAACCTAAAGTTCACATACTTGTCCATACTAATAACTATTCCTCTTTCACAGTAATTTAGCACCTCATCAAACTACAAGTCTCAAGATTTCTTAGCATGGAGGAGCAAAGGCAACTAAAGTGCTATAAATTTAATACAACTGTGCAGTGCAGAAGCACTCTTATCCTGAGCAACCTGATACTGAAAGAGGCTCCAGAATCTCCCTACACCTAGATGACTTTAGTGAGCTATGAGCCACCTTGCTTTGGCTGTCTGCCTGTTTTTCTGCCTGCTTGTCCAACATTCTTATCCTTGGGCCAGAACATCTGATTAATGAGAAAGAAATATCTAATACAGTGACTATACTCCAGACAGCAGTTATCTCTATCAGAAAACAATAATCTGCTTCAATATTAGCTGACAGGTATGTTGACTTTCTCAATGACATACTTGCTGGTCTTCTCCAAATGGCAACCTTCAAACTTTGCACTGCCTCTAATGTAACAAGATGGCATGTGGGAGGACTGTTATGGAGAACCTTGTGTGCAGTCATCCAGAGCACCAGTCCTGCAAATAAAAGGCTGCAGTCTCACAGGTTACAGTTAAAGTACCATCCATCACTGTTAAAGGCACCTTTTGAACACACATCCTTTGTGCACATTCTTGAGATCTACAATTAACTCACCAGTGTCAGCCATCTGTCGAGAATAGGCAAATGGCTTCTTGTAGAGGGAGAAGTTTGGGAAGGTTCTGAACATCCCCTCCACAACTGAAGAATTCATGAAGAAAAGTATTTTCCCCTTCCCAGCATTCCCAGTGGCTGATCCTGTTCATTTCATAAATCCTTGTGGAAGTGTTCAGCTGCTTTCCTCAACTGAATCACACATGATGTGCTTTAAACATTCTAAATAGGCTGGGCTACCCATTTCCTCTTTCTTGAGGTAGCTGCTTCAAGAAGTAGCTATCATGAAAGAACAACATGTTGTTAGCTATCTATATTGTTATTCTTGCATTTTTCACTTCCGGGTGGGGACAGATATTTCTGGGATTAGCTGGGATGGGCACTATGCACCTTGACTTGTCCAGATGGGAAGAGAGTCATCATTTGCTGCTCTCGCTTAGGCAGCAAAGCAGCTTGAATCAGCATTGTGAATGGATGCAAAACTTGGCTTTCTTATCACTGTTTGGACTGAGGCAAGGCAGAACCAGACAGAAACAAGAAAAGTCCTTTAGTTGTTTTGTTTATTTTTTGTTTACATGTTTAGGTAAGTTCACAAGATGGCTCACAAGAAAAAAACATAATTAAACTCTTCCCATGACAGCTAAACTGAATCATTTCCTGATAAGTCTTTGGGGAATTTCCTGTTTCCCTGAAAGGTGATCCTATTGAAGTTGTGTTTCTAGGATGGAGAAAATTCCAGGATGGTGGGTATGATCATTCTTGAGTATCCTTTCCCACAAAGTGGAGACAGTTAAGCATCCTGGTTTACTTAGGAGTTGATGCAGTAGCGATGATGGGATGAATGTAGAAGTACTGGCTGGAATCCTGTTGGTGATATTCACTGGTCTGCCCTGGGATTAAGCCAGTCTATGTATGGATGATCACTGAAGAAGGAGATATTCAATGCCTCCATGTGCAAGGCAGCTTCCAAGCAGTGTAGTATGCCCCCACAACTACATAGGGACAAAGGAAGGATGGTAGCACCTTGCAGGTCTGGCTGTAATTTCACGGCAAAGAGAAGAGAACAGACATTCCTTTCCCAGGTCTCCAGCGCATACTCTATTGTTAACTGAAGACAGTGACATCGGACGATCCAGATGAGCAATGTCTCTTTTCTTCTCTCATTGCAGAACTGTAGTCAAACACTTCCTGAGTCCCCACCATCACCAGCTCAAAATGTGTTTTTTTGAGGGGAATGCATCCCCATGTTGGACAAGCCTTGCACAAGAAGCAAAAGGGGCATTCTAACAAAACAGCTCTAGTAAGAGCTTTATACTTCTTCAGTATGATGCAGGATCTCAGCCACTATGGCTCTGGTCCTTCTTGGAAGAGCAAGCTCAGAAGGTGATGCTGGGGATTCCTGTTCAAAATCATGGATCGCCATGAGCTTATAGGATCCCTCAGGGTTCAGATTTGTTCTGAATTTCCTTATCATATGCTTAGGAGGAAATGCTGTCTGGAGTTTTGGATCTGGAATCATCAGTATGCCATTGACAACCAACTCTGTTGGATTATTTGTTTAGCACAAAACTAGTATTTTTTTCACATGTACTTTGGAATTTGGGGTGTGGGAAAACCAAAGTATTTTGCAGGGGAAAATGTACGAAAAAGCCTTTGTATAATACATAATACAAATACAAGATAACACAAAATAATACAAAAAGATGTCAAATACAAAAAAAACTGAAAAATACACAAAAACCCATATAACCTTTGGTATTTTTTTAAAAAATTTGCACTCTCAAGAATAAAATAAGCCTCCTGGCAGCAGATTTTAGAGATTATGAAAGACAAGCCCATTGTTAGCCATTTAATTTATTGTATTTTAATTGCCAGGGAAAGGAAGAGGTACTTTGGCATTTTCTGCTCTAGGTTCAGAATAGTACTGTATTCTGGCCTTAGGTATTATTGTCTAGGCACTTTAAGAGAGGGGAGATTTGTTACTCCACAGGCGGAAAAGTGTCTTGTGTTAATGGTGTAAAAGTTAGTTGCCACTTTCTTACATGGGAATGTTACAGAAAAGAAAAATCAAACATGGTTTCTAAGCAAGAGGCAAGTACATCAATATGGTGTCTGTGTTTCCTTTTCGATTTCCATTTTAGTTTCTAAAGCCAGGATATAATAAAAAGAATCACGTATTCATCAAGAATCCTCAAAAGTGTATTATATTAAACTGACAGCACCGGTACCACCATTCATGTCGAAATAATTAGCAATTCCAGAGCTATTAATAGTGTGTTATACCACTGTTCTGCTCAGAGAAGGATGAAAGAAAAAACCTTTTGGTGACTTTTGATCCTGCTAAAGTTTAATTAGCCCAGGTTATTGACCTAATGTTTAATGTAACAGTGCACTCCAGAAATGATTGAAATGACTGAGTAAAAAGCTATCAAAATGAGGATCTTCCGAAGTAACGATATTATATTTTCTTTATCCTAGAATAGCATAATAGGGCTGTGAACATTTAAACTGCTTTTTTGCAAAGTATTCATATAATTGCTAACATCACCTACGGGACTGAAAGGCTTTGTATTTAATTGATGCCAAAGTGCATCACTTTGACAAGGTCAATTTTGCAAAGCAGTGCTTTGTACTGAAGTTTTGATTCTTTCCAAATTAGCTCTGATCTATAAAGATTATCAATAAAAAATAATATCTCCATGTCATCAAATATTAAAGGTTACAATTGGAATATTCTGCTTCTAATATACATAAAAATTAGGGGTAGAATATGATCTACTCTAGGAAGCTGTTATACGCAATTGATATTTTTAAAGAAATGCTCTACAGCTAATAGAAAGTTGGGATTTTTCTAGTGATGTCATAGATGGTTAGCTCTACGTCCTGCACTGAAGGCTAATGCAGGGGTTGTGAACGCATGGACTGCCAGATATTGTTGGACTGTGACTCAATGGTGAGGGATCATGGTAGCTGAAGCCTATAATAGGAAAAGGCCTCATGTTCCCCATCTCTTGGTTACTAAATGACTTCCCACTTGGTTAAAGGTCACTTGATGATTCACAGCCAAATGTATAAACTGATGCCCCTCAAATGCATTACATCTGATGCTGTTGTCATTGCCTTCAGGTTGATTTTACAGCCCTGAGGCCAGTGTATATGTAAGGATATTATACATGCATGATATATATTAAACTGGGCATCTACATGTGATCTACATTGGATGGAGAAGAGTGGAGCACTGAGTTCTGGCTTTCTATCTATGTCTAGTCACCATCCTGAGAAGGAGACTCCTCCCAGAGGGGAGGGTCAGCAAAGAAACCACCTGACCAATCAGCAGCCATTACACAGCAGAATGTGCAACCACTTATCAGAAAGGACACCCTTCCAACAATGTGGAGGGGATGGCTTTTCTCACCCAAAATGAAACACATGCCTCATAACCTGGGGTGAGGAATGCAAGGGAGTGGGAGGAGGAGAACTAGCAAGGGAAGGCAAGCACATGCCTCATGAATACTCAAATTTGTTAAGGTCAAACCTGCAAATGTGGAAGGAGGACCATGGTCAGAATGACAAAATAAATAGTAGAGAATCAAGGGCAGTTAGACCACATAGAATGAGGGCAGAGGGGGAAGGAAGGACTTACCACCAATGCTTCTCCTCAGCATCCTCTCTTCACTGCCACTTTTAATGTCCTCAGGAAGAGAGAGGGAGCCAGATGGGTAACATTTAGCCTGCTGAGAAGATCACAGCCCTGAACTGAAGCCAGGCCTCCATCGTGCCTTTAGGGGGCAGCAGAAGTAACCTAGCTATGAGAGTTAGTGGTGTACTTTGGGGGTGTTCATCTTTTGTTCTCTGCATATTAAATCTCTGTTGTTTCATTGGCTTTTAGTCTGTTCAGATTAGTTCTTACTGTTTTATATTGTTTAAATTGATTAGACCAATTTTAATTGAATCACCTGAGATCATATAACACATCCATAGAGCAAGATATACATATTTTAATAAATAATAATTTTGTCAAACATTTTTTAATATGAGTTGCTCTGTCTGTGGTTTGCTGTGGAAAACTGGCGTGTAAATGAGCTAAATAATAACATTAAGGACATGCGTTATGTTTGGGACTCTATGGAGGATACCAGGTTGCCCATACCAGTGATGTATTTAAGTCTTTTAACTCCAAGTCTCAAGTCAAGTCTCAAGTCTCTACCTTCAAGTCTCTTCAAGACACTTGCAAGTCAAGTCTCAAGTCAAATCTCAAGTCTGGAAGCCGACTATACACCCCAACCTGTATTCCAGAATTTCTAGACAGAGTCAAATAAAGTCAGTTTTAACAATTTAAGTAGAGTCGGCCCTCCACTTTTGTGATTTTGCCATCTGCAGCTTTGGAAGTGGGGAATAGGATCCCTCTTACTTCCCATTTGTAAAGCTGGAGGCTTTTTCAGAAGGAGGGAACAGGATCCTTCTTATTGCCCATTACTGAAGCTTCAAGAACTTTAGAAGGAAGGATCCTTCCTCCTCAAGCCCATTGCCTAACACATTTGGTGTTCCCTTCTGAGACAAAGGCCCTGCACTCTGGACATGAGTCTTGCCTTCTGCTCTTAGGGAAAGTTTTAGAAAACTCCTCCTATATGTAGCAGGGAAAAGACTGCTGAGCAGAGCTCAAACTCAGCTCAAGCCCATAGCCTAATGCATTTGCTGTTCTGTCTGACAAATGTGTCCACACTTTAGGCTTGAGACAGATCGTCATGTGACCAGTAAGTTGTAAGGTTTCTGGATGAATGTGTTACGTTACTGAACCGAGGGCAGCAACTCAGTCATTCAAAATATGCAAGTCTCAAGTTGAGTCAAGTGAGTGTGTAATTTTTACCGAGTCAAGTCCAAGTCGAGTCACTGAAGTGACTTAAGTCTGACTTGAGTCCGAGTCAATCAACTCAAGTCTACATCACTGGCCCATACAGTCTTCACTGCTGCTCACTCTGCAACAGCAAAGGGAGAGAAGGATCTGTGCCACTCACTCCACCCCTGAGAAACATATGGACAACTTTCTCTCTGATTTGATGAAATAGTTCTTCCAGCTCTTCTGCCCTCAAATAAGGGGAAAGCTTTCACAGTACAGGCATGACTCAGTAAACAAAGCAGATATGTTCCTGGGCATTCTTTCTTTAAGAGAAAATTCAGTACCAAGAGTACCAGAAACTACATGAAGAGAACACAGATAAGAATCCTGCACCACAAAAAAGGTGAGCAGTTCAATATGTTTCAGCAATGTTTATATTCAAAACTAACAATACGCAAAAGTGAAATGAAACAACCAGGATAGGTAAGCCTTGTGTAAATAAAGGAAAACATTTCGAACCTTTCAGAGATCATTCAAAGGCTTTTGCAAAATGCATCCAGAGATGATTTTTTTTCTTTGATCAGTCTCCACCTTTCTTACAATTTCCATTTTAGTGGCCAAACTTAATATTTGCTCTCCTCCCCACCCCCTTTTTCTTTTGTCAGTTTAGCTGTTCATGCGTAATCAGTAAGGATTTCTAGAGGCACCTGTTCTCTGTCTTGCCAATTGCAGGCAGGCACACACAACTACAGTAGCAACTGAATAGACCAGAATCCCACTCTTTCCCAAATCAAGCTTCATTGCTTTGTTTACTACAGGCATGCTGCTGCAACCTGCTACTGAAAGTCTGTGTTTCTCCAGGCCTCTTTCATCATCCCCCCAAGGCTGATGATGCTGGTAAAAAAAAAAAAAAAGTTCAGGTGGAGCAGATGTGGCCAAAGCCTGCAGGCTTCCAGGGTCCCCAAGGATTTTTAAAAATGCTCTCCTCCTCCTCCTCCTCCTCCTCCTTTCTTCTCTTTTTTCCCCTTTTTTGCCCGCAAATGCCATCTGGGAGGTGTGGGAAGGCATTTTCAATGCTCTCCCCTCAAGCCAATTTAGGTCCAGGAAAGTCCTTTTGTTGAAACAGGAAATAAATGATTAAAATAGACAAGGGACCTAAAAACACAACAAAAATGCCTCTATGACATCTAGAGGATTGGAGAGGGGCAATTTTTTTGCAGGGGGGTCAATGCGATGGGCATCCCTGCAAGATTTCTTGGTGTAGATTAATATGCCCCCCATTTGCCTTCTATAGTTGCCCACCCCTGAGCTAGACAGAAAATAAGGAAGGAAGACTAAGATATTTGCATCCTAAAAGCCTTTGTAAAAAAAGTTAACTGAGGTATGCCTGGGTAGAGAATAGTAGCATCTACTGAAAGCCTCTTTACCAAGGTGAGCATATTGCTATAAAAGCCATGAGAAAGAGCTGGAACCTGTTAATATCTAAGGTTTTCTTGCTGTGATGAAGGATATGCATTGTGCTGTTGTCAGTAGGGCAGGTAGAGAGGAGCTGAGGCAACCAAAGGAAGGGGAAAGCAAGGGGATTGAAACTCAAGGGAGCCCAGACAGTCTGCAAAGACTCTAGCTCCATAGGGTAAAGAGGTGAGAGACAAAAATCCAGTGGTACCAAGTAACTGAAGGCAGTGGGAGGGAGCAGATGAACATCTAAGAAGTAGAAAGCTGATAGAGAGTGAAGGACCAAGGAAAACAGAGGCTTGGAGAAAGAGAATAAAACAGAATGACTAAAGAGGAAGGGTAGTACATTTAATAGCACAATAACTGAGTGAAGAAGGTGAGAAACAGGCAAGAAATGGATTTTGTGAGGCAAATTTGGGTAAAGCAAATCATAGAATCATCATAGAATCATAGAATCATAGAAATGTAGAGTTGGAAGAGACTACACGGGCCATCCAGTCCAACCCCCTGCCATGCAGGAACACCCTCAAAGCACTCCCAACAGATGGCCATCCAGCCTCTGCTTAAAAACCTCCAAAGAAGGAGATTCCAACACACTCCGAGACAGCATATTCCACTGCCGGACAGCACTGGCCGTCAGGAAGTTCTTCCTGAGGTTCAGGTGGAATCTCCTTTCCTGCAGCTTGAATCCATTGTTCCTTGTCCTGGTCTCTGGAGCAGCAGAAAACAAGCCCTCTCCTTCCTCTACATGGCATCCCTTCAAATATTTAAACATGGCTATCATGTCCCCTCTTAACTTTCTCTTCTGCAGACTAAACATACCCAGCTCTCTAAGTCAATCCTCATAGGGCATGGCTTCCAGGCCTCTCACCCTTTTGGTCGCCCTCCTCTGGACTTGCTCCAGCTTGACCATGTCCTTCTTGAATTGGGATGCCCAGAACTGGACACAGTATTCAAGATGAGGTCTAACCAAAGCAGAGTAGAGTGGTACCAGTAGTTCCCTCAATCTAGACACCATACTCCTGTTGATGCAACTGAGAATTGTATTGGCTTTCTTGGCTGCTGCATCACACTGCCGACTCATGTTCAGCTTGTGGTCTATGAAGACTCCTAGATCCCGTTCGCACGTACTGCTATCCAGCCACGTGCCCCCCATCCTATATTTCTGTATTCCATTTTTTCTACCTAAGTGTAGGACCTTACACTTCTCTCTGTTGAATTTCATTTTGTTAGCCATGGCCCAGCTCTCCAATCTATCCAGGCCATTTTGAATTTTGATCCTGTCCTCTGGCGTATTAGCAACCCCTCCCAACTTGGTGTCATCTGCAAATTTGATGAGCATGCCCTCTATTCCTTCATCCAAACCATTGATAAAAATATTGAACAGCACTGGGCCCAGGACAGAACCCTGTGGCACCCCACTAGTCACTTCTCTCCAGGATGAAAAGCAGCCATTCGTGATCACTCTTTGGGTTCGGTTTGTCAACCAATTACAAATCCAACTAACTGTAGCTTTGTCCAGCCTGCATTTTACTAGGTTTTTTTTGCAAGAATGTCATGGGGAACTATGTCAAAGCCCTTACTGAAATCGAGATATGCTACATCCACAGCATTCCCCTCATCTATCAAGCTAGTAATTCTATCAGAAAAAGAGATAAGAATAGTCTGGCATGACTTATTTTTGAGAAATCCATGTTGCCTTCTCGTGATTATTGTGTTGCTTTCTAAGTGATTAGAAACTGACTGCTTAATGATCTGCTCCAGGATCTTTCCGGGTACTAATGTCAGGCTGACTGGGCGATAATTATTTGGGTCCTCTTTTTTTCCCTTCTTGAAGATGGGGACAACATTTGCCTCTTCCAGTCTACTGGAATTTCTCCTGTCATGTTCAATACTACCTTGTTCTGCATTATCTGAAGCTTCCCTCATGACACAAAGTACATTTTACTCTAGTTTTGGAAAGGAGTAGGGGTCTTTGTGCACAGCTACCTAATAAGGAAATTTTGTCTGCACTTGCCTATTGGGCAAGAGCCAAGTCTAAGGATGGAGTAACTGCCAGGAGAACTATGAAAAGAAAAGGACAGGCAAAAGCTTTATGTACCTTAAAATCAAAGCATTGTCTCTTAAAATAAAATAACTAATTGGCATTATTAACTGACTCAGTCCAAATTCCTAGTTCTTCGCAATGCTCAAGGTGAAAAATAGCATTTAAACAAGTTACTATAAATACAGAGATACACTAATGATTATTAAAACAATTCTGTATGTAGCTAGGAAATTATATATACTAATAGCAAATTCAGAGAGTCACCATGGTGTATTGATTTGACTTATGGACAAGACCTGAAGAAGAACAGTGTTCAGACCCTGGCTCAGCCATAAACACCTGTGTGACCTTGGGTATGTCACTGCCTTTCAGCCTTAGAGGAATTTCCTAAGGCACTGAGACCATTGCCTGTCATGGTGTGCCGTACCACCAGGAGAGGGCTGGATATATTGACAATCACTGCCATACACTTCAGCACCTCAAAGAGTGCCTGGTTTAAAAAGTAGGGGCTTTTTTGAGGCCATTGCAATGGTGCAAGAACTGTAAAAATGAATTCATGTGATTATGATGTCTTAAACTGAGTTTATGACATCATAATTACTAAATAGGATGTCAGCCAGTATTTTTAAGCATCCCAGAGCTGCTGGTACTGTTTTGTCGGGGGGGGGGAATCAAGGAGAGAGCTCAGCAGAATTTTATCAGGGGTTTGGGGACAAGCTTGAGGGGTATCAATGGGAACCCAAGGACAACACTGGACTCTTCAAGGATCTCACGCAGCCCATAATCCATATGAAGTTAGCTTTGTATAAGATAGTTTCTTATGTTCCTAACATCATCTGCTTTCGAAATTTAGGAAATTATTTGCTTTTGTAAGTTGGTTTTAAGACATGAGTCACATCCCCCCATTTGTTTTTAGTTAAGGAGTGCAGAATTATCTTTCTTCCAAATTATCTGAACCATTAGCAGTGAATACATTTAAAAATGTGACTGTGTAGTACTCAAGGAGGCATAATTGCACTGAAGGATTACATAATCCAGAATATTCCTTCTACATAAAGCCTTCCGTGTCAGCAGGGAAAAACATACAAAACTCAACATGTAAAGAACCCACATGTGCCCTATTTGTACTGAACCAAGTTTATATTGGGAAACTGTGATGTCATGGACAGCATATGTCAAGAAGCCATCGTTATGTGTGTTATTCAGAGGGTATGACCACTATACCAACCTCTGTGTAGGGAAGCTCTCCACAGAGCATATATTCACAAGAGATACACATGTTTGGCACTTGCTTTTCCCTTACATGGATTATGATATATGTGTGGGGAAAATATTGCACTAGACTCAGCTAGTTTATGCAAATATGCCAGAAGTTTCTGAATTTTAAAGAAGATGCAGTTTGAATTGTATATTTTGTAGTGCTAAATGTTGAATTTTCAATAGATTTTTCTGCTTTTAAGGGCACTAACACAGCAAAGAAACAGACAAAAGAGAACATGTTTATCCTGAAATGAACCACTGTTTGCTCTCCTTCATCTCTTCTATCTGGAAGAGAAAGTGGGTGGCTGTAAGTAGCATTTTATACATCCTTTCTTCCACACATTAAACGAGAAAGGGCAATACTATTTTTGTGACTCTTAGATAGGAAAGCTCTGGCTCTAGTAAAGTCTGTAAATTACAGATAATAGGCATCCCTGGTTACTTGCAGCTTCTATTGTTTCATGTGCCTATGTTAAAGCATACTTTCCCAAAATGAATGTGGGCTTATCCATCACTGTTATACATCTTTTTCCATCAAGCGGTAGCGGAAGGAGATGGGTAGTAAGGCAGCTCCATCAGTTCTACTGAAACACCAGTTCCATCAGGATCTTCTGGGCCCTAAATTGTTTTCATTTCAGTTGCTCATTGCAAAAACTATTATTTAACTTAAAATAATTTGTGGCCTGAATTTGCTTTGCTGATGTTCTTCCTCCTTCCCCGTAATCTTTCCTTTAGTGTTGTATATTTTAAGTTGCAATTCTGCAGATTGGTTTGATTCAGTGGCCAAGCTTGGAGTGTGTGGAGGGGGGCACGAGGGGGCAGGGCTATAGCATGAGGGGTGTGGCCAGGACATGTGGAGGCGTGGCTACGGTCCGGGATGCCTCAAAGACATTGCCCCCTGAGGCGAACTGCCCCACCCCCACGTCCGTATACAACTGGTTTGATTGATTGTATGTAAGCTGCTCTAGAAGCCTGCTTGTTTCTTTGTTGGCTGAAGAAAGGGGTAAAAACTCTGGACATAACTATTGGATGTTGCAACTGCCAGGTTCCAATTAAGCCTTTCCATTCACACAAAGCAGTTCTACTTGTGCTCAGGCAGCATCTTTGATGCCACTACTTTTCCCTTTCAATTTGAATGCCGTTCGGTAGGGTCCCCAGACCACAGAACTCTGGTGAGTGTACAAAGAGCTGCAGTGGGAATGAAGAGGCAAGATAGCTCAATTCCATGAAGAATATTCCACTCACGATTTGTAGCATTCATTCTGAGTCGATGTTTGTTCAATCAGGTACTCTCTCAAGGACACTTAACATAGATTAGTTCCCATTTAACACCTTTTACTACTTTCTCGTACACACAGAGTTGTAAGAGAACAGACTTATCCCATCCTTTCGAAGTATACTTCCATTTGGAGTAGGGAATTAATTCACTTTAGTGATTGTGAGCATGGTTTCTGGAATTAATCAAACATAGAGTTCAAGGAAATGATCTTGATTTTGTAATGCAGGATTTTCATATTAGTATACTACGCAAATAATTATTTTACCTTGGTAGACTTATATTGGTTAATATTTTCATTTTGCACTTTAACTACACTTAATCTGGACTACTTAGATTTAAGCTAATAAAACATACTTGAAATCAATGGCACTTCACAAAGCTAAACTTACATTAGTCATGTATTCTATGCATGTTTTATCCTGTTTTAATACTTGTTTGCTTGTGTTAAAACGCACATTCAGGAGTCCCGTTTATATGTATCACTATTTTGGTCTCAGAGCTAGGAAGGAAGGATATATCTTAGTTGTATTACCTCAGTCATACAGCAAACTCAATGATATACCCCGTGTGTGAAAGAAAGGGGGGGGGGTGACATACCACTGAATTTGCACACAGAAATAATATACACACAAATTTTTATACAGAATGGGGGGGGTTTCAGTTTAAATAAAGCTTAAAGTGAATTTAAAATATATTAAGATGAAAACAAAAGGAACCAAACAAAAATATTCCCAGAGAGGAATATTTTTAAAAGGGCCCCCAATTTTTTCCAGAGTACCTTAATGAGGGTTAAAGGTCATTGCTAAATAAAACTATGAAGCAGAGGACCAAGATCCTGTTTCCATTTTAATGTGCCTCTTGTTTATGTTTTGCCTTCAAAAGGGAAAAGACTGAAACAATTCCACCGGCTGGGAGGCCGCAAACAGCCTGGGCATTGCAGCTGGAGGGGAAAGAGCTCTCTTCCAATAACGCTGAGGTGAATGTTAGTTCACACAGCAGAAAAGACAGTGACAAAAAGCAGAATGTTCAGGAATAAAACTTTAACTCCTTATATTAGGGATAAACCTGAACCAAAAATTTTATCTGGACATAATCTGACTTTAAAGGACCAAAGTGAACGTTTCAGACTAATGTACAACCCTATTGATATCCGTTGGGTGAAGATAATTTTGAATCATTGCCCATCAGTGTGGTGGTCTGATAGATCTCTTGAAAATGCAGGTATACAAAAAATCCAGTTGCAAAGGCTCAAACTACATAACATTAATTCTATTTTACTCCATCGTCTTTTCCTTAGTTACTTTTCTTTATTTACCTGAAGCAGCCGTCTAGGCTATATTCTCCAGTGAGAAGTAGCACAGGGAAGGGTGCAGTTTAACACAATCCTCTGTACTGCTTTTTAACCTCCGTATGTTTGCTTCCCCATATTGCCTTTCCACACATGTGGAAAAGTGCAGTATCCATTGCTTTTACTCAGGGATAATGAGCCAATTTGGGAAGGATCTTGACAGCTGCATTCCAGCAGTGGTTGGAACAAAAGCAAAGGCGAGGTGGGAGAGGGAAGCAGGGCCATATGTAATTCTTATCCATTTATCTAACAAGCACACAAAGCATAGGGCAATTCTATACATATCTACTCAGGAATATGTGCCAAGGCAAGAATTTGCAGGCATGCAAAGCATAGCTAAGTTCTATGTCAATCTACTTTAAAGCAAGCCCATGTGCGATAGTTTACAGGCATGCAAAGCAGTGCTCAATTCCAAACATGTTTTCTCATGACCAAGCCACTATGCATTTCCTTTCAAAGTATGCAAACAACACATCAATTTTAAAGACGCTTGGGACATAGATATGGAGCTAGAAAACTGGAGAGATTAGAGATTAGAGAGCTAAGATGCTCCCCCTATAATACTTTCGTGGTTGCCTTTGAAGAATGCACACTGAACAGCAAATTTACTTTAAAAAATAGATCCCTTTAATCCAGTCTCAGTCTAGATCAGATCCCCCCTCTTTGGACAACTACAGAGAGAGAGAGAGAGAGAGAGAGAGACAGCATGGTTAACATGATATTTGAAAATCTGCAAAGAAGAGCGTGAATTCCATGTTTGTTTCTTTTCCTCCAACAATATGAGCAATGCAGGTACCATCAGGAAAAGCATGTGGAAGAAATGGCATTCTTTACTCTCAGTCTGCCTATGATGGGTTTTAAAAAAAGTCTTACAAGTCTGAATTTCAGTCCCAGTATACTCAATCATTTAAAACAGGGCAGGTCCTCCTGGGGCAGCAATGACAATGGAGAAGATGAAGGGTTGCGGGATCCGTTTCTCCTTCTTGTCTCTAGGCTGTTAGTTCCTATGTTTTGATGCCATATCCATGAATGGAATCTTTAAAATGCCATTCCAACAGTGCTTTCTTTTAACTTAAGCATCTAATCAACTCTGTATTTTCTGTCAGTAAGTGAGGACATTGGACTTGCAAAAGGAAGAGATAAATCTCCTATCTTTTGTATTACCACAAGATCATTTCACATTCCTGGAACCTAGGTAGGCATAATCCATCCACATTCTTAGGATGCTTCCTTTTAAAGGGTGCTATAACCTTTATTTACAGTCTATTTTCTAATCAACAAATATTTTTCATTAGAAAAGATAGTCATTCAAATAGTATGTATAACACAATGTTGAAAAATCAATAACAAAAACAACAAAAACCTTTGAAAGTACATCTAGTATCAAAAGGAGGAAAAAAATTACAAAAATAAAATAAAATAAAATCCACTGATACAAAATTAAAAGGAAAGGATGTCATTCCAAAAGTTGACATATGACTTGGAATGACAAAAGGTACCAGAGCTGTTATTGGCATGATAAACAGAGACTAAGCACTACAAAAACTTTCAGATGTGCATACAATATTCACAATTTTAAAGTAAAAATAAATGCTATAAACATTGTGCAAAGTAAAATTCCTTCAAGAAAACAGAAATGCTGTAAAGAGTATAAAAATGGATTCTCAAGGATTATACATTTACGTAGTGAAACTCCAGCTTTGGCCATTTCTGCATGGCATTGCTTTTGCACAATTGGTATGCACTGGCAGCAGTGCACGAGTCATGCTTTCACATGATGTTATTGTGGTCCCACTGCCAAATGCCCCCAACCGTCATGATTGCAGGATATTCACTTAATGGAAATAAATCTGTTAAGAACCTGCACGATGCTTCTGTCGCCACCGGCCATGCAGAAGTGGCAGAAGTGCGATCATGCACTTCCTTTCCTAGCACAGCACCAAAAAGAGGCCAGCCTCACTGTGAAAGGAAGGAGAATGTCGCTCATGCTTCCTTCTGCAAGGAGCCGGCCAGGTATGGAGGGGAGCATTCACGTTATGCTCCCTTCCTGGCAAAGGCACTGCCAGGACCATGACAGGAGGACAATGGAAGGAGGTACAGTGCAGAAATGGCCTTTATCTCTAAAATTTTATCTACATATTATGTTTCTCAAGATACATCATTAAGCGTTCTTAACTTGTGGTAATAATGAATAAATGTATTCCAAACACCACATCTCTAATATAACAAAAAACAAAAACAAAACCCTAGTATGGTAATTCATGGCTTTGTGAACTAATTTTGCTTTGGTACTATCACATTATGAAAATAGAGCTCTGGTTTAATTGTTCATCAACTGTGTCTAGAGGCACAGGGGAATTGCAATGAGAATCCTATGAAGGCTCACGTCTCAAATGCTTTCCAAAGCTACAGGCCTGTGGCTATAAGTTTACTCTCAAGATCATTTAAAAATGAGAGGCAGTGAGTGCAGAGGGAGCATGTTAGTGAATCTGAATCTAAAACATTTAGATTTCTTACTTTGAAGAGGACCTAAACTGTGTTATTGGTGTTTGAGTAAATGTCATGAACACATGAAATAGCAAAATTCAGGTCAGAGGGAGGGGATAGGTGGTGGTAATAAAGGGATGCTGAGAAACTCATTGACAGATTTTACAGACAGAAAATAGAGGAGAAACTTATCAATCAGATCTACAAACCGTATTCACCTGCTATGCAGGTCCATAGTTCTGTTAGGTGGATTAGTCACACTACTGTTATAGGACATCCATCATATGGCTGTACAAGATAGTATAGATGTGACCAATTCAGAGCACTCACTTAACTAAACTGTAAAAGGAACGAATTAGCGCAGTCAGATTATAAAAGATATGGGAAGTTGCCTTATCCCAGAACAGACTATTTGTCTGTCAAGGCCAATATTGTCTACTCTGACTACCAGCCTTTGTCTAGAGTCTTAGGCAGAGGTTTTTCTCATCATCTGCTACTCGATATCCTTTTACTACATATGTCAGAGATTGAATCTTGAGACTTCTTCTATGTGAGCCATGTAACCTACAACAGAACAAAGACAATGGAATATAATGCCAAATTCAAAAGTGATACAATTTTCTGTGCAAATGAAATGAAAGTCCCACTTCTATAGCCGCCTCTGTCACTGTAACAAATTAACTCAAACTGACTTCTATTTATATAATTCATGGTGAATTAGCTGGATCCAAAGTCTGAAAAGTTACTTTTTGGATGAGAGTACCCAAAGTGTCAAGTAGCCATGATAGATGGGGAATTCTTGTAGTTGTGCTCCAAAAAATAACTTTCCAAGCTCTCATTCTACCTAAACTGACTCCTCTGACTATGACGTGAACATTTTCATGACCAGAACATCATTGAGCAATGGACTTAAAATAAGATTTGTTTGTTTTTTCTGTAGCTGCTGCAGGATCCAATGCTCATGAGAATAAGCCAAAGCTGAGGACTTTTGTGATGACCTTCTGATAGATCAACAGGAAACAGAATCTGCTTGCTGCAGATGGGAGACTGGAGGTCAGAGGAAGGTGTCTGAGACAGCAGAACATTTCACTTTGGTGGTACAGGAGAAGAAACAATTTTGGTTGATATTCTCTCCCCCAAAGTCCTCTGTGCCCCCTGAAAATCTGCTTGGGAAAGTTTGTGGACCTTAAGAACAGTGTGTGAGAACTGGCACAGGGGGCTACAGAAGGGAATTGAGGGGGCCTAGCAGTACCGATAACCTGGGATCAACTCCACTCAGGGAATAATCCTCTCGATTGATGTGGGATAGGGTTACTAGATCCAGTCCAACGCATTTTGGTGGAGTGGTGAAGATGATATATATAGCTATAAACATCTTTATTAAATGCCCACCTTTTCCCATGCTACATAAAATCCTTACACTAACAATTTCACACTTTGAAAAATTTAAAAAAAAACTCTGTTTAAATAATGTTCTAAACCACCAATGAAACAGCTAACAATTTTTTAAAAAAGGATTGACGTTACTACGGGGAAAAAAGCACTTCTGTTAACACTCCTAAATGTCCCTTAACCATGTACTCCTACTTACTTTCATAATGATTGCATGTTTTCCCTTTGGGCCCACTAAAGTATTTAATTGCAATTACACTCATTTACATAGCAGATGAGGCTAATTGCTGGTATTAGTTACCAAATGTATGCTTGCATTGTGACGGTAAAAAAAAATGCCCTACAGAAACAAAAATGATGATGCCTCTAATTAAGGAGCTATGAGTCAAAGTGAGCTTGTTCAGAGATGTAAATATAGAATCAAGTGTTGTTGTTTTTTCCCCAAAGCTCTCCAGTGCAGCTGATTGCACCCCAATATTTTCTACATCCAATACATAAGACAAGTGGACTATGCATAAGCATGTTATAATAAAGGTAACACTTGGATGTTGTAATAAAGCACCTTGGTACTAATCTGACATACATATGCACGAATAGACTCGCACACACAACACACATCTTTACTTCATTGACAATTCTTGAGGTCCATAGATAGAATCCTCTTCTTATCAGCCATCTTAGGAAGACAAGGAAACCTATCAAGGGGCCACCATAGAGCAAAATAAATCCCTAAGACCTTGAATGGCCTACAAGGAACTCTTCTGTTTAATTAGAAATTTTGAGTCAGGTCAGGCCACAGGTCTGGCTGCCTTTGTGTCAGAATTCACGTTTCTTATTTTCTGTTGTCCTGCCCCATCTCACTCCATTTGTCCTCTCTCTGTACCCTCAGGTTCCCCACTCTGTGACGTACCTGTTCTCCTCTCCTTCATTATGGACTTGTCTCTGAATTTAAGCTATGTTCTGGCCCTGGTTACAATCCAGCTGTCCTTCATAAATCATTATTTCTGTTTTGTTCCTGTTTTTGTCTTTGGGAGATGCCTTGTTAATAGTTTTTTTAGTATGAGTTGATAGAGTTGTCATTCTTTGGGTCTTTATAAATTCAGCCTCTCAAGGGGTGTTACCAGGTATTCCCTCAAGGTGCATGTGTGAGTATATACATTCATAATGGATCTTTGGGCCTCAACTGTAGTGTTGAGACTGGGTGCTAATAGCAGACATCCACACAGAGCTGTTTAAAGGCAACATATATTGAAGACACAAGAGTCAAGGCATAAAGTGTCCAAGGACCAGTTACATGATGTAATATTACGACAGTGTAGCTGGCTGGAATTTCTGGATTGCACTGCTCTCAGTTGCCCAATGTGTGATATAGCCATGAAGTGTGATAACAGTGGAGGACCAAAGAGGGACTCTGTGAATTGATTGGTCCTGTAATGCTAGAGTCAGTCAAGAGAGAGCTAGAGAGTTGAACAATACTGTTAAGTATGGATTCTTACCACTTTATATAAAGTAAATTGAATTGTTACACGTATAGATAATTTTGGTTAGAAAGGGAATGAAGGATTATTGATAGAACTGCTATTGTTATCTTTGCATTGTTGTTGCAGGATTATTAGTACTTGTCATTATTTATTACTTACATTTATAGAGCATCTTTCCTCAAAGCAACATACATGGGCCTCCTTCCTCATCATTTGTCCTTAACAACAACTTAGTGTGGTAGGTCACATTGTTAGAAAGTTAAGCGGCCCAAGGTCACCTAGTGAGTTTCACATCTAGTAGCAAGGATGTAACAAACAGACACAAATTTTCTCATTTTTGACATAAAAGGGCATCTTGACAGACTGACATCCCACTGAAGAAATGTTCAAGTATGGCAGGGTTTTTCACAAAATTTCACAATTTTTGAAAACACTATTTTTGCACAAAAGCAATGCTATTCCATAGAAAACAAAGTATTTTACACAAGAGACAGGATTTATTTTTTTTTGCATATAAGAAAGAAAGAAAGAAAGAAAGAAAGAAAGAAAGAAAGAAAGAAGACAAGACTGTATAAAAGCTTTTGTAATTTTGTCCAGTCAAGAGAAAACATTTATTTTTTTCATTCTTGCATGTGAGATGTACATGTGGCTTCTTGTAATTGATTTTAGAACACATGACACCTTGTTACTGTGCCTCCATAGCCTACGCCGATATGACCTGGACTAGACTGGATCACCTACAGGTGCTTCTTCTATGAAAGCCTGTCCTTCCTGGCTATCTCTCTTCATAGGACACTTGGTAAGAATGGTGCACATAATGTCCACTCATATAAATAGCATTGGTGCAGGAACAGTTTAATGGACAGTGACTTCCACATTTATAATAAGGTACTTTTTAGAGTCATTAGCTTCTGTCCACTGACAACGAGAAGCAAAAGCACTATTGTGCCATATTTCTTCTCCTCTTCCTTTTCAGTTGGGATTTTCTTTTTAATTTTAATTTTTACGTTTAAGAAAACATGCTTCTATTTTGCCAGTATTCAGCCCATTTCATGTCCTCTTAGCATGAGTAACTTTCTTAAAATAGTAGGCCTGCTGAGGTACAAATTGCTTCACTGCCGTATATGTTATGCCAAGATGTAATTCAGTTTTGTAGCAATGTCTTACCTACACAGGTCATTTCATAAAATAAAACTGGCATTCATCCAAATATCAGCTGGTGTCTTATTTTCCTTGCTAAAGAGATAAGAACAGAAAAACCTTCAAGACAATAAAAAATACATTCTTTAGATGCCATAGTATCTCACTCTATCTTATGCGTAATTCTCTTTTAAAATCCATACTCTTGGAAAATTCAGTTCTCCATTTTGTGTTGACAGGGGTCACCCAAGTGTCATTCTTCAAATTTGTGTGAAAATCCCTTTCAAGTATTCAGGGCTCTTTTGTTTCGTCTCACTTCTTGAGAACTCATGTAGTGTAATTACTTAGCTATAGCGCAGAATGTAAACAGGACATCCTTTCAGATAGGAGATCCCAGCACGTTGTAAAGTAAATGTTGTAGTTCTTGTGCTGTTCTGGAAGAAGCCCCGAGCCAAGTGCTTCACAAAAGAAGATGCAGTAGCCGGGAAGCCTGCCTGCTATTGTACGACATAAACACAACCTTTATGTTTTCTTTCTTTCTTTTTTGGAAAAAAAAAAGACATCCTGAGTTATGACTTGTGGCTGCAGCCAGTAAGACTTATCCTTGTGTCACAGCAACCCCTGCAGGCTAAAGATCATTCTAATTTTCCTCTGGACAAAAGTTTATGATTATGAGTTAAAAGAAGTAAGCATTCAGAGCACTGCTTGTTTTCAGCTTTACAGCCTGATAGTTCTCTGTTCTTGTACAACATTTTGAAGGAGACTTTTGGTAATTTTCTCAGCAGTGGTGCTCACTCTGTAACATTTGCATTCTAGGGGGACCAGATTGAGAGGTTCATTTGGGGGTACTAAATTTAAGTATCTGTATCTCTCTCATGGAGGTATCACACCCCATTCTCATTGCTGTTAAGATGTTTGTGCCTTTGTTCTCCTTTTTAATCTATTAGCCACCTTTGGAGTCCTGGAGGCTATAAACCTGACAGAAACCTGATGTAAACCTGAGTAACATTAAGTAACATACAATGATAGCTTTGCTGCAGCAGAAAGCACGTGTGGTTAGAAGAGACGGGCATCTAGTTTTGCTAACCACTGCATTTACTGCAGTTCTTAGCACCATATCCTATATTGTTCTGAAGGATCTTCCACTCTCCATATTTTAAGGCATGCAACGGGTTGTAAAGGAAAAACCCAGCCACCCTGCCTTGAACAACTAGAAGTACTTTCTGCTAATGCAGAGCCACTCTTTGCATTCTCCCAAACCCAAGCATTCACAGTCAAGACATGCACTAAAACACATTTAATTGGTACATTGTTTTTCCTCAAGTTAGAAGCAAGGCATTAGATGTAATAATATTGCCCACAATGTGTAACATTTTGTGGTAATGACAACAACAGAAGAAACCAGAAACATATCTCAAAGTGCTCAACTGATGGATGCTTTTATTGATAACAAAGCATTTTGGCCTATGTGTCTCCTCAAATGCCTTCTTTAGGGGCTATATAAAATCATAGAAAGAGACATATAAAAATATAATATACAATACAAAATAATAACATTATATGAAATAAATGTTATGTTTGTGCATGGTCTCTGGCCTGTATATATCTATCTGAAATTCAACTTCAGACGTTTCTCAGGCTGAAACTCTCACACTATTTACTCATTCATTTAAAGGGCTCCCAAGGCAATAAACAAATAAAAACCAATTACAATTATACAAAAATAAAAGCATTTTAAAAACACATTAAAGTGCTCTTTAAAAATTCCTAAAAACTATCTAAAAGCAATCCAAAAATCTAGTTTTAAAACAGTTATAACAGCAATTTCAAACACTGAATGCCATGCAGAATAATACTGTTTTGGCTTCCCACTGAATGCTTTAAAAAGATGAGGCCTACCTAACTTCCCTTGGTAGGGAGTTCCACAGTCAATGTACTGCTACACCGAAAGCCTTGTTATGTGTACCCACCAACCCAATTGCATGAGGTGATTAGACATGCAACAGAATTGCCATCCAGTCTCACTGCCCTATTGCCAGGTGTAAAAGTTCAAATCTTGAAGATTTCTGGACAGGGTATCTCAATAGCAGAATGGATTGACAATAATCACTGCAACTCCTCCTTCTTGGCCATCAGATCTTGCTTGCTGCTGCACCTGGAAACCTGGTGGTTGACACCCACCCCTTTATTTCACTTGTACATGTACAGTCAGCTTGTTTATTCAAGATCAAGTCCTGGGTCACATAGTTCTTCCAAGTCACTGACCTGGCATCAAGCAGCAACATTTTGTGGTCTGATGGGGTTCTACTAGAGTAGCCAGGAATCTGTTGGTTGAATGATGAACTAGAACGAATAGCCATGAGAACTCTCTCCCCTCTTCTCTTCTATTGGTTTGTTCTGTCTCCACCACCATCTCTCTCCCTGCCCATTATGACTGAAATTGCTTTATATACTCTGAACGTATATTTAGTTGACCAGAAATGTAGCGCAAACTATTATAAGAATACACAAATCAGATTAACCTGAAGAACTGCCAGTACTTAACCAAAGCTGGCCTCATAGGATTCTATTCAACAAGTGCTTCATTTTCATATTTAGAGAACAAACATGCTATTCTGGAAAAAGCTTCCCAAGGCCAATGTACAGTAACTTATCTTGCTCTACTCTCCACTGCATTTGGATACAGTAGGCAAAACAGGTCTCTACTGCACCTCAGGCTGAGGGCCACAAGGCTCACAGCTCTGGCAAGAAGCCTGCTTTAACAATACATGCAGGGAGATGAGCCAAATGTAGACTCAGGGACTCAGGTGTCCCCACTTCCAGCTTCCTCCACAGCAACCAAGCTTACTGTACAAAAAGAAATATGTGAAAGAAGGTTAAAGGTTTTGTTTTGTTTTAATGTCAGCGAGATGGTCAGAAACAAAATGTTGTTAGATAACATTCAGGGACACTTTGATGTAACTGGGCTAAAGGAAAAGAGACCTTCAGAAAACTCAAAGGATATATATAAGAGTGGAAGGAGGTGAAAATCCTCCTTTAAGCCTTTAGGGACCAAAATTTTTAATTTTAAAATTCACTCTTCCTCTTCTTCTTCTTCTTCTTTTTTTTTACATTATCCTCTTAACAGCAATGTCCTTGAGAACATAATCATGTTCTTTCTTTCATGTAATAGAATGTTTTTCAGGGCTAAAATGCTTTCTTGCTGTATTTTTCTTGCTGTAGGAGCCCTGGTGGCACAGTGGTTAAAAACACTGGTATTGCAGCCACACGGTTGTGAGTTTAATCCTGCC
Source organism: Iguana delicatissima (assembly GCA_948472985.1). Lineage (NCBI taxonomy): Eukaryota > Metazoa > Chordata > Lepidosauria > Squamata > Iguanidae > Iguana > Iguana delicatissima. The sequence continues at coordinate 157,931 of CAOKZL010001423.1, forward strand.
AGACTCCAGGCTGACTCAGCCTTCCATCCTTCCGAAAATCAGTAAAACGAGTACCCAGCTTGTTGGGGGCAATTAGCTAAGCACATTGTAAACCGCTTAGAGAACACTTACCTGATAAGCGGTATAGAAATACACATGCTACTGCTATTGCTATTTTGGGACAACAAAAGGCCATTATCTTTCTTGCATTACTTACTTGTACATTATCTTGCTTTGTATTCCAAAAAAGAGGAACTAAGTCAACACTAAAAATGAATGAGCAGTATAGTTAGTAATTTTACATTTGAAAAAAAGAAAAGTAGCATAGAATCATAGAGTTGGAAGGAACTGCAAGAGCCAACTAGTCCAATCCCTTGGTAGTGGGGGTAACCACCACTGAAGCATCCTGCAGAGCTGGTCATCTAGCCACTGTTCAAAAACCTCCAAGAATTATAACACTTCAAGTGGCAGTGTTAACTAATTTTAAAGAAGAACTGTCAGGAGTCTGCTTTTGCCTTTTTAAAAAAAAAAAAATTACACAACAGCAATTGCGCACTGCTTCTCATTGAAAGTACATGCAGGAAAGATGACCTATATCTGTTTGTCACGTGATAAAGTATAAATGTCTATGTACATAGAGGCAAATTCTTTGCAGGAATCATGTAATCAGCATCTCTGAAGTGGTCTTTGGCCCACTGGTAATGTTTAATGTCTCAGCTGCTAAATAAGCAGATGATAGCACAGTTGGCCTTCCACATTAGCAGGTTTAATTTTCACAGATTTGAATATCTGTGAGTTTCTCCAACCCCTACTCCTCAACCTCAGGCCCTTCTTTTCTGGGGGAACCTTCCCTCTCAGTGGCTCTGATCAGGCTGTGTAGCCCTCTAAAAACCCACCCTGGTCCTCCTTCTCCTCCACCAGCAGCTCCCTGGCCAGTTGAAGATGGTATGCAGCCTAATTTCTCGGCATCACAAACCCTCTCCTGATGCCCTCCCCACACTCAAAGAAGGAGATGGACAAGAGAAAGGAATTATAGGGCCACTATGTTGACCCACTCCCTTTCCCTCTCCTTTCCCTGACCTAGTTTGGACACCGGGTGCCCATTCTCCTCACCATGCCTTGGCCCCCTTCCCACAGACACACACACACACAATTTTGATATTTGCAATTTTTTCACTTTCTCAGGGGCTCCTGCACCCCTAGCCCTAGTGAATGTGGAGGACCAATTGTACAATCTTATTCAAGTTTATCCAGTAGTTCTTCATACTGAGTGAGATGTAGTCTCAGATAAATGATTATAGGGATTGCAGCCTTGATCAACAGGTTCTTCTTCTTTTTTCCATGGCAAATTCATTTATGAGCAAAACTGTTTCATAGTAAACCTTAACAAATGTAAACTGAAGTTTCCATTAACTGATAATCATCAAGAAAATATCTTCCATAGAATAGCATCTTTCTGCAGAAAATGCTTCACAGACATGTCAGGCAAACTGCAACATGCCCACCCTTTTCATGCCATCCTATAAAGATGGCTAATGGAGTGTAAATAAAATATGCAAATCACCCTCTGGAACGTGGTAAATTTTCTGAAATTCTTCATGTTGAACAAGTGAGCTAACATTGCATTATGGTTAACTCATGTATGAATGTAGGCAAAATTATTGCTGTATTGTAATCAGTAAGAGCCAGCGTGGTATATTAGCTTGATTGTTAGACTACGAGGAACCCCATTTCTGCATTAGCCTGTTATAGCGCTATGATTCCAATTTCAATATCCAATGGAATCCTGGGGTTTGCCGACTGGCCCCTCCCTAAACTGCAAACCCCAGGATTCCATAGGATGTTGAAAGTGGAATCATAGTGCTATAACAGGCTAGTGCAGAAATGGCCTAGGTTTTGAATCTCTGCTTGGCCCTGGAAACCCACAGGGTGACTTTGGGCAAGTCACAGGACTTTTTCGCACGCAGTTTCTTTTGCGAGAGGGCCCCTTGAGAGTCGTGTAAATGGGAGCAGTGGTCTGTATGACACACTCCCATTTACGCAACGCTCATGAGCCTAACCCAAACCGTGCACGCACCTTTTCATTTTCGGCTTCAAGCGCAAGGCTCCTGGGGCCCGCGCGCACTTACCTATGCTGCGGTATGTCGTCCCAGGCACGCCACTCGTGCTTTCTCCCCCAGTGCAGCCTACAGCTCCCAGGCTGCACTGCAGAAGGAAGGGGCGGGGCGGTCGCGCAACCAGGAAGCCAGCTGCGGGATGAAGGAGCAGCGAAAAGAGCACCTCGCACAAGAACCTGCTTGCGCGAACGGCACACCCCACATCTGCGGTAAGGTAAAGTGCGGAAAAGGCCACAGTCTCTCAGCCTTAGGGAAGCTAAAGACAATCTCTCCACCCACCAAATCTTACTAAGAAAACGCCATGGTAAGTTTGCTTTAGGATCAGAAATGACTTGAAGGCACACAACAACAACAATTATAATCAGTAATATAGGTCTGAGATCTCTGTACTGTGCTTAATGACCAGTAACAGCATAGTACACGATTGGGCCAGAGATGGGTGAGCCGTCTGCTGTCTGTCTCACTTTTGCATGTTTCTACCTATAATTCCATTTTTTAAATGGAATTTTTAAATTTCTTTATGTATATTCTTTTTACATGGAATTTATCTCTATACAGAATGCATTTTTTTTTAAAAAAAATTCAAAATATGGGTATTGGTTTATATATAAATGTGTATTTTCTCTCAAAATATTTATTCAGTTTACTAGAAAAAATATTTTCAGAGTGATCTACAATAGAACACAAATGAAAAACCAAAATCCAGATACATCAAATGCAAAATAATTTCATAACAAAATTATCAGTTTAAATGAATTACGACCTCTTTAAAACACAGCATGGCAACAGACATGTACAAATGTGCATCTTTGATTAAAATAGCTCCTTTATTATATGTTGTTTTTGGAAAGTGCTTGATCAATAAATATTTTGCAGCATGAAAATAATGCAAACCATTTTTTTTAAAAAAATTAGAAGATATTAAATGCTTTAAATTACTCCACATTAACACAGAAGAACAGCAAATGCCATCAACTGGTGAAATCCTGCATAAACAGGCATGGTTTCAGTAGGCATTTAACTCTTTGTACAGCCTCTGCCATCACACCATGTGGAGGAGAATGTTCCAGAACTGCCACTGAGAGGGCTGTCTTTTGCAATGCCGCATGATGGCATTGGTTGTGAAACAATCAATGAGGCCTCTTTTAATGATGCCAGTATTCAGCTGGGGAGGTCTAAAGAAGTTAGTCTGTAAGATATTCTCATTCTGTGGAATTTAGAACTTTGTATGAAAACTAAATGTGGCTCAGTAGTTAACAGGCACGCCGTACAGTACTTTCAACAAGGAAATAAGAAAGAAAGAAAAAGAGAAAGAAAGAAAGAAAGAAAGAAAGAAAGAAAGAAAGAAAGAAAGAAAGAAAGAAAGAAAGAATATCTATTCATTTGAAATGTGGAAATGGAGAAGGGTTCTGTAGATGCCATGGACTGCTAAAAAGACAAATAAATGAGTCCTCTAGGCCCTTTCTGCACAAGGTGAGGGAATCGCTCCATGCCGTTACCTTCCGCTTCTTCTGGGGTCCGAAGCAACGCGAACTGTCCCTGAAGCCCTTCCACATGGCTCCTCCTTGGTCCAGGGTGAATCGGAGCAGTGCAAGGTGTGTAGATCCGCACTGCTCTGGCTTTCAAACTGGCGGCTGCCAGCCTCCAAAATGGCAGCTTCCAGTTGGTCGTGGGTCCTGACCAACCGCTGATGCTCGCCACACCTAAAGCCCGCCCTCTGCAGAGCCTGCAAATCTGCACAAGGGAGCAGGAACGCAGTGGCGCGTTCCAGGAAAATAAAGACCTGTTTTTTCCGGTCTTTCAAAAACACGCTGGACGACCACTTGGGGTCGTCTTGGAGTGGACTGAGGTGCGGATCTCTGGTAAGTAGTCCACTCCTAGTCCGCTCCAAGGTGCAGACGACCTCCCTGCGAGGACGCACTGCCCCGTTCTAATTGCCTGGTGCAGAAAGGGCCCTAGATAGGGATGAGATGAATCCAGAATTTTCCGGATCCGAATCCCTGGAAGGTTTTGGGAGTCCATGAATCTCACGAATCTCGAATCTTTTGAATCCTTTTTTAAAAAAGAGTGTAAAAAGCAAGGGAAAGAAGGATAATCTTGGGCAAGACACACTCTCTCAGCCTTAGCAAAGCCTAGGCAAAGGCAAACCTCCCTCTGAAGAAATCTGGCCAGGACAATTGTCACAGTTTTGCCTCAGGATCTCCCTAGATTGAAAATGACATGAAGGCCCTTTTTACACAGGCAGGAAAATATGGATTAATCCCACATTTTCCTGCCTGTGTAAACAGGACCACATATTACAGTACAGAGATAATCCAGGTCAAAACTAGCTTTTCTTTCCATAGCTCCTTCTGGCATCCTGGGGTTTGTAGTTTGATGATGTGCCAGCACACTTTGGAAAAGAAGGCTGTGACACCCTTATAAAACTACAACCCCCAAAACTGTGTACGAAAGAGCTTTGCAAGGGAGCTGTGCAAAGAAATGTTCAGTTGTCCTTGAAATCTCAAGAAGACTGTACCTTCCAGTCAAGTCTCAAGTCCTGCAACAAGAAAGGCACTTAAAACACAAACAAACAAACAGCCTCTAGTCCAATCTCAATTCTGGACACTGCAGTCTCAAGAGTCAAGTCTCAAGTCCTGCAACGAAGAAAGTACTTAAAAACACACACATACATACACACAAACAAGCCTCTAGTCCAGTCAATTCTCTACCCTCAAGTCCTGCAAGGCCTGTCTCAACAACTCTAGACTACCCTCTAGACTCAAATCAAAAAATAGCACAGATAAAGGCATGCTCAATAAACGATTCTGGAGGCAGTTACTGTTCACCTTGTTTGTTGTAAGCACACACATTCCTCCCATAGAATCAGCTAGAGTAGAATCCCATTCTTTCCCAGTTCAGGTTTTTTGGCATTCATTGTTTACCACAGACATGCTGCTGCAACACAAGACCAAAAGTCTACGTTTCTCTAGCTCTCCTTTGCAACCCTTCCAATGGCAATGCTGCTTATAAACTTGCAGCTAGACAGAGGAAAAAGAGGAAAAGGGGTTGAGAAGCATAAAAAGACTTTCTAAAAGGGAGCTTCAAAACAGATTAACTGAAGTATTCATGTATTCAAGACACAGACACCTAAGGCCATTTCCAAATGAGGCGAGGGAATCGCCCCGCGCCACTACTTACCGGATCTTCTGGCTCCCCAGTCTGGTCCAGGCTGCTCTGGAGTGGTGCGTGCTCGTCGCTCCGCACTGCTCCAGTGTCGAAAATGGCGGCTTCCGGTTGGTCGAGGGTCTCCACCAACTGCTGAAGCTTGCCAGCCTAAAGCCCGCCCCCGGCAGATCACAGGCTCGCATTAATGCGAGCCTGCGAATCTGCACAAGGGAGCAGGTTTGCAGTGGTGCGCTCCATGCTTTTAAAAGACCTGATTTTTCCGGACTTTCAAAAGCACGCTGGATGACAACCTGAGGTCGTTCCGGAGTGGGTCAAGGTGCGGATCTACATTAAATAGTCCGGACCCAGTCCGCTCCCAGGTGCAGACGTCCTCCCTAGAGGGTGAACTGCACCGTTTCAAATACCCTGTGTGGAAATGGCCTAAGAGAGGAAGTGGCATCATGACAATCTTAGTTTCAGAACTGACCAAAGAAAGCTGGTAAAGGGGAAAATATGGCTGGCATGGCTTGCATGGAACCCCTGAACCCTTTTTTGCAGTCTTTGGAACCCCCTGGGACATTCCCACAAGCTCCTAGACCCCCCCAACTCAGTTTTGCTTTTCTGTCCCTCACCTCCCAATCCCTATCCCAAAATTACCTTACAGAGAGAGGCAGCAGCAGGGAGAGACAGCACCTGGGGCACAGGCAACAGGAGGGAGAAATGGAGGCCTCCAGTGTGTGCAAGGCTTTATGCCGGCCAATCACCCATGCCCACGTTGGGTGGGGAAACATGTGAGGAGTGGGATCCCATCCTGATCCTGAGTTTTCAGGCGTCCTGGTCTCCCAGGTTTTCAGCCGTCCTGGTCCCCAACATTTTGAGTGGCGGATTCAAAAGATTCTGTTTGCCTATTTTGGCACAGGGATTCAGATTCCCAAATCTCGAATCCCTTGCCAAAGATTTGAGGATTTGAGGATTCGGTTGGCCCATCTCTAGTCCTAGAGCAAATCTTGCCTGAACTCTCCCTAGAAGCCAAGATGAGTAAACTGAGACAGTCGTACTTTGGACATATCATGAGAAGATATGACTCACTAGAAAAGACAATAATGCTTGATAAGGTAGAAGACCAACATGGTGTAGTGGTCTGAGTATTGGACGACAAACCTGAAGACCAGGGTTCAAGTCCCAGCTTAGCCGTGGAAACCCACTGGGTGACCTTGGGCATGTCACATACTCTCAGCCCACATCAAATACCATGATAGGTTCATCTCAGGGTTGCCATAAAATGGAAATGACTTGAAGGCACACACCACCACCATCAACAACAACAACAAAAACAACAACGGTAGGAAACAGTAGGAAAAGAGGAAGACTGACTTACAGATGGATAGACTCAATCAGTGAGGCCATGGCCCTGAATCTGCAAGACATGAGCAGCGCTACTGATTATAGGGTAACTTGGAGGTGTCTCGTTTATAGGGTTGCCATAAGTCAAAGTCGACTTGATGGCAGTTAACAACAAAACATGCTGATCCACTGTGTACCTCAACTTCTGCATTCTGCACTAACTATCATTCCCAGAATAGGCAGTTCCACGCAATGTCTATTACAGAAATATAATTTGGAGTTTACCAGTTCACTGCTGTTTTTATCCAGTGGTGGGCATAGTTGGTGCACCAGCCACAGCTTCCAGTAATGGAGATGAGTTTAGGAGATCACCCCCAAATTAGATGACTGTTCCTTCATGAGGAGCAAACAGGAAGAAGGCTGGTGAAGCAAAAGGAAAAAAGAACTGAATGCATCAGGAAGAAAATAAACCCCACATTAATGACACTTAAGCAATGTATTCAAGCAGGAGGCGGGGAGAGAGAGAGAAGTGATAAAGAAATGCATCTATCAAATAGACACAAGGATGCATAACGGTCACAGTGATATCGTTTGTATATATCAGATCTCCTTCTTCTAATGTGTTTTAAGTGGGTTTGATTTTCTCTATCCTGTATTTGGCCCTTTCCTTCCTTCAAGGGAAGTACCATCTCAAGCAGGACAGCTAAATATCTCTATGTGAAAAATGAATATTTTCATGTTTTTAAACTTCTGAGATCTGTATCATATATAACATTGGGTGAAATGGGAAATCGAGTTAAGTTCCAATCTACACAATCCTCTGAAAGCTGCTCATTTCATACAGAAAGATACAAAGATCAAAACTCTTAGGCACCTAATCTCTGTTTTGAGGGCAAGACAGTGTAGGAGGGGCTTCTTATGGACAGAGAAGAGATAGAGAAGTGGGCAAGAATTCTGTTTGCCTTTCGCTCTTTGTCCTAAAGGTTACCAATGGCATTCCAATCTCTTGATGTATTGAGATATACACCATTAATACAAACCATCAAGCAATGTGTATCAATGGGCCTTCTTGTATAACTAAGGGAAATTAAAGATGACTGCCCACTAGCTGATCTCATAATTACTCTTCTTGTACATTGCAATAATTGCAGCAGAAATAAGATTGGGAACCCCAACTAAAGATTAATTTGCCCCTTTGCCCCTCTTTTGGAAGACATCCAAAAGTTGCTGCATCATGATATCCTTTCACTTTGAAAACTGTTAGCTTAGAGGCCTAATTATTCCATCCCTCTGTAATTGTGATTTATTGATGAATAAATAAAGCATTTGAATGGGAATTAAAGGTAATTAAAAGGTCTGTTTTATGATCAAGCCTGAGGAGATATAGTTAAGCAATAAAAAGAAGTCACTGTAATTCAAGCTGTATTCTCAGAGTTAAGGAGCCACTCAAAGAATATGCTCGTAAAAAGGACTGGTCAGTCACTCTGAAGTGGTGACTCTGCACCTTTGATCCTCCAGAAGCCTCAGCCAGCATGGCCAGATACCAGGGATTATGTTCAAAACAGTTGAGTACTCAGTGTTGAAAATCACAGCACTAAAGCATCTTCCAATGATATATGGTGCAAAAAATGTTCTCTGAGATACCTCATCATTAGTCTGAGGCCATTTCCACACTAGACTGTTATAGTGCTATTATTTCACTTCAACATCCTATGGAACCTGGGGTTTGCAATTTAGGGAGAGGCCTTTGAGACCCCTCTCTAAACTGCAAACCTCAGGATTCCATAGGATGTAGAAAGTGGAATAATAGCACTATAATAGTCTTGTACAGAAATGGCCTGAAGTAGTCTAGAAGAGTAAGATGAATAGTTTTCAGCAGGGTGGAACCCTCAGCAGTTTTCATACAATGAAAAGGATTTAAAATGGTGTTAGAATGAAGCGAGCTTAGCATGGTCAACTCTATCTACTGAGGGCATAATATGAATAATTAACACACCATCCTGTGATTTAAAGCCAAACATTTAGATGCAAACAAACACTCTCTTTAACTATTAGGCGCATTTAAGAAACAGAACAGATTGCATCTTGAAAAAACGATTGTGGAATTTCTCTCCTTTCAGGGTTCCTGAAGAGAGGCATCTGTCATAGCTACTTTCAATGTAGACCAGGTTACCTTGCTTTAGGGCCTGTGATTGGCCTATCTGACCTTTAGAATATCTTTCAGCTCTACTAATATTTTTGTTCTTTGAAAGGCATAAAAAAAGTGCCAGACTCACTTTCTTCTCCCCCTCCTTAGAGGTTACCCAGGGCTTCTTGGGGGAGAAAATGCTTTCAGACATCACAAAGCTGTCCTAGAACAGCTCCATGGTAACTCAGAAGGTAAGTTCTGTAGGCCAATTTTATGGCTTCTGTCACTAACTGAAGAGCCATCTCCAAGGGCACTGCCTTCTTTCTACCATATCAATCTGTAGCCTCTAGAGCTTAGAAAAACAAAATAATACTAATAAAAAAAATCCCCATCTGTCACATAGTAGATGGTGACGTGAGAGCAGAAGGATGTTTCAACACAGGACTGTAGTAACACCTTCCTGAATATACACTGTTTAATTACCTTAATGATGGAGTGACAGTGCTTCCCATAGAAAGAATGGCACAAGGACACCTATATGGCTAAAGGTGCGTGTGAGCTACACAAATAGCAATAGCATGTATGTATGTATGTATGTATGTATGTATGTATGTATATGATTTATGTCTTGCCTTTCTTCCACAAATGGGACTTGTGGTGGCTTACAATGAAACTATACCAGTGTAAGCCTACAAAACTTTTTTTTTAAGTTTTCACACATTTGAAGTGTTTTCTGCGGAGGCATTGAGGCAAAAACCCCCCCCCCCAAAAAATATTAAAATGAATTAGTCAGGGGCTTTAGGGGCTTTGGAGGACTGGGATCACAAAAGAGGTGTTTAGGGGCTGCATGCAGTTCACAGGCTGCAGTATGCCAACCCTGATCTACTGCTTCCCACCATTATGTTTCTGAAAAGTCAAAAGGATGGTCCATACCTCACTCATAGAGATCACATCAGTGCAGTGTAGTGCTTTGCCAGATGCAGAGACAAATCTCAAGGTGAATAGCACTGGATAAGAAAATCTAGGTTTTGTAGGTGAGGTAGTTTTAAAGGCTGGACACCCATCTCTACCTATTTCCAGCTATTTCCACAAGACGCTTGTGTTTCTCACAGAGATTTTGTGTAAGTGTTGTGCTTCTGCAATATAGAGGTAGTAAAAAGCTAGGAGTGAGAAGAAAATGTTGATGAGCACAGGCGCTTTGGCCTTAGTGCAGTTTGGAGCAAGACAGGGAGGGCACTGTCAGAGTTATACCTCATGAGTTTTACTGTTATACAAGCCTTGGAAGCAGTGGTGTCGGGCCTGAAAATACTACCAGAAGTCTAATGGTGAGACTTCCTCAAACTTCAGTGGTGACATGGAGCCTGGAAAAGCTGTTTACTTGTTATGTGTGCTTGAGAAGTGCTGAGAAGGCTTCTGAGAAGCCTTTTCAGAAAATACCTCAACACTCCAGGGAAGAAAGACTAGTCAGAATGGTGGCAACTTCTACAGCAACTAGGCACATTTTTTTCTTCTCACCAGACACAGAAAAATGCTTTCTTCTCACTTTGGGTTGCCATATTACTTGGTTAACTGGGCTTTACCCAGATTCCCATGTTCCCTCCTTTCACAATTGGCTGACAGAGGAGCAGTCCTACTACCTACTAACCCTTGCCTATTCTGCTTTTGTGATATCAAAAGCACCTATCTGCCAATAAATCACATGGAGCCATCCCATGGTCTCAGGAGCTGGCCCTGAAATCTCAAGGAGCAGGATGCTACTGACCTGGCGAACAATCTGCCAATTATGCAGTTAATGTTACAGTAGAAAGACCAGTGGGCCAGCATAAGTATAAAGCAGTTTCCTATGTTTTAGATTAGGACTGAGCTACATTAAGATAAAGTAAAAGAGCAATATGACTGATTGATTGATTGTTTAATCCATCAGCCTAATTATTTTCAATTTCATTTTTTTTGAGCTTCTTCACATAAGATATCTGTCATGTCTTCATCAAGGAAATAATCTCTGTCATATCTCTATTATTTTTGTCACCATTTGTACTCAGTGGGTCTCAAGAATCAGAAGCAGTGTCTAGAAGGCCAAAGTACTTTTCAATGGGTGACCCTTTGAAGATTATATGCCAGACAGTGAAGAACTCCACAGAGTAGAACTTGAAGGAAGTATAGCAACCAATACATCTCTACAACCAATCACATAGCAACCTTGCGCTATAAAAGGACATCAGCAACTCCAAACACACACACACACACACACACACACACACGAATGGCTTGACATTGGAACTGTGAAAATAACAGCTTATTGTCCCATTTACTCTCTCTCCAAAATAACACTCAAAAGTAATATACACAGCATGACTACTTACTTTGCCTTCATTATAGCTCAAAAAGAGTGTTTTGTGGGAGCAGAGCTTCACCTGAACAAGACAATTTTTCCCATTCTTTTCTTACAAAGTAGTAGATTTTTAATTACAACCACCAGAATCGTATATCACCTGTTATTTAACATAACTTAATTTAAACTTAGCTCAATAGCAAAGGTGCTAAGAAACTCTGTTAATGAATTGTGAACAATATGTATCGAGACACTGGGAAGAGTGCCCACTGATGCACAATGCATAACAGTGCACAACGCACATTGGGCATTTTGCTGACTTTGCTACATAGTGATGTAACCACAGCTCTTTACCAGATACTGATGTCATGAAACTGTCCAGTTCTAATTCTCACATACGTAAGACCGCCGATGGAGATGCAACTCTGCTACAGGATCCCAGTCAACTTATTTAAAATCATTTTTCTTGATTTTTTTTTTTGAATGCTCCAAGATTTTATCAATAACTTTTGGTTACAAATGATGACATTTTAACATACCTTTTGTCACCTCAAATTTTTCACCACTGGGCTGCTATATATGCACCACTGCAATGTGAGTTGCCTTTTAGGCATATGCAAAACATCTATTCTTTGATAAACAATATTGCTTCTTTTGACCAAGGTGATAATGAAAGCTAATCTTTAGGCAACAGATGTGGTTTCGACCAACTGTATTGGGACACTTGGCAAAGATCAAGTTCACAATCAGTTCAGCATCTGAGCCATATGCTATCTGAGGACTACAATGTATCCGGCAAGGCAAAAAGATGAGTCTAGCAATCTGAAGGACTTGTTTCATTTATTTAATTGCCTCCTATGAAAATGAATTAATACATTCATTGACAGTTAATAGGATGGAGGGAATAGGATTACATCACATTCCAAATTTGTTTTATTACCTTTAACTAATTGAGAAAAGGCAAATTATTAAAAAAGTACATATTTAGAATCTACTGCAGGAAGAGGTCATAAGGGCCTTTTCTTGATAAACAACCATGTCTATCAGATAAATATTAGGTCATTTGCTCATCAAGAATGCTTTGTACATCTAGGAAGATCACAAACATTGTGATAGATAAGTGCACTATGTTTTCACATGAAAAACGGAATAGGAACAGTTCAGCAACAGTACTAATAATGGTGGCTCTTAAATATTTATGTATTCAGTAACAGTTATGTATAAGAAAATTCAATGGTATGAACAAACCAGTGATGGGAATGGGCATAATAGCTTGTTTGTTTTTTCCCCATTAGAGTCAACACTGCATAAGTGAATTAGAGAGATGATACTGTCGTTGTTGTTGTGTGCCTTCAAGTAGTTTCTAACTTATGGCAACCTTAAGGCGACTCTATCACAAGGTTTTCTTGCCAAAATTTGTTCAGAAGGGACGTGCCTTTGTCTTCCTCTGAGGCTGCAAGAGTGTGACTTGCCCAAAAATCACCCAGCGGGTTTCCATGCCTGAGTGGGGTGGATTCAGATCCTCCAGAGCTATAGTCCAACTCTCAAAGCACTAAACAATGCTGAATCTCCATATTGATTAAAAGTCCTCCAATTCAGAGAAAAGTAGAAGCACTTCAATCCCATTGAAATAAATTGGGCACACACATTGCAGGGTAGGTCTGGCTTGATATACATTATAACAGAAAATCATATAGGTTTCCTTTGTCACTTACCAGTGTTGTCCAAGAAACTTATTAGCAACTTAGCAACTTATTCTGAGCTGGCAAGATATGTTAGCTACAGGTCTGACTGCTTTCAAATACGACGACTCACACCTAGACATTCTCTGGTATCCACTGCATATACATTATTGAAAGTTGCTAACTTGCCAGATATTTTATGGGTATATATTGAGCTAGAATATTGTGCTTTGGCCACCTCTTCTATACCTGACCTGACAGGCTGTGCTCTCCAGTCATGGTATACATTTCAGAGGTGGGTGAAGCCAGAATCTAAGATGGCCAAGGCATGAGCCCAATTCATTGCAGATGTGATTTGCCTTCAGTCAGAAAACAATGGAAGAAACAAAAGGGTGTTTGCATCCAAACATCCTTTTTCCTCCTCGCGTGCAAGGTTCGTTCCATTACCTTTGTAGCTGACAAAAACAATATCTAGAACTCAGAGTAGGGCTATGGGGAGGAAGGCAGGGCTAGGGAGAGGAGAAGTATACTAGGTAGAATTCTGGATTGGTCATCTTTGGCCATATTTGGCCCATAGGCTAGACCTTAAACACCATTGCCTTCAAACTTCATCTGTGAGGTGAAAAACACATTTGGTAAGGTAGACAACAAATCCTGCCAACTGCTACAGAGACCTGATGTTGGACACTTGTTTATCTTTTCTCTCTGTAGATGCAAAACTTAAGCATCCCACACAGTATACTGCTTAAGACACAGGCTCAATTTTAATTTTGTCAAGATTTCCATTGACTTTTCTGGCCCTTTTTAAGAGACAGATGAGATTATGGTCATGATCTGCTATAGCTGTCTGCATGGTGTCTCCACATCCATACACTAAAATGTCATCTGAGATGACACTTATCCCTGTGAGGCCTGCCAACGCATCCCGTTGGCGGCATTGATACTCTGCCACTGGTTTTATTCCAAAAGGCATCCTCAGCCATCTGTAACAGCCTTCTGGGATCCAAAAAAGTAGTAAAATAGATGCCTTCTTCATTTAATAAAACTTGCCAGTATCCGTCTTTTGCATCCAGCATAGAAAATATTGTTTGCCTAAGCAAGACCAAATAAGATTTCTTCAGTACCGGGTATTTAATAGCGAGCCCTCAGTAATGCCTTGTTTGACTTGCTTGGGTCTATGTAAATATGAAGCTTTCCAGTTTTTCTCTGTGGCTACTGTCGTAGGTTCTGTCAGTTTAAGAATGGTGCCATTCTTTTTTCTCTTTCTTTTTTCACTTCTACAGTCTCTTCTCTCGATGTTATGCAAACCCTATGTTCTCACTGTCTATCCAGAAGTTGTACTGTCTGGATTGTTTAATCTGCCATGACATTCAGTAGGCCTAGAAGACATGCGAGTTGTTCAAAGACATTACTGTAAACTTTCAGAGTTTGTGTGCTTTGATATGCCATATGGTGTCTGTCCCTAAGCAAGTTTTCTCTACCTTCTGCACTGATAGAATGGGTGATCTGTGATGTGTTGTATGTGTTCACTAGAACTGCTGGCTTAAAGGAGAGACTTCTGACTGGGATTTGCAACTTGAAATGTGAGTGGGTATCTTTTCCCACAGCTTTTTGTGTGAAGTACGTACACCCTATCTGTGTGAGGAATAAGAATAGTGATATCATCACTATTTCCCCTTGGTTTTCTTTAGAGATAATTTTACTTCTCTGTCTTTAATAACATTGAGAAAGATCTTATATTCCTTTTACAGATGCCCCACTGCTTGGCATTCAATTTCTTGCTTCAGCCAGAAATTCAACATTTATTTATAAGGTGCCAACAGAAGCTTAATCAGCCAGCCTGCTGTCTTAGAATGTGAGGTTTTGGTGTCATGGAGACAGCAGATATCACTGTCTTAACTGCTGTATAGATCGGTATTAGTATTTACCTGTGTGGCCTTCCTCTTCTTTGAGTGTTTGCAAACTCTGGCATAATTACGTCTCCTTCCCTGTCTTTACTATATGATGCCAGTACTGGACATTTGCCAGAAATGTGTCTTTTGCCACAGTATCTTTAGCTTTCATTGTGAGATAGGCTCATTTTACCACAGGTCTGTATAATGGCATTTATTTTCGGTAATATAATGTGTGCTTTCTGCTTCTGATGGGTGCGTCACTTGTGTCTTTAAGCTCATTCACTGGCTTAGTACATAATGCAGTCTTGCTGAACACACTCACCTCAGTTCCTTTGTCTTTATACTCTACTAGTGTATATACCTGGCATTGCCTGAGATTTTATTTTCTCATAGGTAATACTTGTTTGAAAAATTTGAGATCCTGTGTCTCTAATTCCCCAAATTATCCTGTCCAGTACGTGTAACTTTTCTCCATATTCCCCAATCCAATCTTGATTCAGAGTTGTTAACATACAGAGGTTGGGTTCCTGAGGGAATACACTGTCCTCCTCCTTGGTGCTAGGCCTCATCTCCATAGCAACTGGCCTACTCAAGACAGACGGAGGCCCAAGAGCTCTCCGGCTGAGAATTCTAAAGGCCCCTCCCTAAACTGCCAACCCCAGGATTTCATAGAATCTTCTTTGGCAGCCAATCATGTGAGGTCTTCATCTGACACAGACAAACAAACTTTGACTTTTATACATTAGATTACCAATGCATGTTTAATAAAATCTGATAAAGTATCAGATGCATATGAACCTACCATTTCGCACAGCCTGAAAACTTAATGGTGTATGTGTCCAACACATTCTGAATGCTTTTACTCAAGACACTAAATTTATATAGGATGGTTGGCATTCAGTTAGTGGGCTACAACGGCGTAAATTAAAGTTGTACCGCCATAGCTCTCTTTTTTTGTTGTAGTTCTTATCGTTGTTACAAAGGTCAGAATTCTGTTCTGTTCCCTGAGGATAACAGCCCTAATGCTACCCTAAGGAATCTCTCAAGGATCCCTGGGAGGTCCCTGAGGGTGCATGTCTCATTGCATCTAGTTACAGGAAAACAGATGAATACATCTCTCTTCTTCCCCTCACTCTCCACTAACACAGAAAAGGCTGCCTTGAAGCAGGGGAGGTTGTCACACCGAAAAAATAGTTTCAGAGGTTGCATGTATCATGGCTACATGCCAGAGACATGTCTCCTGACGATCTCCTGAAGATCTTGGCAAACGATTCTTGTAGCTTCAAAATGATTTTGCAAAATTTCTAATAATTCTAATAATTTGGATATAATATCACTTACTTGTTATATTCCTGTTTATGGTGTATCACACCGGAGCAGATGGTTGATTCACCACTCCAAAGGCATGGCAAATCTAATCTGAACTTCAGCACCCTCCTGCTGCAGCTGTTCTGAATTCTGTGGGTGTTAGAACCTAATTCAACCATAGCAGAGCTTCCATTCAGCTCAGAGCAGCATCAAAATCCAGACTGCATTTACCATCATTCAGTGGCAGAGCCACTGACCACTCCAGATACTGTTCAAGCCCACTATTCCCATTCTATCTCACATAGCAGCATTGAAACCACAACTTTTCTTTTCTTTTTTCTTTTTTGTTACATTGAGCCCTGTTTCAGCCTTGTCCCATTGTGCTCTGAAAAACATCCATATATTGAAACATTGCCTATCACACCCATACATAGTTCCAGGAACTGAAATAAAAGCTGGCTGCCACTGCCAAAAATATCTGCTTAAGCCACTTTTAATGAATGCTGCTTAGACACTTGTCTTAGAAAAGTACTTTCACTTCTGACACCATGTTTTAATACTGCCCTGATTATTCAAGAAAATGTGGTGGACTTGTTACAACTACATGGGTTTTACTGAGTCTGCTTCAGACAGCTTGCTGGCTGCTATTCAGATTCCTCCCTCAGTTCTCTGAGCTTTATAACCTGGAGTTCCATATCTAGTTCCTATTGCAGAAGTCACCTAGGAGCTTCGATCAAGCCCCACCACTTGGCTGGGAGCTGTGTCTACTTTAAGAGAAAGTTTTTTCTTCTTGCGGTTGATCCTTATTCATGTTGCTTATTCCTTTATTTTCATTTTATAGTTGTCTGATTTGTCTTGATCTTTTGAAAGCCTCAGCCGAGTGTCTTTTTTAAAAAAGATGCAAGCTGCAGTCTGCTAGTTTGAGTACAACATGCACGAATAATCTTACTCCCCTGCCAGTCACCATTCTGTGGAAGACCCAGTCCAGCATCTGTAAACAGCAAGGCCTCAGTCCTAAACACATCTTCCTGTGAAGTAGGCTCCAGTGAACACAGTGGGACTTTCATGTAAGTAAACAACGGCGTACCTTTGCAGTATGACTTTGTTTCCTAAAATTGAGAACAATGGGGAAGTGTCTTTGTCTTTTTCCTTCCTTATGAACACCATCTGCCTTTAATGCTGCGTGTGCTATTTTATTGCATGTATGAATGCTATTGGTTTTGTGGGTGATGATAGATATCTATTATTTAAATACACATTTTAAAAATTATGTAGGAACATAGGCTAGCCACCTAGAAAAATAAATATACAGTGTTGCAACAGTGGTAAAAGTAATGAAAAGGTACCTAAGAGCTGATTATTAGTCAGACAATGTACAATGCTATGATGAGGTATGTAGGGTCATTTCTCAGTTAAATGGCACAAAATAGGGATTATACTACATGCAACCCAAGAGACAGGCATATATTTTCTTCCAGTCATCTTTTGTACAGTTCTTCCTTCCTTTTGAACAAGCTAGTTCCTCAAAGTAGCTTGGAGGATTCTTTATTTATAGGCCTGCTAGTTCGGGGCCCACAAACCCATTCATCATGTTCCTGCCTTCTGCCATCTGTTGTAAATGAATAAACCAGCCTGCAACTTTCTCAAGTATCTGTGTTTGCTATTATGTAGATTAATGTAAAATGGGGGGGGAATAAATCTATCGAGTATGCTGCCTATATGCCTAATGAACCTGCCTCAAAATTCATCACTTAGCATGCAGTAAATGAAAATAAGTCTCCGGTAATGCAAGAAAAACGTCACACTATCGTTTACTAACAACTGTATCAATTTGTTAACCTAATTAGCTGCCAAAAATGGGTTTATTAACTGACTCACAATATCACTTGCAATCATTAAAATGAGTTTCAGAATTTTAATTCAAACATATAATCTTGTCATTTTGATCCTTGGAGAAATAATACAATGGTAGCATTTAAAAATTTGTAAAAATTATGTGATAAAGTCAGAGGCAATACTTGGTTACACCTGGTTGACCCTTCTTTCTTCCTTCTATAGCAAGCTGTTGGAATTCCAAATTCAACTACCAAATGTACCGATTTCTTTGGTCTCTCCTCTACTGCATGAGGAACATGTGACCTGCCTTCTGAGTGAAGCCCTTCTAATATAACATCTTGTTTTCCACAAGGTCCAGTCTGATGTTTCTCTGAAACTCACAAGTAAAACCTGACCAGTACAGCAACCTTCTATTAATTCTTTCAGTCAAAGACATACTGCCTCTGAATGCTGAGTTTCCATTCTTTGTTCTCATAGCAAATAATTGTAGGTCCCATTTGTTCTGCACAAGATTGCTCAACATTTCTTTAAAAAGTAATGTGAAGTCGGGCCACATCTGAAATAGCATTATAGTAAGAATTAAACCTACTGATTTCCCTTGAAAAGCAGTTGTTTCCTTTTATTTTTAACATCTTGGCTATGCTTAGCTTTGACATTTGTTTCCTCATTCGCTTACTAACGCCTTCAGGTATGTCAGGGTTTCCCCATTTTTTCTTCTCAACAATCCTGTAAGGTTGTAGTTTAGGAGAGATAATGATTAGGCTAAGGCAAGTAGGTGCACATAACAGCTAGGCGGAGATTTAAAGCCATATCATCCATGTTTAAGTATATACTTTATGTCTAGAATCTCAAATGCATCACCCACAACTAACACCTACCCACAATGTCCTTCCCTCGTGCCCATAAAGTTCCCCACATGCCACTGACCCTTTGTCTCTTGTCTTTGGTTGCTCTGAAGTGAGTAGAGGCATGCTCCTTCAATCTTTACTAGCTCTTCTGTCCAATGGGAATTACCACTCTGACCCAGCAGAACAAAGAGGGAATGGAACAAAACCAAGCAGCAACTAGAGAACGTGATGGCTGTAAAATAGTATGAAAGACTCAGACCATTTCCACACTACAATGTTAAGAGTGCTTTAGTCCACTTTCAGCATCCTGTGGAATCCTGGGGTTTGTAGTTTAGTGAGGAATATGTAGAATTCTCAGCCAGAGAGTTCTTTGGTGTCAGTAAACTACAAAGCCCAGAATTCCACAGGATGTTGAAAGTGGACTAAAGCACTCTTAACATTGTAGTGTGGAAATGGCCTCAGGTTTCAATTATTAGGCATTCTGGCTCTGCCCTCCATACCTTCCATTCTGTTTGATCAGGTGTGCCAGAGAGGTTTCCCACTTGATTGTACTATATATTACCATGGCTCAATAGGAAGCCCACCTTTAACCATCTCTGATCAAACAGAAGGAAGGGAAAGTGGGGCATTGCTAGAATGTCTGTGAATGGAAATGATGGTGTTTCCTCACTGCTGAACTACTTCCTGCTGCTTTCTACAGCAGGACAGAGTTGGGATCTCTACAGGAAAACAAATTTACTTCCCTGGGGAGGGGAGGGGAGGGGAGGGGAGGGGAGGGGAGCTATGTTCCAGAACTGTAGTTGTTGGGAGAGAAATGGAGAGAAGAATCAAAGAAGTGACTTGAGATTTAACTTAGCAATAAGTCCGTGGGCTGAAATTAAGGTCTTTTCCGCACAAGGGCAATACATAACACTGGCATCGTATTCTTGCTGTTACATCTGCATGTTAATCCAGTTAGTATCAGTGTTTCCTTGCGGATTCACATGACTTGAGCTCTTAGCACGATTCTATCGATGTAAAACCAATGTATTGTAAAACCAGAAAAACTCCAATATAAAGCCCAAAAACCAGTTTGGCTGCATTTCTGACAACATGCAGAAGGTGGTTCTCTGTGGGTGTTCCCAACTTTCCCTGGCATCATTTCTGTCCGCTTCTGTCTCCGCCCCTCAAACACAGGGTGGGCGCTGGAATACAATGAAATATGTTGGGATCCTCAGAGTAGTTGCTTTTCAATTTCTGGCTATCTAGACCAGAGCTTTCCAAACTTTTCATGTTGGTCACACAGTTTTTAAACATGCATCATTTTGCAACACAGTAATTTTACTAGCAATTTTGCTAGCGAACCAGAGGTGGGGGCTTGTCTTCTGTAAGAACGAGCTAAAGTATCTCCACTGATACGTAGCAACGGTTGTTGTTGTTTTTTTAAAAAAATTGACCAGTCAGAGGCAGTGGCGTGGAGCAAGGGAGGGGTGGGAGAAGGATGGGAGTTTCATAAGAATTGATGGAGCAGAAGCAGAATTGATGGAGCAGAAGAAAACTACTTTCACTGCATTACTTCAACAGAAACTGGAGGATGCGCAGATAACAATCTGCTAAAATCAGAGTAAGTCGGGTTAAAAAACACTGCTCACAACATGTGGTGAAACGTTCCCCATTCTGGTGCGAAATGGCCTAAGTCAGAAGTTATGTCCTTTTAACAATGCACTTTCCTTTTCATGCTGTAAGTGGTTCAAGGGTACAGCAAGTCCTTCTTCTTTTCTTACCTCAGCTAGACTTTCCCTGTCCTCCCCTCGCCTAGTCTTTGCTGGTCCAGTGGTTGGGTCCAATGAACTTCAAAGAGGAGTGAAGAAAGGGTCTTATTCTCTTCTTGAACATCTATCATAGCTATAAGATAAAGACTCCTTCCTGCTTGCTTGCTTACGTACAGACCTTTGTATTACAATATCTTAGCAGCTTGCCTTTTCATTTTGGGTTAATTGCTTAACTGGATTGCCATCCATACTAACAAAAGGTGGAGGAAAATGTAAGAGAGGAAAAGTCATTAACTGTGTACAAGTGCATCTTCTAAGTCCATTCCCATTTCTCCTGTCATGAGAACTAAAAGTCAGTTTGTGATAAGGGGGCTGTACACTTTCTGACACCCCACAATTCCATCTCTGACTTTAGGGGTCCAACACTAAAAATAAGTTTATTTATTTGGTTGAGAATGCAGGTTTTTGCATTTTCTGTAGCTCCTCTAAGTTAAAAAAAAATCAGCAAAAAAGCACCCCTACAAACATAATTCCTTACCACAGTAAAAAGGTAGGATGCATAGGAAAGCTGCCATACTGCTTCAAAGAAACAAAGAAAGAATAGCAAAATAAAACACAGCATCAGTGAACAGAAAATCTTTCCTGAACTAGTCATTTTATTTTCTAAAAAAAGGTCAGACCCTTCTGTGCACTCCAAACTTTACTTACGTCTATCAGTTTTGATAAGCAGCCTTCCTCACTAATGAGACTATAAGATGATAATGTCATTCAATCACTCTCACACCCTTTCCTGCTATTTGTCCAGGGCAGGAAACTATGCGTTTTCTTGTCGTGTGGACAAAGAGGAAATATCCAGCAACCAAATGCTGACCTTTGCATGCAAACAGGTCCATATCCTTTTTCCGCTTGACAACTTCCTGCTTGCCTGCTAGGAACAAATCTACTCGTTTTTGTGGTGTCTGTTATACTGGTTATTAAGAAATCCATTTGGAGTAAGACAAACAATTTCATTCAGGTAAACTGCAGTGAGCAGCTGGACAGACATGCAACTTTTGTGTCATTTACAGTACAAACTGATTTGCTATTTAATAAAATGTCATTACAGCTGAGTCACTAATATCCCATGTCAAAGACCAATACAAGTTGCTTTCACAGATGTGCCCCCCCAATAAAACCTGGAGGGTGGGAGGGAAGAAGGGAGATAGAAAGCTGGATAGATAGGTAGATATTTGGTATTTGAAGAGGAGTGTGGTACATTTTGATGGTTTGTTAACTCATTTCTAGGAAGAGGCAGTTTATACTAAAAGACCATATTAGTAATACTAATAAAGAGAAATTTATTGAAAAGCCAAAGCTACCATTAGGCAAAGTGAGATGGCCATCTCGGGGAACTAATTTTGACGGTCATGAGAGGGCAGCAAATTGTTAATTATTTATTGTATTATTGTATATTTGTTGCCAGAGAAGGAAAGAGGCGCTTGCAAGATTTTCTAGCTCAAGTGCCAAAATAACTTGGCCAGCCTCTGATATTATTGGCCTGGCAGCAAGCTACCTTGGGTCAGTCTACATCCATTGGACTGCTGAGGATTGGGTTGCTTGTTGCTGCAAACACTTCAACTGTCCCAATTAATCGTGTTATCCCCACTTTTTCAGCTGCTTTTAAAATGCCCCAGTTTCTCTCTCCTCCTCCCACTTTCCTTCTTTGTACTTGGCTTATTTCAGTTGTTGCACACTGAGTACAAAGTGTAAAAGTAGTTTGCGTCCTTTCTGCACTACACTGTTTTAGGGCTGTTATCCCACTTTCAACATCCTGTGGGGTTCTGGGGTTTGCAGTTTACTGAGGCCAAAGAGCTTTCTGGATGAGAATTCTAAATGCCCCTCCCTAAGCTGCCAACCCCAGGATTCCATAGGATGTTGAAAGTGGCATAACAGCACTATAACAGTCTAGTGCAGAAATGGTCAGAACTTTGGTTTATCAAGCCCAACAATGTCAGCAGGGAGAAGATTTTCCATCATTATCTTCTATATCCAAAGCATGTTCTTGCTGAACAAGAGCCTTCCCAATAAGTGATTGTTAAGCAGGGATGCAAAGGGAAGAAGTATAGGACCACAAGACTGTTTTATCCTGGCTTGGAAATATGGATGAGCCAACACACTGTTCTCCTCTCCATTTTAAAATTATACTATTTTAAAGTGTTTTAAAATACAATACAATAATTGGGTAATCTGAACACTGGAAATACATGTCTTGCAAAAAGAAGATAAGATCTCAGAGTGATAATTTTAAGAGTACATGAAGCAATCTTGGCATCGCTATAAGATTATTGTAGTTAAGATGCTTAACTACAAACACTTAATTGTTCAAAGATATTTCAAAGGCTGCTGTTTCCTTTAGTGGTTTTGTCTTAAAGGTTATCTGTAGCATAATGTGTCATGGGTTTCAAACAGGCTAAATGCTTCATAGACTTAAATTAGCCTAAATGACAATTAGAAGAATGTACCTTATATTTGTTTGCTACAGGCTATATGTTGAAGCAAGCTACAGTTTGCAATCCTTGTAGAGCAGTCCTTAGGTCAATATGTTTACTTGGAAGTAAGTCCAGTTGTGTTCAGTAAGTAAGTCCAGTTGTGCAACTTACTCCAAGATAAGGGCAAGTGGGATTGCAGCCATAAGGAGAGTTTAGGTCATTTCTACACGACACTGTTATAGTGCTATTATTCCACTTTCAACATCTTATGGAATCCTGAGGTTTGCAGTTTAGGGAGGGGCATTTAGAATTCTCAACCAGAGAGCTCTTTGGCCTCAGTAAACTACAAACCACAGAATTCCACAAGATGTTGCAAGCAGAATAATAGCACTATAACAGCATGGTGTGGAAATGGCCTTAGAAGCAATGGATAATGCAGCAGATCTGGGGTAAAATGTACAGTTGGCCCTCCATATCTGCGGATTCTGTACCCATGAATTCAACCAAGCATGGCTTGAAAATATATTTAAAAGATAAAGGTGTAAACTCTGATTTTGCCATTTTATATAAGGGAAGCCATTTTACTACCCCTTTGTACACAATGGGACATGAGCCATTTCGGCACTAGACTGTTATAGCGCTATCATTCCACTTTCAACATCCTATGGAATCCTGGGGTTTGCAGTTCAGGGAGGGGCCAGCCAGCCCCTCCCTGAACTGCAAACCCCAGGATTCCATAGGATGTTGAAAGTGGAATGATAGCACTATAACAGTCTAGTGCCGAAATGGCCATGAACTTCCATGAATTTTGGTAGCTATAGCGGTGGGTCCTAAAACCAAAGCCTAGCAGTTAATATAACAGTAATCTGGTATGTTAGAAATTTTTCCCAACCCAAGTTAATGTAAATAAATTAGATTTTTGAGTTCATTAACAATTAGCAAATAGTTTTCTACCAATGTTCTAATAACAAATTAATTTTTTAAAGATCAGGATTTTCTTTAAATCATGTATAGCCAAACTGCTTAATGACTACTAATTCAAGATAAAGCAAGTTGTGCAGTTCCTAAGATCAAAGTCTATCAACTGTAAGAATTCATTTCCTGAGAGAACTTTTCCTGTTTCAAAACAACTCATAATTCCGGATCAATACAGTCATATTGATTTCCATTTCCAGTTTATATATTCAGGAAGATTTGCATTGATTATACAAGAAAGCAAAATCTCCTTGTGGGAGTTTTCATTAAATGATTTACTCTTCCAAACTATGACTTTCTTGAGAGCTTTGATTCCTTTCTGAGGAGCTGTCCCAAGGGATAAAATGAACAGTACAAAATATTTAATAATTTCTGGATGAGTGTAGCAGTAGAAACAAAACAAAGATTGACTTGTTGAGGTTTTGCCTGGAAAACTTTACTGGATTTTGGAGCGAAGACCATATATGGTCCTGCTATTGGTGTGGACATTGTTGTATTCAGCAGAGAGAATACGTATGTGTGTGTGTGTGTGTGTGCGCGTGTCTGTGTGTCTGTGTGTGTCTGTGCCTTCAAGTCGCTTGTCCACTAGTAACGACCCCATGAATTTCCTAGGGTTTTCTTAGTGAAGAAATACATATACTAGAGGATAAAATTAGCTGACAGAAAATGTGCCCATCAACTTGAGTGTCGCTTTTTGTTCTTGAAGCAGTGGCCGGAGTTCTTTAAGTTCAAGCTGTCAAGTGAGTCATTTTTCTTTATGGAGAGGTCACAAATCTCTTTGCACTTGCTTCCTTGTACTCTGTGGGAATCCCCCTAAAGAACCTTTCTGTTTGTAATCTTATTCAAGATGGGAGGATTTTTTTTTCCCCCCAAGCACTCAGTTTTTATTTCATTTCATGCTTGAAGCAGCTGTGAAGCATGATGGCTCTTGTCTACAGATGCTCGCCCTGTACAGCCCCATGGAATGTACATCTCAGACTCTGGAGATGGGAAGATCTGCATAAATTAGGACTGATATTTTGAACAGAGTTTGCAAAAATTACTTTCTGGATAATTCTAGAATTCCTTAGCCAGCATGGACATGGCCACGGTGGCCCAGAAATAATAGGAATTGTAACCTTTAAAAAGTAACTTTTCTAGCTCTGATTTTAAATACCTTTAAAAATCATCAATAATATTTTATTATGGAACTATGGATGTATATACTAGTGAAACTCCTGTCAGAGTTACTAGAGTCTGTCCAGCCAGTTCTGAGAGATTTTAGGTGACAGTGAAAGAGGGTGGAACTACTACTACTACTATTACTACTATTATTATTATTATTATTATTGGATCTTACCAAACACTGAAGGAGGCAGTTTTCATGATTTATAAGGGAACATGGCCTTCCACGTTCTCTGAGGGACATGAACAGACTCTAAGTAGAATAAACAGACTGCAAAGTCCCGGTAGATAGATCACTGGCAGTTTCAAGAAATGTCCATCTTATTAGAAGAACCTAGACACAGATTGGCTGAGAACCCATTTACTAAAGTAAGCCCATTCAGTCAATTGTTCAACAATGAGTCAACATGTAGGTAAATTCAATTGGTTCAGTGTCTCTACTGTAATTTTTATCCTGTGACCACAAGTTATTTCTGACTGATTGAGACCCTAAGACAAACCTCTCATGGAATTTTCTTGGCAAGATTTGTTCAGAGGGGATTTCCATTGCCTTCCTCTGAGGCCAAAAGAGTGTAACTTGCCTGAGGCCGCCCAGTTTCCATGGCCAAACTGGGATTCAAACTCCAGTCTCCTGGAATCCTACTTAAACACTCAAATCACTAATACTCTAGTAGGGACTAACACTTGGATTTAGACCATTGTGTTAATTAAGAAATTTGCTGTTATATCCAGAGATTATTAAAAATATAATTCCAGGAGTCCATATAATTCCATTGGAGTACAATTTTGATTAAAGCACAACAGGATTGAGAAGTTTAATCTTTCCCGCTCTAGTCATGATCCTGAGAAACACACCCCTGCACCATGCTGATGAGAGCTTTCAAACTGCAACATGGGGTTATTTTGATAGTATTGTGGCTGCAGAAAATAGGATAAACCTTCTTACCCCCCTCTGTTGAGTGGTGATAACAGCCACAAGCAAACCCCTAAGATTTCCCCTGCTGTGGCTGCAAAACAAACAGTGTTGGTTAGGCCCTAAGATAGTAGAAGTTGAGATGTTGATGCTTTTTCAAGCCTCCATACTTCTCATTCCATTCTAGTCATCTGCTTATTGGTAGATCTGTGTCCAGCTGTACCTTTGTGTATGGGAAAGGAGCTTGAAGATTATTGTAACAAGGAGTTAGGTGGTGTGCTTTATCTTTACCCACACCTATGATCTGAAACAGGACCATGAAAAGGTGCAGCTACCTTCTCCGGTCCCCCACAGTCCCCCTACTCTCCAACATTTCACAGATTAAACTGGGACACATCAACATGAGAATGTGCTCTGGGTGGCTAATATTTTTAATGAGGAAGAACACCCAAGCAAGTTGCATCAGTTGCATCTGCCCGAGTCTATAGGGAAAGGCAAGCTTCAGCCCCCACCTCTCTTCTTCTGCTGAGTTAATTCAGTGCAAACTACTTTTTCACTTTGAACTCAGTTTGCAGCAACTGAAGTGAGCTGAGGCCAAAAAAGGAAAGTGGGAAAAAGGAGAGAGAAAGTGGGATGATATCTGAAAAAGTGAGATGATAGAGGATTGATTGGACTGCCCTTGCCAAATCAGGACAGTTTGAGGGTATGATTGCCAATACTGATCTCTATTATCCCATCAACATTATTGACTAGATATATTAATAACATGTGTTTATTGCCATATCTAATTTGTTTAACCTATCTAACAGCCAGAAACCATTCCTCCTTGGATTTAACTTGCTTAGATTTATACACCAGTAGAGCAAAGCTGATTTGAGCGATGAACTACAACCTTGGAGACCAGGATATGGTTCCCCACTCAGCCATGGAAACCTACTGGGTGATCTTGGGCATGTCATACACACTCAGTCCCAGAAAACACTGTGATAGGTTTACTTTAGGGTCACTATAATTCAGAAACAACTTGAAGGAACACAAGTACAACAGCAAGGTCAAAGCCTCAAGTGATTTCTGCAGCTACGCTCCCCACCACACGATTGCTATGAACTTGCATTTAATGTAAGGAGTGGACTCCAAAGGGACACCTAACTTCAGTACTAGTGGCTGCATCAGTTTATGAGGTTCCTGCTCAAGTACTGTGCCTTACTGGAGACTAGACTATTAATCATTAATAAAGGTATTGCTAAAATTTTCCAAGTTGCTAAGAAAATGTATTTCAGCAATAAATGTAATTTTTCCCCTTTTTACACAGCCTCTGAGATTTAATAAATATGAAGAGCCATATGGACTAATTTCATAATGATCAATAAACACTTTTTATTACTTTTAAATGAAAAGAAAATGAAGACCTGGAATTGAGTGATGAAGAATTGATTTCTGGCAGGCAAGCAAAGTTGTTTGGTCTCTTTTTATAGATGGCATAATTATATCCAAAGCCTATAAACAATGAACATCCACTTCTGTACTTTTTTCGGTACTGCTTTGGTCACAAAGCCAATCATAAACATGAATGAAATCAAAACATCCCTTCGGTAAATCAAAGGAAGTATCAGCAAAGTAACATAAACAACAGAAGAAAGCTTGGAGCATTTCCACACTAGCGCCTGACTAAGTGCAACATCAAATGCTTCAATTCATAGCGGTGCCTCACATCTAAATTTGACTTCCGTTTTGGACCTGCAGAGATTATTTAGTTTAGAATTAAGGCACCTCACTCTCACCACAGGGGTTATATAGATGTTTTAAGCCAGCTACAGAAAGATGATGACTTGTGAGAAGTGCTCAACCCTTTCAACAAATTTTCTTTGATTCTCACCTTCTTACATTTCTCTTGGTAGGATGGTCCTTACAAAAACATTCATACCACACAGAGAGGCACATGCTGTTGAACTCCCATTGATTTAAACATTTCTGGATTGTGTAACTGGCACCAGAACATCTGCCATGAATTCATATTTGAACACTGCTAAGCCAAAGCATGCCTTTCACCTTCGGCATGTCCATTACACAGTCTGACTCCATGTGTGAAATAGAGCCAAGAAAAGTTTAGATATGCAGTTCCAGGCAACTGTGTCATTCACAGCACCTCTCTTTGCTCCTTTTCAGTGCTAATACAGGCTCTTAAATGACTGCCATTCTTGAAGGAATGGGTGGGCTGCCACGTCCCATGGAGACATGGTTGGATAAGGTCAGGGTCCCTGTATCCTAGCATATTCTGGGTATGTATTATTTGATGAATTAGCTAGAGAAGATCAGCAGGAAAGTGGAAGTGCTAGAACTTCTTAGGATTCAATTTCTTTACTCTGTCTCCTGGGAGGGATATAACACATACTGAAAGTTTTTGTCTGTTCTTGATATTTTCTCCTATATTCCCAAGTAAAGGCTGTGATCAGAAGTATGGTTTATCCAGTTTTGAGCAGGCGTGGGGAAAGAGTGGCCTTGGGACCCCAGAGTGTGGCCCTTGAAGCATCCCAAAAGCCCCTCAAAGCCCCAAACTATTTTTTTTAAAATCAGGCTGATTTGGGGTGATTTTTTTCTCTCAAAAGCTACCCAAAAAATGTGCCCAAACCACAACTGATGCTCTAAAGCTCCCCAAAAATCTCTGCAAACCACCAAAGAAATTGGGGGGAAAATCTGCTGAAAATCAGCCAGAATGGCAAGTGGAAGTGTTGAATCATGTCAGATGCACCAAAACATACCATGCAGCCTGCCAGGTGGGCACGGTGTGGAAAAATGGCGCCTACCCTCCGTGCAATTGCCCAACCCTGATTTTAATTTATATGTCGATTTAGTGCATGTTTATGCTAGTGTCTTTCAAATACATTTTGCCCTAACATATATAATAAGCTTATATTTATTTTAGCGATATTTATTTATATCCTATTGTATTTCAGCACAAAGAAAGGGACCTGGAGTTACTGATATAACAATTCAATAATTGTTTACCAGTTGTTAGTTCTTTAAAACATTCAAAGTGGTTCATAGTCCTTCCCTTCTGAATCAAGATCTGGAAGGAGATATGGGCATGCTTCAGTTAATAGACCCTCTGATAGTGAAGCTCTTTTTTTCAAGGCTTTTTTATGCCCCTAGCCACTGCCCCTTTCCTCATATTCTGTCTAACTGTATGATTTTTAGCAGCATCAATACTAGCAGGATGGTGAAGGAGAGATGAAGAAACACAGGTTGTCTACAACAGGCAAGGCAAGCAGCAGTTGCCTCCAGAATCCCTTGCTGAGCATGCATGAACTTCAAAACAGAGAGAAAAAGAGGAGAGCAGACAAATTTGCCTTACCAGCTTTCCCCAGCATGTTAAAAAAAAAGAAAAGAAATGTACAATTTGGCCACCAAATTAGAAAACATAAGAAAAGTGGGTGCTGGTGAAAGGAAAGGTCTTCCCTCAATATATTTTGGAAGGAGCCTTCAAGTAGTCCCTGGAAGGTTCAAAATGTTTTTATTTGTTTATGAAATGCCAACCTTTCCAGGCTGAATAATTTCACATGTGCATATTGTTAGTTTTGAATAAAAAGTTTGCTGAAATGCGTCAAAGTGCTCTTTTTTGTGCATGCTATAAGAAACTATCTTATTCTTGTTCATGTTATATCTGCTCTAGAACCAAATCTTCTATAAAAAAAGTAATGCCAGGGAACATATTTGCTTTTTTTTTTTTTACCTGAGGTATATCTGTAGCTATCTTACAGTTCCAGTGCGCTAGGTGACAGCAAATTCCTGGATTCAGTTTTCTGATATATGATTTATTTCAAAAAATATTTAGACCAGAATCATTGTGATATGCTTTCTGGGATACTACTGAAAGGCAGGGAAAGATCCGATATTTTACTTTCCAGGTTCTAACGTGACTCCGGAAAATTTATTGATCACTCCCAATATGACCTCATAATATGTGGACCATTTCTGCACTACATAGTTACAGTGCTGTTGTTCAAAGGCCCCTCCCTAAACTGCAAACCCCAGGATTCCATAGGATGTTGAAAGTAGAATAATAGCACTATAACTATCTAGTGCAGAAACAGTCAAAGCTACAGTTTAGGCCTGTATCTTTGCCTTGCCAAGCTTCATTGCCTGTCTTTCTAGTTCCCTTTTTTCTGGCTGCTCATATAACTATCTAACCTTGCAGTTAAAATTTCCGTAAATCTTGGGTCCTGCCTATTGGGGAATTGTGCTTTGCCGAAGGTAAGATGTTCTTTTGGGATCAAAGCAGTAACCAAACCTGCGGGAAAATGTTTAAAGCTTTATGGCTAACTTCCATAAGAAAGGATACATGGCAAGGATACATAAAAAGCAACTGGATACTCTCATGTTTTCTCTTCTGCTATTTGGAGCCCAGGTACAGCAGTGGAGAGATCTCCTCACTGTCCCACAAGGACATAGCACCACTGTGGTCCAAGGTCTATGTTTTAGCTCTCTCAAGCATAGGCCCTCCAACAAATTCCTCATGTGCCTTGCAGATAATTTCTTATTTCAAAAAGTAGAGGAAGGAACAAGGGAAATGACAGTTCTGGGCGTGATCCAAACCAATAGGAAGGAGTTGGTCACTGGAATCAAAGTGGTTGGTACCTTAGGGGCAAGTGACCATGTAATGCTAGAATGCACAATTGTGGGACAGGGCAGAGAAGAGTATAGTGAAACACAGATCTTGGATTTCAAGAAAACTGATTTTACAAGGTCAGGGAACTACTGGATGGAATCCCATGGCTAGATGTGCTAAAGAAGAAAAAAGACAGCCAACAAGGGTGGGAATTCTTGAAGAAGGAAGGAATGGCAAACATCACAATAACAAACAATCCCATAGAAAAAGAAAATTTGGAAACATCTGAAAAAGCCAATGTCGCTGCACAAAAAATTCAAGGAGGAAGTGAAAAGAAAAAGGATGCATATAGAATGGAAGGAAGGACAAATCACCAAGAAAGAGTACAGATGTGTAGCCCAAGCTTGCAGGAATAGTGTAAGGAAAGCTAAAACTCCAAATGAGCTGAAAGTGGCTAGGCAAGTAAGGAGCAACAAAAAGGTATGTTTTTTTCCCCCAGATACCTTTGAGCCAGAAGAATGACGAAGGAGACAGTGAGGCTCATGTTCAGTAAGGATGGCAAAATGCTAACAGATCACAACAAAAAGGCAGAAGTACTCAACACATATTTCTCTTTTTTTGTGGGGGGGGGAGAAAACCATGTGCTTCCATTCAGCAGCAGAGATTTTAGCAAGGGACCTGGATTGCAAATCAAGATTGATAGGGAATCATCAGTCTAACCTAAATGAGTCCAGATTTGCCAGGCAGACAGATTGCATCCTGAAGTACTGAAGGAATTTGCAGACATAATCTCTGAACCACTTGCCATCATTTCTGAGAAATCTTGGAGAACAAGTGAGGTGCCAAAGGACTGGAGAAAGGCAATCATTGTCCATCTCTTTGAAGAAGGCAAAAAAGAAGATCCAGAAAACTACAGACCAGTTAGCCTAATCTCAATAACAGGAAAAATATTAGAACTGATTATACAGGAATCTCTCTGCAAATATCTCCATGACAATGTAATGATCAGTAGGAGCCAGCATGAGTTTGTCATAAATCAAATTCTGCCAAACTAATCTTAGATCTTTTTTTTTCAATCAGATCATTAGTTCAGTAGATGGTGGGAATGCTGTGGATGCTATTCATCTAGATTTCAACACAGCATTTGATAAGGTCTCCTATAATGCTTTAACTATCAAACAGATTAAAGGTGGAATAGATGGGAATGCTGTCAGATGGATCCATAATAGGTTGGAAAACCATTCTCAAAGAGTTGTTATCAATGGTTGCACTTCAATCTGGAAGGAGATATCAAGTGGAAAGTGTCAGCATTCTGTCCTAGGGCCATTACTCTTCAACATTTTTAAAATGACTTAGATGATGTGGTGGAAGGAATCCTCATCAAGTTTAAAGGTGATACAAAACTGGGAAGAGTGGCTAACACACTGGAAGACAGGAACAGAATTCAAAAGGCCCTTGATAAACTAGAAAATTGGGCAGAAATTAATAATATGAAATTCAACAGTGATAAATGCAAACTTCTACATTTAGGCCACAAAAACCAAATGCACAGGAAGGCATACATGGTTCAGCAGTACTACATATGAAAAGAACCTTAGGATTATTGTTGATTTTACACTAAACTTGAGTCAGCAGTGTGATGCTGCAGCAAAGAAGGTGAATGCTATTTAAGTTTGCACTAATAGAAGCATAGTTTCCAAGTCAAGGAAAGTAATAGTCCCCCTATATTCTGTGCTGGTCAGGACTTATCTTGAGGCACCACGTTTTAAGAACAATATAGACAAGTTGGTGCAGATTCAGAGAAGGGTAATGCTGATGATAAGAGAAATGGAGAACAAAACATATGAGGAAAGGTTGAAGGAACTGGGTGGGATCAACATGGTGAAGGTAAGACTGAGTGGTGACGCAACGTTTTAAATACCTCAAGAGCGGTCTTTGAGAGGAGGGGACAGGCCTCTTCTCTGCTGCCCCAGAGGGTAGGATCAGGATTGATGGTTTGACGTTACAGAAGAGTACCTTTCAACTGAACATTAAAAGGAAGTTCTTGACAGTAAGAGTGTTTCAGCAATGGAATCAATTGCCATTAGAGGTGTTGGGGTCTCCTTCTTTGGCCATCTTAAAAAAGACGCTGAATAGCCTGGGGATGTTTTAGCTAGAGATCCTGCATTGGGTTGGACTCAAGGGCCCATGATATCCCTTCCAGCTCTACGATTCTATGACTATGACTCTATGTATCATAGTGTCATAGGCCCTTTCTGCACCTTACCTTTCTTCGGCATCATCTCAGCATCATCCTGGCAGCGGCTTTGCCAGGATGAGAGCACAGACACGAATGCTCTCCTCCACACCAACTGGCTCCCTGCCAAAGGAAGTGCGATGGGCACTTTACCAGGCTGCACTGGGGCAGGAAGTGCCTCCATTGCACTTCCAAAACTTCTGCAGAGCAGGTAAGTGCAGGATGGTCACTCAATCATGGACCATCGACAGGGAAAACCCGTCAATGATTTAATCAATGATCACACCACCTGGCAATGGGAGAAGGATCGGACCATGCCTGCAGTCCCACAACTCTCCAGTCTCCATACTGGGATGGGGGCTTCTGTGGAAAGGGCCATAGAATCAATAACCTTATGGTTATTACCTATCCATGACATTTGTTTTTGAAGGTCACATTCCAGCTCTTATCAGTTTTCCTTGGCAGATACTTATACCAACTGAAGCCTGAGAAGAAAAGGATTCTTCCCTAATTTCTCATGCTTGTACCATTCCAGTAACTAACACTTGCCAAACACGTGCATTTAACTCTGTGGGTTTTTGTGTTATTACCATTTACTAGCCTTACTTTGGAAGATATTAGATATCGTTTTGATATCACAGTTCGGCCCCATTCTGCCACCCTCGGCCAAGTGTTTGTGAGGCCCCCGAACAAGCACAGAACTAGGCATGGCCATTGATTGCTGAACATTCCATTCTCCACCCAGGCAGGCCAGACTCAGCCAGATCTCGCTTTAGGAGACCTCCTTAGACAAACACCTCATTAAAGATGCATGCTAATACAAAGAACTCCCTGCCCCAAGCAGGCAACTTGATGAGCTAGACGCTTAACTGTCAAGCATGCTGCATCTGCGTACTGGCCATTCCACTGTCGATTCAGACTTAATTCAATCATGCTAAATTCTGACCTTTCGGAGACATTGTCTCGCGCCCAAACCTCATTGTTCTCTCCCAAAGTACAGACTAGCCTACAGTCATATTTTCCCTATAAAAACCCCCAATTCCGAGACCTTCCTCGGATCACTCTGAACTTCCATCCCGCCTTGCTGCCGTTTCGTCTGCCGAGCTTTCCCCTCAGTCTCAGTCCGAGACTGCACAATTACGGATCTCCGCTGTGATCTACCCCGGGCTTCAGACAGGTGTAGTATCACCCAATTCAACAAATCCCTCTCAAAAATCCCTCTATACCGCTACTACCTTTATTTTCTATAGTTACTTGTGTGATTGTGTTGCATACACTATTTGCATGTATTTAATAAAATCACTGTTATTCATTCATATTTGGTGTGCTTCTTGACTTGGCCTGACCCTGTAGACCAGTGGTTCTCAACCTGTGGGTCCCCAGATGTTTGTGAACTTCAGCTCCCAGAAGCCCTGAGCATTGACCATAGTGGCTGGGGCTTCTGGGAGCTGAAGTTCACAAACATCTGGGGACCTACAGGTTGAGAACCACTGCTGTAGACATTGGATTCTGCTGCGTTGCCCTGCCTCTCGTTTTGCTAACTTGTGCTCTGAGCTAATTTTCCCCACCATTATTTGAGCACGTTTGGAGTCCCTCACGGGACCCCCAGTAAACAGGGTAACATTTGGGCATGGGCAGAGATGAAGCACATCACCTAATTCCTTGTTCCAATACTCTCCCAGCTCCTTTCCCATAAAGGCTTCCTAATACCCACCCTAGCCAGCCCTTGTGTTTGCAGTGTATATGAAGTGTTGGTTTCTATCACATTGTTTCTTGAGCTCTTTGACAATATCATACTGAACCCCAGCTTCTACAAATTCTTTCCTACTCTGTTTCAGCTGTTTTATGGACAAATTCTAACAGTGTGTTGCTTGTAGTCCTGATTAATAATGCATATTTCCTGGTAGGACACTTTACAGTGTTGATCCTGTTAATTTTTTCAGAGATCTATTGTTCAAGTAGTTGTTGGGCATCATGAGACCAGTTTACAATGCTTTCATTTCTTATAAAGAAGGAAAAGCCATACATCGCAGGAACTGATAATTGCTCATTATTTCCTGTTGCCTGTACAACTCACATCTTGGATCCTATTCTGGAAGAAAGGTGAAGTACAAAGCCAATAAATAAATTAATTAATAAAAATAAAATAAATCTTGTCCCTCTCTTTTCTGTCTCTTATCTCACTATTTCTTGAGGTCTGTTCTGGATTTCTCTGGCCTTCTAATACAGATCAAACTGCTAGTTTTTACTAATAATAAAACACAAAATAATCATGCCTGTTTGGTTTTTCTCTGTTCATTTAAATATTTCCGTCCTGTCCTATATCAAAAGATTTCAGAGTGCCTTACATAATTAATACAAACATATTAAACCAGTTTAAAACAATAAAAAATAATTTCATTAAGCTGAATACATATTAAACATAATTAGGAAGAAAATGGATTGAAAAGATCAAAACATTAAGATGTGACTAAATATGCTTTAGATCTGGTTGGAAGTTGCATTCTAACAAGCCTGAAGTGGACTGGGTTGTTCAAAAGGCTCTCTGCACCTAAACTCAAGCAACAAGGGGAGAGGAGAAGCAACTTTCTGAGCCACTGCTCTAGAAGTATGGATGCAGAACTTTTCTTGAATGTTCATCCAGTCAAAAGCCCTTTTATAGTGGAGTATTCACATGTATCATAGGAAAGGCCACCAAGTCAAGAAACAATGATCCAAGCTGTATATGGGAAACCTATGGTCCTTTGGATGTTGTTGGACTCTACTTCCCATCAGCTTCAGTCATTCTAGTGCAAAATTGGTGATGGCAGCTCTAGCCCATCTGAAAGGAATATAGGCCTGCCTGGGTCCCTTTTACAATATAATTGCAAGGATGGTGGGAACAACACTGATATTTTGATTTCTAATTAACTATACAAAGAAACAGGAAGACTACAAAGTCAAAGACAATGCATAAGTAAATTCAACAAGCTAAATTTCATAATACTCTCAATTCTGAGGTCAAAAGTTTCATTTTAACACATTCTGTAACAACAGAACTTATAAATCCTTGTCCTTTGGAGAGACATAGATGCATAATGCACATTTTCTTCACTCATACACCAAGTCATTTGTCTCTCAACACTCCAGGAGTCAGAGTTTATTTTTGCTAAGTCTGCTAAACCTGTGAAACTGAAACAACCAGGACTACAAACTGTGAGCTACTATATTAGCTTGAATTCTGTCCTTAATGAGAAAGTTGCTGTCATTGCTGCCATCCCAGAGTGCTAAAATTTGGTAGGCAATATGCGATGCACTGAAATGTTCTTTTGAGACCACACATATCCAAGTTTTGACAAAAATTGCATGGGTTATTTCTCACCAGTCTTCTCTGAAGACCCAACATGCTAAAAAGAAACAGAAGGGGTTGTAAGGCATCTAGAAACATGGGGAATGAAGTGGGAGTCTTTTCATTGGTTCAGACTTGGTGTATGTTTTATCAGAATTTGCTCCTGAGAGATCCACTACTTCAAGCAATTGTAATGAGTCTGGGTGCCAGTTTCCTGCCCTGAGACACTCTGCAAGCCATGTGAAGCAACTCAAATGCCCCCAAGCAAGCAAGCAGATAGATAGATAGATGATAGGTAGATAGACAGATAGAAAGAAGTTGGCAAAAGACTAGCATAAAGAAACATAACTTCTCACAGAATAGCACTTGGATTTCTTAGATTTGCAACAGGGCTATTCCAAAGGGTTTAAAAAGAAAAGGAAAAGAAAAACAGGGCATAGTTTGCTAAGATAGTCCTACGATTTGATGGACAAATCTTCTCTTCTCTGAGGAGAAACACTGCAGCTTCCTACATAGCAAATACTGCAATCCCCCCCCCACAAAAGTTTTGTCCCATCTGGAGAAGCCCAGAAAGATGATTTTTTTTCTCCTTCTTTCATAATACTAAAACCCAAGGTCATCCAAAGGAACTGACTAGCAAGTGGTTTCACTGCAGAGAAAAGAAATATATAAATATTTCTTTATATAATGCTTGATTGGCTTCTTGAATTCATTGTCTTATAATTAGAGCTAGGAAAGAGATAGATTTGGGGGACTGCAATTTCCAGAATTCCTGGCTAACACGACTCTGGGAGTTGTAGTCTAGATTTATTTTTCTCTGGGCTCTTCACATGATAAAATAATGGCTACTAGCTTAGATGACTTTGGAAGGTGATTGAACAATTTCATGGAAGGTAATATATCAATAGATAAGAATCACATAGGCCATATGGAACTTTAAGGTCCAGAGACAGTATGCCAGTGAATACCAGTTGTTGGGACATGGGGCTACTTCCTTCACATTCTTCTGTGGATTTGTCAAAACAATTTTGTTGGCATCTGAAGAAAGTACTATACTGCATTTGATGGCCCCTTTGCCTGATCCCGTAGATCTATCATTATGTTACTCTTTCACTTGGAGTCAATTCAGCTATTAGCCCTTGGTGTTTAGTTAAAACTATGGCCCTTTCCACACGGGGGGGGCATGAAACGCGGGGAAACAGGGCGGCGCATGCGGGAACGGAGCTACCTCGATCCGTCGCCGCGGGGAGCAGCATGTGTTCGCCGCTCTACGTGGCGTCGGTGTCCGGTGGTGCCCGGTGATGCCCAAAATGGCGGCTGGAGGCTTCTGGTGGCTCTCCGCCAATTGGAGAGGTGCGCCAGCCAGACGCCCGCCCCCGGGCAGCTCTGCAGGGGCACCCTTGCACGCCTCTGCAATTCCCCATAGGGCGCTGCGACGGGCTAGCACGCGTGTGTTTCATAAAGGCCACATGAAATGTGGTCTTTATACAACATGCGGCGCCACCCCTGCAGCCGTGCAAGGGTGGTTTGAGGTGGGGAAACTCCACATTTCTAACCGCCCTAGCACACTCCACGGTGTAGACGACCTCCGAGTGAGGTCGTCCTACCCAGTGTTACCCCATGTCCCCCCCCCGTGTGGAAAGGGCCTAAGAAACCATTCAGTGCCAAGAACTGGTGACATTCACCTCAGAGAAATGTGCTAGAGGTGTTCCAGAACTGTCTCCTAAGAGGAGTTGGACAGTGAGGCAGTCTTGCCATGTGTCTAATGAAAACAGAGAAATGGCCTGCAACAACAGAAACATCCTCCTCTGTGGTAAGGCTACCAGAATGAAATCTAGAAGCAGTTCTTATACCTTTAATGGTGTAGAAGAGGGAATTTCTGCAAGTGTTGCTTGTTACCTGTTTGTATGACAAGCAACACCTGCTGAAATTCTACAAAAACCATTATTGGTATAGGAGCCATCTCCACTTTTCAGTCTGGCAACCTTTCCTGTGAAACATGGAGAATATAATTCACTAGCATTGCCCCATCTAAACTCCATAGGCTTACTCATTGTTTTTGCTGTTGGGTCACACCATGGAGTCAATAGGAATGAATTTCATTACCAGAGTGAAGAGTTCTGTTCTTCTGGTGAATTCACCCTCCAGCCTTTGTTTCTGTTTAACAGAGATTTATGCTCTACTTATATTTCTTGAGATTGTGTCTTCTCCCTCTCCCTATCTCTCAAGTTGTATCAAGTTGCTGTTCTCTAGATGTTGGGCTAGGCCAGGGATTTCCAAATGGTGTGCTGTGACACATTAGTGTGTCGCCTGAAGTGTGTAAGTGTGTCGCCTACAATCTTGGAAATGTATGTTATTATTTATAAATCATATATTTTAAAAAATATACAAAAGGTTTTCATGAGATATGTTGTGTTACCAAACATTTTGTTATTACAATTTATGTATGTGTCTGTATGTCTTATAAGGGGTTAGTTTAACCTCTGGTTTGCTAGTAAAACTGGCTTACTGTGTTGCAAAATAATGCATGTCTAAAAAGTGTGTCACCAACAAGAAAAGTTTGGAAAGCTCTGGGCTAGGCCATGCTCTATCATGGGACTCATAGTTCAAAACATTTGGAAGGTACCTAGTTTCATACCCCAATTACAGTGTGTTTTAGTAGCATTCATGTTCAGTTGCTAAAGGTGCTGTGTTTGACTATGTTCCAAATTCCCCTCTTATAGGACAAAGCACAACAAATTCAAGCTTAGATACTACAGTGGACGTGACCTTTATGCATTTTACCAGTATCTTTCCCTTTTACGCTGCATTAGCCATCTGGTTCTCCCTGATAATGTGGCCTATATCTGCATGAGAAAGGTGCAGGACATGTGAGGCTGGCATTTGAACAAGGTGAATGCTATGAGATAATCTTAACTAGGATCCTTTTAGGGGAGGAGTTTCCCAATTAATCTTTCATGTTGGGGGCCTGATATTATACTCATTTCCCATAAATATTCTAGTAAATAAGAAAGATTACTGGAATACACTTTGATGGAAATTGTGCCCTCTGGACAACATGAAAACAAGGGCAAATGATAATATTTATTGGCTCATTACAAATTACAGTTTCTCCCACTCTGGTACTAGAAACCTTTTTTCACCAATTACTGGGGGAATCAATGCCATTATTGTCAGAATAGGCATGGACTTTTTTCTCAAGTTTCAGGATACTGTAATGTCAAGCCTCTTGATTGTTCAGAAATTATTTGAATGAAATGTTTCATAAACCTTTCTGTACTGTTAAATGAAGAGATCATGTTAGTGTTTTAGATTACATAATCATAACTATAATTTTAGCATGAGCAAAGCATAAACTACTCTAGATTCATCTGTTCAAGGAACCCATTCACATCACACAATTTGGTGCTGATTCCACTTTAACTGCCATGGTTCCCTCCTATGGAACCCTGGGGTTTCCAGTTTGGGGTAAGGTACTTAGAATTCTCAGCCAGAGAGCTCCAGCGCCTCACCAAACTACAAAACTCAGGATTTCATAGAAGGCAGCCATGGAAGTTAAAGTGGAATCACAGTGCTAAAATTGTGTGGTATGAAAGGGCCCACAGACTCTAGAAAGGTATGCTTTTCACCATTCACTAGCCAGTGTGGTGTAGTGGTTTGAGCATTAGATTATGACCCTGGAGACCAGAGTGTGATTCCCCACTTGGCCATGGAAATCCACTGGGTGACCTTAGGTGTGTCCCACAATCTCAGTCCCAGAAAACATTGTGATAGGATAGCTGTAAATTAGAAACAACTTGAAAGCATGCAACAACAAGAGCAACAACGCATTTGCTATGTATGCACCCCCAACATACCACTTAAAGCCAAATTTTGGACTTTTTAACAATTGGGTTATTATGCAGCAGCCAAAAAATAGCACAGGTTCCATCATTATCTGTATTTGCAGTTTAATCTGGCACTTGCTACACAAAAATTATTCCATGATAGTGAAGGAACAGTATCACCGCTTCTAATATCTTTGTGGGCTAGCCATTCTTGGTTTCTTGGCTGATTGGTTTGGTTATTTTTCAAAAAGAGATTGCCCATCATATAATAAGATTCTTTAGAAAGCCAGTTTATTGTCATTTTAAGCCATTAAAATTATACTGTATAGTTATTATGAAATCATTTATGTACCACAGTGCTCTACAACCTGTGACTGACCAAGCTGATTGCAAACTTCTAACCATTTTATTGTGGCCACTAGGTACTTGACAAGTTGTCTAGAGATAGAGATAGAGATAGAGATAGAGATAGAGATAGAGATAGAGATGGGGTTATTGGGCTATGTTTGCCCAGATCCATTTCCTATGTAGGACCACTATAGAGCTTTCACTGCTATAGGGCTTAATTTTGTTCAGCTTCACCTGACGTCTCTGAATCATAGCTTGGAAATGTTATTATGAATTGTTTTTCAATTATTGGGTTTTTATTTTTATTTATTGGTTTTCAAGTATTTCAATTATTTAAAACAGGGGTGTAACTATGGTGGAGGGATAAGGGCATTGCTCTCCAAACAAAAAATGTTGCCTCCTAGCAGAATGAAATTTTCCTTCAGTTCCCAGGTTTCTAGCATTATAGTAACTTAAAATCTCAGTTGAACATCCAGAAACCCAATTTACACATCGAGAGAAAACGGGGAGACAATGTTACTAAGGGAATGCAAAGATAGCAATTACAGGAGCCCTAGTTGTGAACAATTGTCAGTGTCTTACTCCCAACAAAGCTACCAATTTCAGGATTGAAGGAAAATTTCAGTTGAGGAAGGCAGAATTCTTTCTGGGGGCAATACTTTCATTCCACCCGTAGCTATACCCCTCAACAAAAATGGCCAACAAATCATCTAAACATTTGTTACAACCTGTTAGAGAGCCAGTGTGGTGTTGTTGTTTGAGTGTTGGACTAT
The DNA here is from genome assembly GCA_948472985.1 of Iguana delicatissima. Classification (NCBI taxonomy): domain Eukaryota; kingdom Metazoa; phylum Chordata; class Lepidosauria; order Squamata; family Iguanidae; genus Iguana; species Iguana delicatissima. The sequence continues at coordinate 198,936 of CAOKZL010001423.1, forward strand.
GACTGTGGTGACCAGAGTGTGAGGCCATTTCTGCATTAGACTGTTACAATGCAATTATTCCACTTTCAACTTTCTATGGAATCCTGGGGTTTGCAGTTTAGGAAGGGGCCTTTGAGTCCACTCAGCCACAAAATGTCCACTCAGCCACAGAAATCCACTGGGTGACCTTGGGCAAGTCACATTCTTTCAGCCTCAGAGGAAGGCAAGGGCAAACCTCCTATGAACAAATTCTGCCAAGAAAATCCCATGAAAGGTTTGCCTTAGGATTGCCATAAGTCAGAAATGACCTGAAGGCATACGACATTTTATTTGTAACATGTTACTTCCTCATTTTCCTCTGAATTTATCAGTTTTAGAGATGTGGCACTGTTAGGCCATTCCCTTTTGAGCATTTAGCAAATGCAGAAGATTTAACTGTGGGGAAGGGTAATAGGAACAAGCATACCAGCAATGTTTTCTTATTACTTTTTCTTCCACTATATGTAGCAGATTAATGCATGTAGCCAGTGCCTCAGCGTAAATGCTCTCCATAGGGTTTGGAACACTGGAAAAATCTAAATCACCAGGAGAACACCAACAGATATACTTTTCATCTGCTGCAGAATTTGATGACTCTTTTCTAGAGATGAATCTGGATTTTAGTCCATCTGTGCAAAATTTGATTGCAGGAAAAATGAAACTGACAGATTTGCCCATCCTCAGAGGTGTAGTTTTGGGGATGTGTGCATTTGCACTAGTCTATGGATGAGGGGGATGCTGGTGGTGTATCCCAGGTGGCAATTTTTGGGGGGCGCCCTGTGCAATGTGGCCATGCCCCTGTGTGACTTGGCCATGCCCCCACATGACACAGCCACACCCCCATGATGTGGCCATGCCCTTACGGTGACATGGCCACAGACTCCCACATGATGTGGCCACGCCCCTGCCCCTCCGCCTCCTCCCACCCCCCCACCTGCACTCCAAGCTACGCGGCTGTATGTTTGTGAAGGCATTGCCCTCTATAACACTTCTGCATAAAATGACATTTTCCTTCAGTCCCCAATTTTCTAGCATTGTAGAGAGTGAGACATTGGAAATTATTCAAACCTTGAACTCATCCCTATTAACTTTGCCTGCCCCCTTTTCCTTGAATACCTAAGCTGGATTTTTAACACTCATATGAAGTTTTAAGTTACAGCAGTACTAGAAATTTGGAGACTGAAAGAAAATTTCATTTGGAAGCAGAATTGTTGTTGGGAGAGCAGTGCCTACATCCCGCTCCCCACACCACCAGGTTTTTGCAAGTGCTTTCTGGAAGTACCCTAGAATCTCTCTATGTACAGCTTTGTTAACATTTTCACATAATTCTAAAATATTTCTAAGGCAAATTTTCTTGTTTCTTGTTGTTTCTTTCTGAGTGAGAATTACAATTCCTGTTAACTCTTCCTCCCGGCATTCCTCAATTTTCTTCTGTAAATTTAAAAATTCTGGCTTTATAAATTTATTTAAACCTGACAGACTAAAAGGCCAGCAGATTCTAGGCTGCCCTCCATAGCCTTTTTTAAAAGATTGGTGCTACACTGGCTAGTTTCTAATTCTCTAGTGCAAATATCAGCTGTAGTGACAAGGTACATCGTTTTTGTTAGAAGCTCACTTTCTACTGTTCTCAGAACTCAGTTTCAGTGTTTAGATCTGTTAAGGTTTTTCTTTCTAAGTTAATTTTTCCAGTAAATTTCACTGTGGGAGTTGTTGCTAATAGTGTTGTGTTAGCTGTCATCTTTCTGCTGTAAATGTCATTAAATATGGGACTCTTTTTTAGAATTCTAGCACCCAGAGGAAAAAAGTAGTCCAACATCAGCAAAGAAAAGTTGGACAGCGATTTGGACAGTTGGACTTTCACTTTCCTTTACAAATTGTTTTCTGTCAATCCTGTCATTACATCTGACAACTTTCCTTCTTCCAACTGCTGCCCCCTTCTTCTCTATACCCTGCTGATGGCATTTGCTTATTAAAATGAGCAATACTGAGGTAAATCCTGGATTTATTGAACCCTCTTGTCTTCAGAGTGTTGTCTGTCTTCATATTCTGGCAAGATTGTGGTTCTACACCAGTGTCCTCTTGCAAATGAAGCCTTGTTTTGCGGGGAAGATAGGGAATTGCACCTGACTCCATCGTGGAACTGCTGAGGAATTACCAGCAGTCTCTACAGCATGAAATGGCATCATGGGCCCTTTCCGCATAGGGTAAGTAGTAAGGTGTGGTGCGACCTCTGATGGAGGTCATCTGCACCATGGGAGCAGACTGGGTTGGACTACTTGTCGCAGTTCCGCACCTCAGTCCAGTCTGGAGCAACCCGAAGTGGCCACGCAGCGTGCCTTTTAAAAACCTGTTTTTACAGGTTTTTCAAAAGCACGGAGCGCGCCACTCTGTGCCACTCCATTCCCGCGCTCCGGTGCAGATTTGCAGGCGCACACCAGTGGGTGCCTGCAGATCTGCCGGGGGCAGGCTTCTGGCTGGTGAGCTTCTGGCTGGCGAGCTTCTCCGGTTGGTGGAGAGCCTCCACCAACTGTAAGCCGCCATTTTGGACACCGGAGTCGCCATTCTGGACGCCGGGGACTGCGGAACAGCGAGATCGCGCTGCTCCGCATGGGGACGGACTTACTTGGCTGCCGGTAAGCTCTGTTTCAGCACGTTTTCCCACGTTTCCCCCTCCACGTGCGGAAAGGGCCATGGTTTTCAAGGCAAAATCACCATCTTAGTCATTAACATGGATTCAGTGGTCCATCACTGGCAGTTAGCATTTCCTGACTAGGATTTTATTAGTTCACTTTCTGTTTAGTATCAAAAGAACAGCAAGTTATACATTTGGGAGAATTACATATTATAAGCAACATGAAATTTCCAGAGCTTACATGGTGTACTGAGTGCTGGACTAGGAAATCAGGGTTGAAATTCTAACTCAGCATGGAAACCCACTAAATGGCCTTGAGCAAGTCACACACTCTCAGCCTTAGAGGAAGGCAATGGCAAACTTCTGAATAAATCTGGAGGGGAATACCTTAAGAGTCACTGCTAGTTGGAGTTGACTTGGGGGCACATAACTAAAACAACAGCAAGTTAGGCTTGCACTAGAAATACCTTTGTCACATTGAGATCTCTTCCTCCCTATCCAAACTATGTCAGAAAATGTACCGAAATGATCCTCACACTCCTATGTAAGCAAATGATGGGGGGGGGGGCGGAGCAGTGGAAATGAGAAGGCTAATTTTTGTTTAACATTTTAGAGGCTAAACAAAGAATTTAATATGAGAATGTCAGAGTATGTCATGTGATGTTCCTTTAAATCTGACTTACCTTGAAATATTATTTTCTGTTTACGCCTCAACTCTGGTTTCAGTAAAAAGAAGCTTAGCATAGCTGTTGGTTTCTCATGAGTTATTTTCTGGTGATCTACATAACAAGTAACAGCTCCAGGCTGACTAATAACTTGCAGCTCTGCCTTAGATGTATTTTCTATCTCACATAAGAAGAGCTTGTGGTTACTCTGTGGTGATGGTTGGCAAAAGGAAATTATATTTCCCATCTAATATAGGATGCAAAGATGGATGATGGCTTCTGCAACCCATTAAAACTTTCTTTCCTCCTGTTAGGGAACCTGTGCTGTTTTTGCCAGCTCCTTCAGGTTTGTTAAAGTAAATAAATAAAAATGTTAAAGGAGCCCTTATGACAAATTGATTAATAATCCTGAGCTGCTGAAGTTCAGCCAAGTGAGCAATTAAACATTCCAAACAGCAATGAACCTTCAGAGATAATTTATGATAATTTTATGCACAAGAGCTCAGTGGCTTTTTAATTAGATAGAATGTTAGTAGCGGGGATTTCTAACAAGGGAGTGTCAGTGCTCCATACATCACCGAGATTACTTAAACATTTCAAACATGGTTGATGAATGAAGTTTCTTGAGATTGGGGAGATACAGAAGGTGTTGCGGGGTTGAGATTATTCATCATATCAATTATTGAGAGTGGGTACACTGACATCCAACTCCCAGCTCATATTTTACAGCCATTGCAAGATAACAGACTTGCCTGAATTCAGCATCTCTAGGAATCCTAAGTCTAATTCTGCTGCCATGGCATGTCACAGTCCCAGTTTTCTCTCTGATGGTCATGCATCCTGGCAGCTGCGGGAGGCTTTCAAACACACAAGTAGATATTCCCGTATTAAACGAGATAAAATAAACAGAGTATCTCTAATTCTGCTCTGGGTGCCAGCATGACAGTAGCGGAGCTTGGAGTGTGGGGAGGGGGGTGGGAGGGGACGGGGCTATGGCACAAGGGGCGTGGTCACTGTGCATGGGGGCATGGCTGCAATGCGTAGGGGAGTGGCCAGGGCACATGGGGGTGTGACTATGGGCCAAGATGCCCCCAAAATATTACCACCCAGGGTGAACTGGCCTCCTGGGTCCCCGGCCCCCCGGGTCCCTGCCCCCCCACAAGACTGCAGCGTGATATAGTGGTTTGAGTATTGGACTACAGCCTTGGAGACCAGGGCTTGATTCCCCACTTGGCCATGGAAATTCACTGGGTGACCTTGGGTGTGTCACATACTCTCAGCCCCAGAAAATCCTGTGATAGATTCACCTTTGGGTCTCTGTAAGTTGAAAACAACTTGAAGACACACAGCAACAACAACAACAATTCTGCTCCGGAGCTCAGCAACTAATCCAAACAATACTGGCTATTTTATTTCTAGCTTCCACTTAATTCTATTTTCAAGTTCAGTATCCTACAAATATTTAAAACTGAATTTCATTTTAACACAGACTAAAATGAAAGTGTGTGTCAGATTGAAGATGCCTAGGCACATTTAGCTAAGAGTGGGCTTCATCAGAAATTCCTTATTGGAATATTACCTATTGAAGTAATTATGGCTATTACCTGGGGACGTTTCAGACTACACAGCTGGCTGGAGAATTCTAGCACTCTAGCACCTCACCAAACTACAAACTTCAGGATTCCACAGGATGCAGCCATGACAGTTAAAGTGGAATGATAGCGCTATAATTGTGTAGCGTGAAAGGGACTCTGATAATGGAGCTTCTGCGTTGTCCAGGACTAAACCACATTTCCGTGCCAAGGGAATGCTTCTCTCGGGTTTCTTCCGCCACTGTTCTCCGGTTTCTTGTGAGCAGCCCTAGTGCATTAGTATTTCTTTCCCCTTCCCAGTTGAATGGATAATGGATATGCTGGCATAGAGGAACCATGGTGCAATGCTGCATAATATGCTTCCTTCCAAAATACACAAACCATCAGAGTGGTGTGGAAAGAAGCCGCAGAGGATCAGTTTTTACATTTTTAAAGCCAAGTGCGAATTATGTAGCTATTCAGTGTATTCTATGCATGTGACGTTTTACAGACAAGTTTGACAGGTCTGTAGCCCAGGGGGCTTACTGTCTTAAAACAGACCCAGGGCAGTAAGAGAAATGGAGCTGCTGTACAGTTACAAGAGGATGCCTGAATTAGCAGGGCTGTTCCCAACTTTTGCCAGAAACAGTTTTGAGGAGGGAGAGAGGGAGGTACTTCGTTGTTAATAGGCATCTGGCTACAGTCACAGGTGCCTTGAATACATCCTGTTTAGATTAGATTAGATTGGATTGGATTGGATTGGATTGGATTGGATTGGATTAGATTATTGTAGATTACATTAGGTTAGATTAGATTAGATTAGATTAGATTAGATTAGATTAGATTATTGTAGCACATTCTATGTGGAGTTGCCTTTAGAAACTGTTCAGAAATTTCGGTGAGTCCAAAATGTGCTGCCAGATTGCTAACTGGGGTAGGTTATGGAAGCATTAATCCCCTTTGCTGAAACAGTTCAGTTGGCTGCCAATCTGTTAGTGGAAAGAATTCAAAGTACTTTTAAAGTGCTATATGGCTGGGGCCCTGACTATCTGAAAAATCTTATATAAACCTGCCCAGGTTTTAAGATCTGCAAGAATGGCTTTCTCTCAGTCCCCACCACCATCACAAGCACATTTGGTGTGGACATGGGAGAAAGTCTTCTCTTAGATGCTCCAAAATTGTAGAACTTCCTTTCCTGGGAGGTCCAGTTAGCCCCCTCCCTGCTGTCTATCTGGCAGCAGGTAAAGACTTTTTAATTCAAGGACACATTTGGTTTTTAATATGTGGCAGCAGATGGAGCTTTCAATGACGGGTGTTGTGTTTCTATTTTATTATGTTTTAAATTTGCTTTTAAAACAGCTTTTCAGTTGTGTTTTTAATTCATGCTTTTTTAAAAAATACAGGTTTGGTTTGATTGTGTTTTAACTTTTCAAACAATAGGTTTTTTTTTATCTATATTGTGTTTTTAAAAGGTTGTAAGCTGTCTTGAATCCTATGCTTGGAGAAAAGTGGAATATAACTTACATAAATAAATAAAGGTTGGCAGAGAGTTCCAGGCTTATGGGACACTGAGGAGCAAACTTTCTGTACTAGACTGTTATAGTGCTATTATTCCACTTTCAACATCCTATGGAATCCTGGGACTTGCAGTTTAGTGAGGGGCATCAAAGGCCCCTCCCCAAACTGCAAGTCCCAGGATCCCATAGGATGTTGAAAGTGGAATAATAGCACTATAACAGTCTAGTGCAGAAATGACCACAGTGAACAGGAGACCTTTGGACAACTAAGCATGGTAGATCTTGATGAGTGAAGGTCACAGAAGGGATGGGTCCAGATAAAAGTATACAAAGATGAAGAAGAGGCAGAACAATGGGCAGATCTGAAATTAAGGGCAAAAAGCTTGAGTAAGATCCAGGATTTCATAGGTACTTGTTGCAGAAATCAAAATTATACAAAATTATATAGGCCTGTTGTTTCCAACTCACATTCCTGAATAAAACCTCCAGGAACATAAAACAATATTTGACTTTGTAAAACTTAACTGATTAGTCCTCATAATGTCCTGAACTAAGAGGACTTGATTCAATCCTTATCTGCTCCCACAAGCTTCTGCCCCAAATTGAAGTATTCCTTTCTGCTCGTCCTAAAAGGTCTCCTATCGCTAAGGCTTCCGTGGCTTATGTCTATAAAACACGGTACACAACAAAAACAGTATGAAAACAGTATATGTGGTGGCACAATGCCTGTCTCTTGTGTTCTTGTTGCAGCCCAAGATGTGGTGGTTATGCATAAGAGTACTTCATTTCTGGAATTTAGTATTTGCAAAAATCAATAAAATTATATCACAAACAATTTCTTTATCACCAGAGTCAGGACTACTATCTGTTTTCTGTAGTGCAAATGAGTCTTTTTCTCATTTTAAAAAAAACTGGTTGTGAATTTATGCTTGGCAGCATGTTCAGACACCTCACATAATTGGAAAGGCTTAACTGTTGGGTTGAGTTTCTGTATGGAGATCCTGCCCAGATTCTAGGTGGAGTCTGGAACATGATGCTGATAGACAAATTAACTGAAAAAGTCCAGGCTACTAGAGATAACCAAGACCACTCTAAATCATATGAGACTTGGTACAAGTTTATCAGTTATACAAAGAAAAATTCCTGTCTTCTTGCTTGTCTTTCCTCATATGTGGATTTTTTTGAAAGAAACTCTGTTATAACTGTCCTCATGTCAGCCAGAGATTTCTTATTTGGATAGTTAGGAAAAATCAGTTCAATATACTGCTTTGTACAAGATCCGAGATGCATTGCCCGTTGAATATGTTTGTTTCTGTAAAAAACTAACTTTAAAAAACAAGATGCAATCTGAAAAAGGCACCTCTAAAGCTCGTAATGGTTTTTTGGAAGAAAAAAAATTCTCCCTGAAATATATACCGGTATTTCTTGTTTCTGTATATTCCTTGTGAGCATGTCTTTATGAAGTACATGTTAAGTTATGAATTTAAATCAGTTGTCTCTGGATAGGTACTGAAGCTCTGGCTATTTTCTACATTAATTTTTCTATCTGCAGGTAAACATAACAAGTATTTCTTCATATAGGATCTTTGTGGAGTCACCAAGGTGAAAACTAGATACGGCTCTTGTACTTTTAATAGTTGTATGGAAGAGGAATTTTTGGCAGGTGTTGCTTGTTACCTTGTAGCCTGACAAGCAACACTTGCTGAAATTCCCTCTTAAAGGTACAGGAGCACTCTCTAGTTTTCACTCAGGCAAATCTTTAAATGTTATCAACTATGACTCTCTTCCTATACTCCAGTTTATGACTCACCATGGCTATATTGGTCACATTGTCCTGCTAATGGGAATGAGGGGGTAGAGACCTATTCCTGCTGGATCACTCGACTGCCATGTTCATGAAATTCCTCAAGTTTCCATTAAACATCTCTAGTGTTACTTACAGCCTACTTTCATTTTTCCTCCCAGAATTTTATAGTTCTTGTTAGCTGTACATACTGGGTCATTTACTTCCTTTATATGTTTTAAGTGAAAGAGTAGCCCTATTTGGGTGTTTAAAATGTATGAATATTTAACACACAAGAGCCTAAATCTTGTAGTTATTCCTGTCTAAAGTAGACCCATTGGATCAGCGCAGTTTTTCTACATGTTGACTCATCATTCAACAACTGATTGAATGGATCTAGCTGGAACTAATCAACAAGATGTCAGCTAACGGGTTACAGCATGCTAGCCCTGTTCCCAGATCTTCAGTGCTGTTGACATCTGTGTGTGGATGATAATGGATCTGAAGCAGAGACCCTCTGCTATCTATGGAGGCTCTTCATATATACTTGAACCCTGGAAAACTGGGTTTACGTTCCTATTTATGTAGAATGGAGTGCTTCCACAGATAGCAGAGGCTGTCTGCTTCAGGCTGCTGTCTTCATGTAAGAGGGTGATAAAACCAGAGCCAAGAGGGTGACGTTGATGCACTTCCTTTCTTGAATGTTAAAGTGAAATTTACTTTAACATGCATACACTTAAAGCCTATTAGTACTGGGAATGTTCTGCATTATTATTTATTATTATTCACTCATTTATTATTTAATTAATTTTTATCCTGCTTTTTTTCAGCCCTAGGACTTGAGATGGCTCACAAACATTAAAAGAGATACAGATAAAAATTTACAGTACTAACTACAGATATACATATATATATATACAGATATATGGACATCTCTAACTAATATAATAAACTGTCAATAGAAACAACAGCCATTTAAAATATACTCGTGAAAAAGCAACAATACAGACAACACAGTACATTGTTAAAATCCCTTTGTCCATAACTGAACATATTGACATAATAATGGTCTCGGCTGAATATGGCCTGATTACTTGTAATTCACTAGAATTGCTCGCTGGAATTTCATCCAGATAACATATAACACTAGTTACGAAGGGATTGCACTGGCTGCCAATACATTTCCATTCCAAATTCAAGCTGTTGGCAATAACATTTAAAGTCCTAAACAGCTTGGGACCCTGAAGGTCTTGAGGGAGCACCTGTCTACATATATGCCAGCCTGAGAACAGAGATTTATTAGATGAGCCTACCTCCATGTCCCATCAATAGAGTACGTACATTTTGAGGGGGACAAAAGAGAGAGCCTTTCTGTAGTGGCACCCCAGTGGTGGAATTCCCTCTGCCTGGAGGCCTGATTTGCATCAACATTGGAACCATTTTAGCACCAAATTAAAACTTTGCATTTTATTAAGCCTTTGGACCAAATGGATTTTATCCACGCTGCACATGTTTTGTGGTTATATTGTTCAAGATTATTTTAACCACTTTTGAATTGTCTGTTTCAAATTGAGAAGCCACTTAATATATTTTTAATCTTTTTAAAATTTGTGTAATTATTTATTTGTTTTAAATTGATTTTATTGTAAGCCGTCTTGAGCTCATTAGGTAAAGGAAGGGTTATAAATATTTCAATAAATGAATGAATGACTGAATAAATAAATAAATACCTTTTGCATCCTGAAGTTGAAAAAGTTTGACAGCTTTAGAAGCACACTGGTCAGAAAGCTTGCAATCCTAGTTATAATCACATTTTAATCTTATATCCACTTACCAAGGGAGTAGGGAATACATTGAATGTCTATTGTTCTTCACTAACTGCCACTTCCTACGGCTTAATCATATAGCCAGGATAAGCAGAGGTCAAAAGGATTTTTTAAAAAAACTCTGATAAATGTTCAGTTTTCTTTCATCATGCACAGATTTGATTCTGTCAGTCACATTTGGCAATACTGTCACTCAGATGCCATTTCAGTAGTTGGCAACCCTGTTTTAAAAATTGAAATGGCTAAAAAATTAAATATTGCACAAGCCTAGGTGCTCCTGATTCATGACTGTCAAAACTGTCTTAGCGTAGGAAGAAACATGTCTTTCGTTGTGGCGGAAATCAGAGAATGGGTGGATGAATGAATGAACACATATTCTTTCTTGTAGCCGACTGGCCATTTTTAAATTGACAAAACAGTTTCTACAGAACACAAGAAGCTGCCCACCTCTTCTTCTAAATAGTATGTGTTCAGGACAAAGCTGTGGAGGCTATTTGGTTTTGCTTTGCTATCTGCTGCAGATAAAAGTAAGACGAAAGCATGAAGAAATACCTTTCCACAGAAAGCAGAACTGTGCCCTTGCAGGAGGGAAAAGATTAAGAGATGAGGGGATGGTTGTGTAATATCAGGGAAAAGGAAATTAAAGATAACAAGCTTTTCCATGATGCTTCCCCCTGCAATTTTTGGAGATGTATTTACTTTATCCCATGTTTAGTTGTGATCCATACAGTCTTAGAGTCAGCCTCCAAGAGAGGCACCTATTCTAAAGTCAGACATCTTACTGTTTCCCTGGCAACAGACATACATGAAAGATCTTGTGCAAGATTGCAGTCCCCTCCCCACTCCATTTGGTGTTATGCAATCAGTCTCATGCCACAAACATAACCACTAGTTTACATTCCGTTAGAACTGTAGTGTTCCCTTCCTGACTTACACAGACTCCTATTACACTTTTCAAACAAACTGGTCCGGAATTCTTCTATGCAAGTAATGGTGATGGTGGGTCTTGATTGCACTAGCGGATCTGACAATCGTCTATATGTTGATCAGAATGTATAAATCCTATTCAGATTTTATTAAATCTTGAGTATCTCAGATGTGGAGGGACATGCACATACCCACAACCTCTCTGTGTTGCCAGGAAAGATATGACAAGAAAATTTAACCATGTTTGCCTGAGCACAGTTAAAATACTCACACCATATAGAACCTGGGGCAATAGGTATCCTGATGTAATGAATTCAACAGTTCCAAACTGTATCTTGAGTCAGACAGAGGGACTCCATGGATAGATAATAAGGGTGCCAATTCAGGATCATCCCAAGCCCTGGTTTCCAGGCCAAACCCTGAGACCTAGTGATGGCCCAGTAATGCCATTAAGTGTTATGTGTTAAGTATGAACTCCAGTTGATCACAGCTTGTTACTCATATATATATATATATAGAGAGAGAGAGAGAGAGAGAGAGAGAGAGAGAGGAAATGCGCTTTCCACCTTGGAAGTTAAGATGATCCAGGTGGGATAAGGAACATTTAATCTAGCCTACTTCCTTCTAGGCAGAAAATGAAGATAGAGCAGAGTGGAAGGAGAGTAACTGGCACCATAATCTGGGATGGAAGGAGAAAGCTAACTAAAGAAATACACAGACTCTGAAGAGTCTTTGCAAGTTACAGCAACAAATCAGTTAAGCCATGAAATTTGTAAGAAGCTGCTGCTCTACTGGGTGAGCTGGATATTTGCACACAGCCCTATCTTCTTGCCCAAAGTTGAACCACCCAAAACTGGAAGATTTACACCCTTGTATCCTACCTGGAGATGATCTACAAAAACTGAATACTTGGGGCCAGGCTCTGAGAACAAACAACGCTGCTAAAGAAGGCTCTCATTTGCAGAAAATTGTCCTCCAAGGTAAAAGTAGCACATTAAGAGAGAATTGGCTCTCCATCCTGGAGCATGTCTAGCAGCCAGATTGGGATACTGAGAGCAAATAATATTTTAGCCTCCAATAATAAGGAATAAATACCCTAAAGGCACCAGATCCTGTCTAATCTTGAAAGCCTAAGCAGGGTCAGACCTGGTTAGTACTTTGATGGGAGACTTCCAATAAATACCAGATGCTGTAGGCTGTATTTCAGAGCAAAGAACTGGAAAACCCACCTCTGAGTACTCCTTTCCTAAGAAAATCTTATGAAATTAATAGGGTTGGCATAAATCGACAGGTGGCTTGGAGGCACATATACACACACATAACAGAACCAGAGATTCCAAGAGAAAGGAACCTCGCTTTAGAAAGGATATAGACAAGTTGCATCAGTTTCAGAGAAGAGCAACAAGGATTATAAGAGGAATGGAGAGCAAAATATATGAATAAAGGTTGAGGACACTGGGGATGTCCAGCTTGGTGAAGAGAAGACTGAGGGATGACATGATTGTACTCTTTAAATATCCCACAGGCTGTCACTGAGTGGAGGGTAGAGGTGTGTGCTCTGCCCCAGAGCATAGAAATAGGTTCTTAAGTTACAGGAGAGTAAATTGAATATTATTGATTGATTGAACATTAGAAAGAACTTTTTGACTGTAAGAGCTTTTGACAATAGAACCAATTACCGTGAGAGGCAGTGGGATCTGGATGTCTTAAAAAAGAGGCTAGTCAGCTACCTGCTGGCAATGCTCTAACTGGATTTCCTACACTGAGAAGAAAAAGGCCTATGGGGCCCCCCACCAACTCTGTGATTTTATGGATTGGGCTTACACTGTTGAATAACATTCAACACAGGCCATTTCCACACTAGACTGTTATAGTGCTATTATTCCACTTTCAACATCCTATGGAAGCCTGAGGCCCCTCCCTAAACTGCAAACCCCAGGATTCCATAGGATGTTGAAAGTGGAATAATAGCACTATAACAATCTAGTGTGGAAATGGCCACAGATCAGTCTGTGTACATTTGTACATAGACTGTACATGTGCTGAATATAATGTATGAACATTTATTATTCTTTTCATCCTTTCTTCATTTTCTCAACATTGTGATTCTCAAAAAAAAAAAAAAAAATTCTATCACTTATGTTGAAAGACAAATATAAAAGAAATAGAGATGTGGATGACAGTCCCATTAGCTTCAGTTGGACTTACTCCCAAGTGAGTATGTATATAATTGTAGCCTAAATTTTAATGCCAGGTCATTGCCAAATCTGAAATTTCATTCAAAGTATATATCAAAATTTAAAAGATTCAAAGTTGGAAGAAATGGGGAAATGTAAAAGTACTTCTAAATTACACCTCTGTGAATATTGTCAGTTCTCTGCATTTTCAAAACATTGCCATTTTCTCCCCTTCTCAGTTTCAGTAATAGCTGTATTTTGAAACTCAAGTGCACTCATGATCCATATACATGTAAATTTTAAGCAGCACTGATTATGCACCCATACACATGGAAGACATACATTTCCTATTGCTGTAATGAAAATATCCCAGGGGAAAATGCCTGCCTTTTCCAGGGCCATATGCAACATTTCCAGCTGTGCTTACTAGCACCCATCCAAGAGCTCAGGGGAAAGCCAGGGCACAATTTGAAGCAGAGTTCAAGAACATTTGCAATTTCAACTTCTGTGCACTTATCAGCTACTTTAAAATGTGTTGCATAATTGACACTTTGTTACTTTTAGACTATGGTGTATTTTAATGATCATACAAAGAAAATGACTTGCTGACACAATCAGGAAACAGATGGTGACAAAAAAAAGTTGCATTTAATGTGCCAATCATTTTGTTTGACTTACATGCTACCTAATTTCATTCATGAGTCCAGTGCATGGAGACATTCCACTGTTCCTTTGGAATGCTTTCTAATGCTTTTATTTTAAACAATTTAGATATTTATTTTATTGTTTTCCATTTTTTTTTCCTTTTGAGTACTCTCTCAACTGATTGGTCTGTCTATCGGTCTATTTTTCCTTCCCTCCCTTTCTCCTTCCTTTTCCATTCTTGGGTACATAGGAACATTGTAAATGTACAACAGGGTGTGTGTGTACAGCAAGAGTGGGGTTTGAAACTCCCTGCACCATGTGTGTTTAGTGTACCTAACATGCACATATCTGAAAGGGGCTGTTGCTTCAGTCAACTGAAAAATAAGTATAACCTACCTTGAGTTTCCTCTATGTGAATTAAAAGTGAGCTAGACATTAATAAACCAATGGACAAATGCACCACTTCATCCACGCTGAAGGGTAGAAGACACAATAAGATTGCTTGGCTTCTCTGTCTGTCATAGTTCCTTGTCTTACCCTTTCCACTGCCTCCATCTATAGCAGCTTCCTGGCAAAGGGCCATCTGGTATGTAAACCATCAGGGATAGCCTCAGGGCTGCATGAAGTAAATGCCTCAGATGCAGATGATGGGAAGGAGCAATGTCAGCACTCCAGCAGTTCCTCTTGATCTCTGCTAGAGGATGGAACTTTGTGTGGTATGCAACCTGTTATGCACATCAAAAACTAACCTTCTGCCCTCCTGGATGATACTGTTCCATTGCTACTGCTGAAGTAAAATTTAACTGCCAATGCAGTTTGTGACTGTATGTAGAACAGGCTAGGGTGTCATCTTGCCCTTTGCTTCAGGGAGCAAAATATTGTTTGCCAACCTGCTCTGTTCATCATATTTCAAAGGAAGAATAACACGAAATGATCATGTTCCGGTCCACTGCTCCACCTAAACAAACTATGTATCCAGACTTGATGTAGTCTAGCATCATGTGGCTAGGGAGATAATACAGGAAGCCTACAGCAGAACGTGGAAAACAGTAGACTATTTATAAAGGCTTTGCCATGTGGAGATCACCTTGAGATTACCAGGGAGTAGTACCCCAATCTACATTGTGTGTTTCTCATTGGATTCTTTCCTATTGAGCAACCAAATGTATAAGGGAGACAAAGTCTCAAGATGTCTAAAAGAAGTGCTTTATTCCAAAATAAAAAAATGGCCTAATATGTTTTAGCCATGAAATAATTCTTTAACAGATGCTCAGAAAGGATGCAAAAGACATTTGCGATGTGAGTTTTCACTTATTTTATCCAAAAATGCAGGAATGAATCATTTTGATTTTTTTCTTCCTAATTGATGAGATTATGTGTTTTTGCAATTTTTCATTTTTATGGCCTTTTGGGCATTTTTGTGAAAATTTAATTAATGCAAAAAAGCTTTCGTTTTCCAAAATAAATTGTGCTTTTTTGGCCAGAGCAATTGGCCATTACCTTGGCAGGTTGTTTGGATGGGAAAATACCCTTCACCCCACCTAAACAGCCCAGCATACTGAAGGTTCCTATCTTGTGTAGTAGCTTTTGTCATTGGCATCTCTTAACAAACTTCCTTTTCCATTGTCTCTCTTTAGGCTTATGGCTTACAGAGTCAGGAGTCTGAATTTTTATGTTCTTTGAATATTCTGTTTATTTAAGAAACCATCCCCAGCATTAACTATCCTTAGTTGCAGTATATTGTTTACTTCCTCACTTTTAGCCAGGCTAGTAATTTCAGTATCTTTCCCTATCTATGCAGCAGTGTCTAAAGATATCAATAGCTAAGATTTATACAGATTCTTGACTTATATCCAGGCTCTGTGGTGTACAAAGTGATTGTGGCATGGTTGTTCCTCTTTGTTTGATGCATAATGGGTGAGATGGAGGGAAACTCAGATTTTGATAAAGAGGCAGCTGGTCAAAACACACACACACACACACATTCTCTCTCTTCCTCTCTGCTTTCTCTTTCTCTTTATTTGAAGGGGGGGTGAAATCAGGTGTTGGAGTTGATTACAAAAATATTGCATTGGGAGGAAAATAAAAATAAAGCAGTACAGAGGGAGAGCAGCAAGATAGAGGGGAAAGTGGCAACCAGACACAAATACATTTGCACATATAAAGCTGTTCTAATGAGAGCCAAATTGATTTGACATTCAGTGGCAGTTTCAAGCCAAGAAAAGCAAAGCAGCCTACAAAAGGCCCAGCTCATTGTTTATGGAGTGTCATTCTGCATCATCTGTGAGACCAATAACAGTGATGGGAAGACCTTTAAAAGCAGGGAATATGCAGAGGATGGTTGTGTGGCTACCATGGATGTCAGAACCAATAGACAGGCGGTGAGCCATTTCCTGAGCCACAATCATATTTGTCAGATGCAGTGGGTGCTCTCCTCAGATTATTAAAGCATTAAACAGACTTTGCCAATTGGTAGAACTTTCTCAGATAAAGAAAGTTGTTGAGGAAGCAGGAATGCAATGTCAAAGGCTGTGATAACGCATCAAATCCTCAACGCTTATAGTTCCACCACTATTTCTACAACCCACCTGCTGAGCAGCAAAAAGAAAGGAAAATATCATAGTAAAAACAACTGTGTAAGCACAGTTATTGCTCTGTTTGTCTCCAGAAAACAGGAAATACAAAATAAGCAGACAGTTTGGAAAGAAGTATCTATTTATTTTATTTGGCGGGTACAAAAATATATTGTCCATATTATTTTTCTAATATAAGAATAATTTAAAATGTTAGGGTCACTGTGATTTAGTGGACCAAGTGTTTCTTCAAGGGGTGTGTGTGTGTGTGTGTGTATGTTTGTGATGCATTTAAATCCTGGACTAACCATACATGTATTAGTTGACCTTGGATAAGCTACACTTGTGGAAGGACAGTTCACATGATCTGTACAACCAGCTGAAATGTGTTTTGAGTGCCATTGTAATAAATCTGGATTCACACTGGTATGTTTATATATTGACTGAGCAGGTAATATCTCACAAGCTTTTGCAAAATGGTCATTGTGGGGTGGCACCATACAAGGTCAACTTTTATTTTTTAAAAATAAAACAGGAACAGTTTTAGAAGAGACAATGTAGCACTTCCCAATACACTAAAAGCTACATATCTTCTGATATCAGGGTCTTAGGCCCTTTCCACACAGGGTTATTAAGGCGGGCCAACGCATCTTGCCACGGAGGTCTGCTGCACGTTGGAGCAGACTAGGTTCAGTTTACTTACCTTCATTCTGCACGTAATTCCAACTGAATGCACCCTCATGTGGTGGTAAAGCACGCTATTTGAAAACCGGAAGAAATCGGTTTTCCAATTTTCCAGATCATAAAATCATAGAAATGTAGAGTTGGAAGAGACCACACGGGCCATCCAGTCCAATCCCCTGCCACCAATCGATCCGATTCGTACTTTCACAGTGGTGCAGACATGTACATTCGCACGAATGCAAATTGGTGGTCAGAGGAGGGCTCATGGGAGGAGTCAGGGGGTAGTATGGACTTTCGTACGTGCGCACGTATGTACGCACGTACACAATAACGTACTAAACCATGCAAAAAAAAAGGGCCAATCACAGCCAACGGAGCGGGGTGAGGGGAGTAGCGGGAGTGGCCACGGCAGAGGCAGTGTGGATTCATGAACTCGCACTCCTCTGAATCAGAATGGAACATACGCAATAGCTGTGTGGAAGGAAATGAGAGAAAGTCCGCCTTGTTTCGAGCCCAGAAAATCGGTAAGAAATGGCACAAACTGATTCACAGCCTCATGCAGAAAGGGACTTAGACTCTATTCTTAGTAGGTAAGATAGAATTGATGCTGACTTATCTCCAGGATGGTTGTAAAGACTAAAATGGTAAAGTAATGAGCATAGTAATTAATAACAATAACAACAACAATAATAAATTATTTTGTTACACCCCTCTCCTCAAAGCTCAAGGTGGGGTATAACAAAGGTTAAAATACAATTAAAACCAGCATAGCAATTAAAAACACATTATAATTAAAATATACTAAAAC
Organism: Iguana delicatissima; assembly: GCA_948472985.1. Classification (NCBI taxonomy): domain Eukaryota; kingdom Metazoa; phylum Chordata; class Lepidosauria; order Squamata; family Iguanidae; genus Iguana; species Iguana delicatissima. The sequence continues at coordinate 216,762 of CAOKZL010001423.1, forward strand.
ACAAAACCAATCAATAGAAGAATGTCATAATTAAAATCATAATTAAAATATATCATAATTAAAAACAGATTGGGTATGCCTGCCGGAAGAGATAAGTCTCAGTCCAGTTGATTATTCTGACTAGAACAGATCTACTGAATCAATGAAACTACCAAATCCCTAGTGATTTAATTAATCTTTTCTAACTGGGACTAGAAATTGGATTTAGGCTTAAAGTGACATGTTATGCACAGGCCTGCAGCATCCTTACCTCCCCATCAGGACACCTGCTTTAACTGGCATTCTGATGAACGACGGATATCTGGGATTGGAAGCCATTTTAATTTCTCAAAAAGTTCAAACATAAGATTAAGCCTGGGCTATATAGGGGAATCTGGAGCTGTCACTTTAATTTCTTTTAATGTCTTAGATTAATGCTAACTCAGTGCTACTATGGGAATTTAAAACCTCCACAGAACTGAAACACTGCTGCTGTTCCTCAATACCACTAGGAGTACCAAATAAGTCAACAAAATGAGGCATCTCATTGGCATACGAATAGACTCCCCAGAGGGCAGTTTGCTGACCTGTATTGTCAAACCCAGAGTTGGCCTGAGCTATGTCCCATTGTGTTGCTCAATGGACCTTACTGCCATAGGATTGCCTGTCCCTTTCATGGTGTGCAGAAGAAGGAATTCCACCGGACTGCACAATGAGCAGCTTCCGCTGAAATTCCTTCTTAATAAACAACCATTAAAGGGACAGGAACCCACTTTAGTTTTCATGCTGGGAATTCCATGGCAGTGAGGTCCACTGAACAACACAATGAGACATAGTCTAATAGAGTCAGAATATAATAGTAGCATTCTTCTGGTTGTCCTTCCTGAAGAAGGAGCATGAAGTCCAAGGCTATTTCTTTACTCCAATGTTGCAAGTTGGCCATTTATGTGATAAGGAAACACTGTGATGCTATTCCTACGAGGCTGCATTGACCTGGCATAGATGAAGTGCCTCTGAAGAGTACAGAAAGAGAAGTGAGAAGACCCGTATGCCCCATCAGAACAGCCTTGAGCTCTGAGAACAGCCTTGTCTTTGTGAAGTGTACCAAGCAAGAAGACATTTTCCTGCTTCAGGGGGAGCAGCAAATGGTGGCCTTCATCCATACAAGTGAAATGCATCTAAAGCTACAAATGTTATTTTGGAACATGAGGCAGAAAAAATCTGCTGCTGCTACTTCAGTCTGCCTAATGGTAGGGCTGGCTCTGGCCCTTTTTGCACAGCATTTCTGATGTGAAAGGGCCCCTTGAGCGTCACGCAAATGTGAGGAGCAGTCCACACGATGCACTCACACGGACAGCGCACATATTTTTTCATTTTCGGCTTGAAGCCGAAAATGCTATGTGGTCGCGCATCGCTCCGGGGCCCCGTGCACACTTACCTTGCGTATGGAGCCTCGGGAGCCAGCCCGGTCGCAGTTCCTGTCTCAGTGCAGGTCCCAGGCTGCACTGTGAAAGGAAGAGGCGGGGCTCTTGTGCGAGCAGGAAGCTCATGCGGAGCTGAAGGAGCAGGGAAGAGAAAGCCTCTCTACGGAGGCTGCTCATGTGAGCACCGCGCCCCAGCGCCAAAAATGGGTGAGTTGCGGAAAGGGTCCTACTAGTTAGGCAGTTTCCTCTGTGACAACAGGGGCAAGGTTGACAGACCTACCTCACCAGTCTCTCATAGACATCCTGTTGTTATAGGTTCTGCAGTTCATTCCCATTACCATACTATGGAATTATGGAAGTCTTGTCATTAGGAGTGCGTGCTTTACCAATCTGAGAACACCTGGTGGGGAGTGAGACTTTTATTAAATGTCAGTGTGTGTCAACTTGAATTAAACAGACCATCAAAGAAGATCATGCAAAACTGTGGTAAAGGATATATGTGTGCACAAGAAAAAAAAGTCTCTCTCTTTTCTGCCTTCTAGCTATCTGCTCAGTCTGGATATCGTGTTGTTGATATTAGACACTGATATGAACGTTTCTTATTTGGATTTCACCAAGAAAATCTATTTCTTTCCTGGGGGAAATTGTCAGCCATTTTCTGACTCTTGGGTCTCAATTCTCTAGTGACTCACATAAATAGAAATGTGGATTAACTCTGAATCATCTGCAATGCATTCCAGATCATATTTTACATTTTCTATCCAGCATGTATTAGAATTTAAGCAACTGAGCTATTTCAAAGGAGAGAAGTAATAACAGAAGGAATCACAGTGAAATCACCAAAGATGTCATATAACATTGCCAGTATGGCAGGCATCAAGTAGAGGAAAAGAAAGGAAAGAGACACAGGCAACAAATAAACGTTCAAACTCAGTTCAGACCACTTTGACTCTCACATTTCTGGACTCTCATAGAATCATTTATACTGCTAGTGCAAACTATGTATACCTGTTCAGAAGCAAGTCATCTTAAGTTCAATGGGTCATAAATGGGTAAGCATACACAGGATTGCAGTCTCAGTCAATAACAGTTGTTTCCAGTATGTGAACAAGTTAATATGGATATTTACCAGTTGTTGTTATGTGCTTTCAAGTTATCTCTAACTTATAACAACGCTATCACAGAGTTTCTTTGATTCTGTCATATGGGTTTCTTGGCAATATTTATTCAAAGGAGGTTTGCCATTGCTTTCTTCTTAGGCTGAGAGACTGTGGCCATTTCTGCACTAGACTGTTATAGCAGTATTATTTCACTTTCAACAACCTACGGAATCCTGGGGTTTGCAGTTTAGGGACCTCAGGATTCCATAGGATGTTGAAACTGGAATAATACCACTATAACAGTCTAGTGCAGAAATGGCCTGTGGCTTGCCAAAGGTCACTTTGTGATTTCCCATGACTGAGGGGATTTGAACTCTGGTCTCCTACAGTGCTAGCCCTGTACTCACACCACTACACCATACTGGTTCCTTAATAAGTTAGTTATCAACAGGTAATTATTTATTTATATGTTTAATTATTGTCTTAGTTACATTTATAGCTTGCCCTTCCTTCAGTGATCCCAAGATAGCAGACATGGCTCTTCCAGGAAGGTCAGGCTGAGAGACAGTGGGCCTTTCCGCATGTACTGTTATAGTGCTATTATTTCACTTTCAACATCCTGTGGAATTCTGGGGTTTGCAGATTACTGAGGCCAAAGAGCTCTCTGGTTGAGAATTCTAAAGGTCCCTCCCTAAATTGCAAGGCCCAGGATCCCAAAGGATGTTGAAAGTGGAATAATAGCACTATAACAGGGTATTGGAGAATGGCCCAGTGACTGCCCCAATTTCATCCAATGAGTTTTACGGCTTACTACAGACTTGATCCTGGATCTGTGAGTCCCAAGCTGGCACTATCCAGCCCTCCAACTAATGTAGGACTGGCAGAATGTGAGCAGAATGTAATACAGTGAGCTCTCCACATTTGTGGGTTTTACTTTTGTGGATTTGATTATTCACAGATTATTTGGTGTCACCTCTGGTGCCTCTCTATGCCATTTCTAGTAGAGACTGCATGCCTCGTGAGACTGAGAAACTGCAAATGAGGCCTGTAAATCCCTGTTAAAAATGATGTGGGGTAGCAGTGGAGGTGGCAGTAAACTCCACCAGCCAGCCACTTCTGCCTTGTGAAAGAACCCTGATGATTCAAAGGACTCCACAATGGGTTGAATATGGTGATCATACTTTTTGTGTGTTAAATATGGTTTGGGAGGGCCTCGAGTTATTCACGGTTTTTCCACTTTCACCGAAGTGCTGTGCCCCTAACTCTAGAGAATGCGAAGGGATGACTGTATTTGCAGTCTAACTTTATGCTGAATCTGAGGACAATGGGAGTTTTAAAATGCACCACAATGTTTTCTGAAACTGCTGTAAAATCTTGTATTCCAAGAAATAAAACATTGCATAGGAAGTGGAAGCTGCAAATGAAACATCTCAAATAGGACAGTAACATCACATTAAACTGTCAAAATACTCACAAAAGGTTTAAATTGTAGGATTTTTTTAAAAAAATGGGCCAACACTAGTAGAAGGTGGTACTTGTTTTGTGAATAACAAGTATATCTAATTAATCACCCCTTTCAGCCTCTCAACCCCTGTGCAATATATATGTATATTGCACTATTCCCATCACACTTTGCATTTTTCCCCCTTGTACTTAGCTGACATTGCTGTGTTCAAGATCAAAGTGCTTTCTTCCCAAATCAGAAGAGAAGCCAGGTGTAAATAATTTTCCATCCTATGATGGAGTTAATAAACACCACGGACTTTAACAACCATTAGCAGCATGCCTGTATTCAAGAGGTTATACTCTTTGGTGACAAAAGCATCGGTGAATTCACATCAAAGACAAACCAGGAACATACTCAAAATGGGAAGAGCTGTTCTTTTGAAAGGTTTGATCCATGTAAACAGATCCATAGGTCTGATCTATATAACATTACAGTAATAATGACATCGCATTGAACAGCTTCCATCTTTTTATGGATGCATGGATTTTCTAGGTTTTTTTTTTTCCAATTGTTGTTTTGAGTTCACAGGTTTTTGTTTTTTAAAAAAAGAAATGATGTGAGCTAATAACAGAGGACAGGCTAGTTCAGTTATAACTTCCCCATAATTACTACAAACCAAATGCAAATTAGACTGCAGGGTCTGTTCAATGTACATTTCTGTGCCTGCCAAATCATGTTTGGCAGTGTGGTCAAGCAATAACAGATGCACACTGTGCCTAGATTTCTTGGGCTTTTCAATAATTAGGAGGACTATGTATTATAATAAACCACATCCCGTTGGCTGAGAGTTTGGATGCAAATTACACACTAATTCACCTCCAAGTTTTTGGAAGCACACCAGAAGACATGAAAATTGAAGGACCATACCGTTTACTCCATAAAAAAGCAACTAAAACTGAAAAGCCTTGATTGTTAAGTGAGGTTTGCATGCTCTCGTTCTCTTTCCTATTTGCAGCCCAGTAGTAACATGCAAGAGATAGCATGTCAGTTCCTAAATAATTCTTTCTTACACATCTCTTTTAATCTTGTACTGAGTGATCATTTCCTTACCTTATTTCACCAAAGAAAGAGATTAGTCTTTTTGCTCTCTCCCTTTTTCTCTGCTCTCTCTCTCACACACACACAGAATTTTTCTTTCTGTTGAATCTGAAATGAAAAACATCATGTTGGTTCAGAACAAAGACAATGGAAATGAATCAACCATCTATGAATTACGAGTATCTTCATGAATTAATTTGGATTTTTATGACCCAATCCCAGAGAGAAGTTATAATAAATTAAAATAGATAGCACAAGACATTTAAATTAGAGAAGAAGAGATAATGATGGAGGTTTGGATCCAGGACCTGCCTTGGTGCTGGTCACAGAAGAAGCCAACATCCAATTTTCAGAGTCACTTCCTTTGTCCTATACCATTCACCTGGCTCCCACAGTTCTGTGTGCAGCATTTACAGGTACATGGAGGAGCTGACTTGGGGAGAAGGGGTGGGAAATCCCCTTCAGTGAGCCCAGTTGCATGTATCCAATCCCCTGATCCAAAGATAATTAGGCTGTAATAATAAACACATTTTTAGATGGTAAGCCTCATTGAATATTCCCGAATGCATAGTACTACACTGAGGGCCACACTTACATCACAATGACAGCACACCATTAACTGCTTCAGTGTGTTGCACTGAGCTTTCTCTGGATCAGGGCATTTAGATATGAAACATTTTAAAAACTCACTACACTCTTTGTTTTGCTTCTTATTTTATATGCCTTTTTTCCTGGGCAGATGTTTACTACAACTTTCAACTTGAATATACGAGTCAGTTCTTCAGGAACAGCAAATGAACCTTAGATTCTGAAAAGTACAAAGTGTCATATGAGTGAAATGGTGATTCCACTCTGGGTATTTGTTCATACTTTAAAAAACCTATCTTTTAAAGGAACCAATGCAGGCATAGACTTTGGTACTTTGGAACACTCCTTTAAGTTCAGACTAAAACTCAGAGGTTATTCACCACCTTAATGATTATACTGGAGGTGACCATAGAGTCATAGAGTCTTAGGCCATTTCCACACTGCATTGTTATACTGCTATTATTCCACTTTCAACATTTTATGAAATTCTGGGGTTTGTAGTTTAGGGAGGGGCATTTAGAATTCTCAGCCAGAGAGCTCTTTAGCCTCAATAAACTACAAACCTCAGAATTCCACAAGATGTTGAAAGTGGAATAAAAGCACTATACGAGTGTAGTGTGGAAATGGCCATAGAATTGTAGAGTTGGAACCAGTGGCGGAGCTTGGCATGTGTAGAAGGAGGGCGGGAGGGGGTGAGGCTATGGCACAAAGAGCCTTGGTCACGGTATGTGGGGGCGTAGCTGTGGTGCATGGGGTGTGGCCAGGGCACTTGGGGTGTGGCTAGAGTGCATGGGGCATGGCTATGGGGTGGGACACCCCATTAACATTGCCACCTGGGGTGAATCCGCCACCCCACCCCACCCCACCCCCACGTCCCTTTGCAACCAGTTGGAAAGGACTTTATAGGCCATCTAGACCAATCCTTTGGTCAGTGTAGGACCTCCAGCCAAAGCATCTCCAGCAGGTAGCTGTCCAGTCTCTTTCTGAAGACATCCAGTGAAGGAGACCCTATCACCTCTCTAGGCAATTGGTTCCATTGAACGGAACTGCTCTTACTGTCAAGAAGTTCCTTCTAATGTTCAATCAACACCCACTCTTCTGTAACTTCAAACCATTAATGCTGGTCCTACCCAACTGAGAGCAAAAGTTTCTAAAGAGTTTCATTTAGAATACTGAAGACTGATACAAAATATAGATATCTTTTGGCCCAAAATGCTGAAGCCATTTATTAATTCCCAATCTCCTGTTTGTGCTTAGGTTACTGTATTATCTTGGAGGGGACAGATTCTAATAATGGAGATGTAATGTACTGGGTCAGTCCTTCACTTATTTTGGGTTGCTTTTAGATCTTCATTCAGATTATTGATTAAGCTCTCTTTTGAACTTTTGCACAAATAAATAACTGGCAACTAATAACCAATACCTGTGTAATATGCCCTTAAATATTGGATCAATCAAACAACTGGGCAGCTCTACACTTTACAGATGATTATTTGCAATAATCACAACATTTTTATTACTGTTGCAGCACCACTTCTATTGCAGTGAAAATAACTGTTTTCCTAAAATGAAATCAGATTGAGTTCGATGCTTGTCTGTGAATGGGAGGGCTCTTTTCCATAGAGACCTCAAATCCAGAGCTGGTTCCTACCCAGTGTAGAGGAGGGGTGGTTCTGAGAGTTGTGTGAAGCTCCTGTGCTCACCTTAGCACCTCCCTCCAAAGGCCAATCTCAAATACACTGAGGAAACGGAGAATTGTCCCCAGAGGTTTTCAAGTGGCAAGGTTCACTATCTACATGCCATTTTCTCATCCTGTACATTTTTTTAATTATTTATTCTCAAATTACAAACACTAACAGAAAGAAAAAAAAGAAAACACATTATATAAAAAGAAGCTAATACAACCTAATAGAATACCAGAAATACAAAATTACACACAATTATCAATTTCTCATTGATGAATATCCTCAATACTAATATAAAGTGAATAAAGTAAAGTGAAATAAAACAGACTCTATGATCCAGACTCCAAAGCAATAGCTATCCACAATCTCTCAGTGTGATTACTGACAGAGCCCCCTCCATCTCTTTTCCAGGTAGTTACAGACATCTCCCTGTTCCTCTCGGTATCTATTCAGAGATTTATCTTTTAACAATATAGTAAGTTTATCTATTTGCATCAAACCATATATCCCATACAACCATGCATCTATTTCTGGTACTTTCTCTTTTTTCCAGTCTCTGGCAAATAATAATCTGGCTTTAGTTATCAAATATATAAAAAAAAATCTATTTGGCTTCCCAATAAATCCTTCAATTAGCTCCACCACGTTCAGCAAATAACATTCAGGTAACATGGGGAAGTTTGTATTTAACATTTTCAAAATTTCTATATGGATGTTTTTCCAGTACGTTTTGGCTTTTTTACAATCTCACCAACAATGAAAGAATGTCCCTCTTTCAGCCTTACATTGCCAACATTTATCATTATTTCCTTTATAGATCTTTGCAAGTTTTGTTGGTGTTAAATAACATCTATTAAACATTTTATAATAATTTTCTCTAAACGTTTGACATCTTGTAAAGTTCAGGCTTTCCATGTTTGTTCCCAGTTTCGTAATTCAATTGGATGCCCAACATTCTGAGCCCATTTAACCATCGTATTTTTAATTACCTCCTGCTCAAGATCTCATTTTAATAATAGTTTATAAAATTTTGAAGTTACCTGTTTATCTCCTCCATCCAAAATAACATCTAAATCTGTCTTTTCGTTATTTATCTTCCCTTCTCTACAATCCTGATTGAATCTAGAGAGCAAGCGAACGTATGGGAACCATACACAATCAAGCCCCTCTTGCAAGAGTTCCTCTCTTTCTTAAACATAAGTGTGCTATCTTCAAATTTTACCAATTCTTTATAAGTCCACTACCTCTGTATTTTAAGCTCATCTCAGTGAAAGGCTTCTATTGGAGATACCCATAGGGGTAGCTTAGGGGAATCCTGTACATTTTAAAAAGCCTCAACAGAGGGTATGCAGCCCAGAGGAGAGAGCCAGCACGGTGTACTGGTTTGGATATTGGAATATTCTCTGGATCAAATCTCCACTTGGCTATGAAACCCACTGGATGACCTTAGACAAGTCATACTCTCTCAGCTTCAGATGAAAACAAAAACAAACCCCTCTGAACAAATCTTGACAAGAACATCCCATGATGGGTTCACCTGAGAGTTGCCATAAGTCAGAAATGACTTGAAGACAAACAACAAAAGCCCAGAGGACCTTATAAGCTAGGAAACGGGGTAAGTGCAGACCCTCGGCCTAGAGGACCAAGGGGAGCTGAATCCTCTCCATCTTTAGCCTCCAGCATCACATTCAAGAAAAACTCACTGTTTAAGTAGCACAGCCCTGCCACGTGGCCATATCTGTGTTCCTGGAGAGTGAGGGGATGAGCCAAGATGCATCCAGCTATTTTTCTGTAGCTAACTGCACCGCAACGGACATCTGAAGGTGGTGGTTCTCAGTATGTCTCTGCAGATTAAGTCCTTGCAGTGCATCCAGTTACAGACTACAGCTGGAGACACCCTTGCTCACCTCCCTGCTATCTGATAACATGGAAATAGCAGTGTAGTTGCAGCTGCATCCACAATAGGTTTTGGAGAGGTTTTTGATGGTTGCAACAACTCAAAAAGTTAATTGTAATGGTGTAAGTTCTATCTACAAGATCATAATTTATGAACAGGTTGCCAATATTGCTGGTGAATTATGTTTTCCTTTTGCCATAAAATCATCTGTGGTGTGAGTAATCTGTGTGGAATGTTGTGGTATACAATGTCATGGACAACAGGGGATTGTTGTCGTTGTTGTGTGCCTTTGAGTAGTTTTTGACTTGTGGTGACTTTAAGGCAAACCTGTCAAGGGATTTTCTGGGGCTGAATGTGTTTGATGCGCACAAAGTCACCCAGTGGGTTTCCATGGCCGAGCAAGGAATCAAACCCTGCTCTCCAGGGCCCATAGTCCAACAGTCTAACCACTACACCATCCTGGGTAGTGCCTGTGAAACCAACAATGATAAATGGCACAACTCCTGTTAGTAACAAAAGCCTTATGTGCATAGCCTGTACTATTTTATGACTCTTGTATACAAATTGTTTTATCTTATTTGCTTTGGTCTAGTTTTCTTTTACTCTGTTATCCTTCTCAAATTCTAATGTACAGGCTTCAAAATTTGAAAGTGGCAAATCTGAAAGTAGCCAAGCAGAGCATCAAGTCTTCTTGCCCACAAAAGACATCACACCATGCCCTATTGAATATGGGACCAGGGTTTCTGAACAATTGTATTTTACCATATAAGCCTTCCTGGACTTTGAGATCTTTGAAGGAGGCCCTTCTTTTGGTCCCATAACCCACAGAGGTAGGTTCTGTTGGCACGCAAGAGATGTCCTTTTTGGTGACTGTTCCTAAGCTATGAAACTTCCTGACGAGGAAAAATAGATTGACCTTTCTAATTGTCTTTGCACCAGGAGGCAGTTGCTGTTTATTCAGGCTTTCAGAAACTAACTGGCTACTGAGAAAGGACCTTTTAATTGTATTGTACCTTTAAGGAGATACTGTAGTTGTACTGATGCATTTAAAAAATGCTTTTAATTGACGGCGATGGCAATGATGATGATGATCACTTTTTTCCTAGTTGGGACTCAAATCAGCTTACAATAATTTAAAAAATACGGTTAAAATCATGGAAGATAAAAGTTTAAACACTAATTAAACAATCAAATAATAATTAAAACAAAGTTAAAATACATAATTTTCAAACATCAATATATTTAGCATAGTTAATAATAGTCAGCACCTTTTATTAGATAGGCCGTAATCACACACTGAATGCCTATCAAAATGAAAATGTCTTTACTTGACCACTGAAAGAAAGTAGTAACTAGGGAGAGTTCCACTCTGACTTCTCTGAGAGGCGAATTCCAGAGCCTGGGAGCAGCCCCTGAGAAGTCCCTCTCTCATGTTCCTACCAGATGCACCGGTGAAGGTTATGGGACAGAGAGAAGAGCTTCCCCAACAGATCTCAAATCCCAGGCTGGTTCGTAAGAGAACTTATTCAATTATGTTTTAATATAATAACTTTTTTGTGTATTTATAAGTATGTGTTTATTTAACCAATTGTGTCCCACTTCTGGGGGAAAAGCAAGCTATGAAATAAATAAATAAATTTTAAATTGTTATTTTCCTTCATTGTGAGCTATGCATTCTGCTTCTCTGGGTCTACAAAACATATCTCTTTTGTATTTTTCTTTTTGTATTTTTTTTTGTTTTTGAGAAACAAAACAGAGTGAAGATTTCCTCCTTTTAAAATGCACACACATTGCACTAGGAAAGGATATGGCACTGCTGGCTCATTGCCAGCATAAATGTCGTAGTAAGAGAAAAAATATGTTTTTTATTGTTTATAAAGGCCCTCATTGAGAGAGAAGATTCAAAACTGATACAACTGAGCTTGATTAGGAACATGAACAGGGTGGAAAATAGCCCTTTATTTAGATGTTGGTGTTGCTGCCTGATTTACTAGTAGGAGTTAGGGCAGTAGAATGATCTTCAGATAAGAGAATGTTGGAAGTAACCGTCTAAAATTATGTAGACAAAAATGTAGACAATTTGGCAGTCAGGCAGACAAAAGCAAACAAGGTTAAATTGTATTAAACAGTACAATTTTATCAAATTTTACAATTTCATATTAATCACACAGAAATACAAAGAGCTTAAAGTTCTTTCATATAAATCAACTTAGCAATTTAATACTTTATTCCACTGAATTGCCTACTGTTCGTTTTCTGAATTTCATCTTTTACTATTGTCTATTTATTTGTCTGCAACCACAGTAGTATTACAAATAATTTCAGTAATACCTCAACACTGTGCTCTCAAATGTTGCCTTAGAGTAAAATGCACTGCAGCTGAAGTACAAAGATCTATTTAAATATCTGTAAGCCTGATATAATAAATCGTTACTATTGTTACTTTGGCTAATGAAGCTACCCCTTCCCCACTTTTCAAGCACAGGATACAAGGGCAGGAAACAAAATTAAAATGACATTTCTCCCGCAAATCTTTCTCTATTGCTTTTTTACATACCAGTTTTCCGTATTCCCATTGTGTAGCTTGTAATCTTTACAACAGGCTTCTAAGGTAGTTCATTATTATTTTCCATGTATTGCATGTGGAGGAAAGTGGCTTGCTTAAGGTCACAGGGGGATGGGTTTGCGTGAAAGGTGAGGTCTGAATCAGGAATATCCTGATTCATAACTCAGTCACTTAACTGGTAGGAAGGGCTGACTCAAGACATTTTGCTACCTGAGGCAGAGGACAAGGCAGCATCTCTTCCCTATTTCATGTACATAAGCTGGTGGGAATGGTAGTCAAAGTAAAATGCAGTACTGGCAATGGGATAATAACCAGGCAGCTGGCTAGTTTAGGAAGTCCTAAACTAGACAGCGGTCCTCCAATAGAAGGAAACAGATGTGGAATTCATAAAGAACAATTGGGAAACTGCCCCCCCCCGCCGTGGTGTCGCTTGCTTAAGGCAGTCACCTCACTCTGGCCTGATGACAGAATGAGTCACACCCACCAGACCATGCTGTTAAGTAGGGATGGAAATAATATTTGAAATTTTTTTTAAAAAAAGTTGAACAATGCGTATCTTGAGTGTCAAGAAACCCCGACAAAGAGAAACCTGGACTGACAAAAATCTTTGCAGTTTGGGACTTATTATGCACAATGATGTTTTCTTTTTCTGTGCAGAAAGTTTCTGTGAAGAAAATGTTGTTTCCAGTGCAAAAAAAAATGCTGTTTTCTATGCAAAAAGTATTTTTAAAAAATGCAAACTCTGCACAGAATATGCTCCCAACAACTTCGTATTCTGCGTAGCAAATAGACTTTTTCATATTCTGCATAGGATTCTGTTTCCTATACAAAAATGCATGGGCAAGTTTTGCTCAGTATAAATCCTGGCTTGTGAATTGTCTTCAAAAACTGCAGAGTTCTTGAAAACTTTCGTGCAGCAGGAACAAAATTGCTAAAATTGTGTATTGCTTCCTTTGAGAACAATAATTAACAAAGAATTAAAACCCTGCTATTATGCCTCTAAGTCACACCATCTCCATCTTATTTGCTGAATACTCATTGGTACATATCAGTAATTGATAGCTGACAGCAACGATACATGATTTCAATATTTGACTATACAGAAGGTATGTAATATCTAGATTCAGTCATTGCTGTTAATTAACTTTGGGAGAGGGGATAATGAGGCAACAGAACAATGTCATTTCCTCATATTTTAATATTAACACTGATGGTAAATAGGAGCGTAAGGATAAATATTTACTCATTTCTCCTTAAACACTTTTGTTTTTAAAAGGTAAGTTGGAGAAAGTTGCTCCCCCTTTTTAAAAAAAAAACTATTGTAAAAGATTTACAATAAAAATAAATAAAAATAATAATGTATTGCTCATAAAATAAGACACAATGTTAATGCTAATGCAATCTAAAATGTTAGAAGTTATCACAAAACCAACATGTTAGTGTTTGCAAATAAATGTTCCAAGCAGAATACCTGCCTTTGAAACACTGGAAAGTAGAGGATATCAATGGGCAGGCTCATATGGGAGAATACAGTCCTTCAGATGAGTGAGACCTAAGTCATATACAGCTTTCAAGATGATAACCAGCACTTTGAATTGTGCTTGGAAATGAACAGGGGAATGAACAGGGGATTGGCTGTAACAAGTGAGTTATATGCTTCCTGTAACTTGGCCCTGTTAATTATCTGGCTGCAGCAATTTGGAACAGTTGAAGTTTCCAACATTCTTTATAGGCAGTCTCACATAGAGCTTATCAGTGGATGGGCTGACCTCTCCTGAGTGAGCGGCATTTGGGGGCTCACTTTTTCTCTCAAGGGCGGCCAGCCATCAATGATCCAGGAATTGGTCCCACTCTATTTCTGCGAACACCATTAACTTCATATGACCAATGTGAAAATGACCATTTTGAGCATATTGAGCTGGTGTGAAAGAGAATCTTTAAATGTCCTACTGTGCCCTGTGCAACTTGTTGCATCAATACGAGCCAGAAAAAAAAGAGACTTTGGCCATTTCCGCACGGGGCGAGGGAATCTCCCCATGACACTACTCACTGGACTTTTGGGCTCCCTGGTCCAGTCCACGCTTCTCTGGAGAGTGTGTGGCTGCTGCTCCGCACTGCTCCGGGGACAAAAATGGCAGCTTCCAGTTGGTCGAGGGTCTTGACCAACCGTTGAAGCTTACCAGCCTAAACCCGTCCTCGGCAGATCACAGGCTCGCACCAATGCGAGCCTGCGAATCTGCGTAAGGGAGCAGGCTTGCAGTGGCGCGCTCCATGCTTTTGAGAGACCTGTTTTTAGCGGTCTTTCAAAAGCAAGCTGGATGACTACTTGGGGTCGTTCCAGAGTGGGCTGGGGTGCAGATCTACATTAAGTAGGTCCAACCCAGTCCGCTCCCAGGTGCAGACGTCCTCCCTGAAGGACACTCTGCCCCGTTTTAAAAACCCCATGTGGAAGTGGCCAGAGATAGTTCAGAGCCTGGAAGATAATAAAATTTCCACAATGGAGGTTCTGGTGGCCTGAAGGTAATCCATAGGCCATACAATTCCCTGTCTTAGCACTTTCTTCAAGTGAAAAAAAAAATTGAAGAATAATTGGCCTAAGACAAGGGTGGGGAAATTTGGGCCTTCCAGATACTTGAATCTAGAAATACCATTAGGCTCACTAAGTATGCCTGATAGCAATGGTGTCCGAGGCCCTTTTTGCATGGCATTTGCCATGCGAAAGGACCTCTGGAGCATCCCATGATTGCGAGGGGCATTTCAGACAATGTTCTCGCAATTGCGCGATGCTGCCGGAGTCAGCAGGCTCCAATCAGCTTGTAGCTGAAAATGGTGCATGATCGTGCATTGCTTCAGGGTCCCGCGCACACTTACCATGCGTGTGGAGCCTCCAGAGCCACGGCGCTCGCACTTCCTCCCCCAATGCAGTCTGGGAAAATGCCTGGCTGCGCTGCGGAAGGAAGAGGCAGAGCCCTCATGGTGCTGGCCAGCCAGCAGGCAGCAACTGTGGAGCCGAAGCAGCGGGGACGTGAGAGGCTGCTTGCATGATCCCTGTACCCTAGCACTGACAAAAGGTAAGTTCCAGAAAGGGCCTAAGAGTTATGGAGGGCAAGATCATCCAGTGAGATTTATGACAAAATAAAACTCAAGCAAGCATGAAGGAATTTGAACCTGGCCCTCTCCTTCCTGAAAAAACTTAAGCCACCACACCATTATGCAATACTTATGACTTCGTGTATTCTTGTATAATCTATCTATCTGTCTATCTGTCTGTCTGTCTGTTTGTCTATCTACCTACCTATCTGCCAGCATGGTGGATTGGTTTGAGTTTTGAACAAAGGTCATTTCTGCACTACACAGTTATAGTGCTATTATTTCACTTTCAACATCCTTTGGAATCCTGGGGTTTGCAGTTTAGAGAAGGCATTTAGAATTCTCAACCAGAGAGCTGTTTGGCCTCAGTAAACTACAAACTGCAGAATTCCACAGGACGTTGAAAGTGGAACAATAGCAATATAACATTGTTGTGGGGGAATGGCCTAAGACACTGGGAGTCCAAGGTTCAAATCCCACTCAGCCATGGAAACCCACTGGGAGGCTTTGGGTAAATCCTACTCTCTCAGCCTCAGAATAAGGCAAGGACATACCCCATCTGAACAAATTCTGCCAAGAAAACCCTGTGCTAAAGTTGCCATAGGGTGACCATAAATAACTTGAGGGCACGCACAAAAACATATATGTATATGAGGGAGGGAATGTGCTTCATGATTAGTTTAATTAACAGTTCCTCCTGTAACATGGTAAGATTTGGACTATCTTACTGTACAATCTCACTTTCAAAGCTATTTCACCTCTTAGCATATTCTCACTGAGATAACACAGTTTAGGTGTGCTAAAGTACTAAAATTCAACCTATTGTAATATCAGTTAATGGTTCTGTAGCCTGTTACAAAAGAGACTCTAATTTATATAAGTTCCTACTGGTTAAACATAATAGTCTACAGGGAAAGATTGCAACCAAGTGGGAGGAAAATTTAAATTTAAATGACTCATTGGAGGAATGGGGTAACATTTGTGTGAGTAACCTACAGCAATATCAATTAATGAAAGACACGGATGGGTTCTCCTTAACTGTATTTCACAAGGGGGGGAACCTTTTCCAGAGACTTTGGTCCAGTACTATTCATTTTATTAAATTAAGGATTAAACATTTCATACCACTGGACAACTGTTAATCAATCAGTTTTATGTGTCACAATCTACATGCACTAAACGGTGTAACATGAAAACTAGGACTTTTCAGTACTGTTTTATTTCTTGGTGCGAAGGAGGAAACTATAATAATATGACCATTACTCCCTCTTAAACAATCTGCTCTAAATGTTGAGTTTTACATCGTAATTGGATTTATTTATTTAGGCTGGAGCTATTAGAATACAGTTAAGCCCTAAGGGCCAGGTCACATATTCACTGAAACAATGGTTTTCTTCAGGGCTACCATGATTATGAGATCCCAGAACTCCTTTTGGTGAGTTTCTTGACCAGTCTTTGGATTTTCAAAGTATATTGCAGGACTGGGTACATCCTTACAGTTACCTGCTCACAAAGGTGACTCTGAAGATCCTACAAACTGATCAGACAACCAGCAGATCTTAGACCAGTGAAAATGACTTTACATTGGCATTTTGTTACAATGTTAGTGGAAGACAGGGTTATTTCTGAGGCAGCCTGAAAAGGGGGCTGAAGTTTATTTTTTTTGTAAGCCTAAGATGTAATTAATTTGCCTTACATACTTTTACACAAGAGTTTTCAGGTTGAACCAGCCCACTGCAGAGATGGCCTGAGACCAGTGTTAGACCATCTGTAGTTCATAAATATGCCCCAAACTGGAGAGCACTGACTTGTTTAAGTGGTAAACTTTACTCTGGATTCATGAAAAATTATCACCTTGTTTCACTCACCATCAACCTCATCAGTGACAACTAAAATAAGCAGCAGATGATATTTTTTTAAAACTGTGTATATCTGCAGGTGTTGTTGCTGTTGAGCCTTCAAGTAATTTCTGAAATCTAAGGCAACTCTATCACAGGGTTTTCTTGGCAAGATTTATTTAAAGAGGTTTTTGCTTTTGCCTTCCTTTAAGGCTGAGAGTCTGTGACTTGCCCAAGGTCACCCAGGGGGGCTCCACGGCCAACAGAGAATTTGAAATCTGGTCTCTCACTGTTCTAGTTCAGGAGACAAGCCAGTACACCAGGCTGGGTCTCTATCTTTATGGGATGCACTTTTTATAAAAGCACAAAATTACAGTGCTTTGATATCACTTTAACTGCCATGGCTCCAGACTATGGAATCATCAGATTTGTACTTTGGAGAGGTACTCAGAATTCTCCGCCAGAAAGTGCTAATGCTGTAGTTCAGAAAAGTGCACTAGAGATTTCTACATGCCCTCACCAAACTATAAATCTCAGGAATAAAACTGCTATAATCTTTTCAGTGTGGATACAAATCAGGTATATCTACTTTTCTGCATTTCTACCTAGGTGACCATCTAGTTAAAAATGTTATAAAGAAGTGGCTTTATTGTTTTCTAGTGAATGCAACTTGTCAGAGCTGGATGAGAAACATTATGATTCCCCTTTTTCTCAATCTTCATTTCCTATTAAAAAGAAAATCAAAAGTTAAACATGCAAACAAAGGCCTGAATCTATTCATTAATCCCAACTAAAATAGACACATTGAATCAACTGCTGAATGGTAAGCCAACATGTAGATATATCCCATCCATTCAGTAGATCTACAATAGTTCCAACTGTATAATCCAATAGGAGTCAGCCACAAGAAAACAGTAGCGATGCTTCTGCTGTGATCATCCCATTTGTGGATACTTGTTACACTTGATACTGCTGCTGCTGCTGTGTGCCTCCAAGTCGTTTCTGACTTACGGTGACTCTAAGGCAAATTTATCATGGGGTTTTCTTGGCAAGATTGGTTCAGATGAGGTATAGCATTGCCTTCCTCTGAGGATAAGAAAATGTGACATGCCCAACATCACCTATTAGGTTTCCATGGCTGATCTGTCAGAGTCTCAGTCCAAGTCTCAAATCAGCATACCACACTAGCTCTCTTACACTCAATATACTTGCTAGTAAGGAATGTTGGTATGCAAAGCAGATATGAAGTGCAAATTGCTGAAGCCAATTGTTAGTCCCAACCTGAGTAGAACCATTGAATTAATGGAACTACCATACATCTTGACTTATCTTATTCCCATTGATCCAAGGCAGTCTACTCAAGCTGAGACTGTCAATTAAATGCAAGCCATCAGTGGTGGATGGACACTCAGTGGTGCACAGGGCAAAGGGGTGGGGCAAGCTGTGGTGGCTGGGGGGGCAAAATTGCAGGGAGGGACAAGCAGGGGGGTGGAGCAAGCGCACGGGGATGAGCGAGTGGTGGGGAGGGTGTGGGGCGAGTGTGTGGGAAGGAGTGAGTGGCAGTGGTGGTGGGGCAAATGCATGGGGAGGAGCAAGTGGTGGCAGAGAAGGGACAAGTGGGGGTAAGCAAGCGGCGGAGGGGGGGTGGAGCAAGCTGTGGAAGGGAGGAGGGACGGGCGGGAGGATTGGGCAAGTGGCAGTGGGGGTGGGGCTAGTGCGCAGTTAGGGACGAGTAGTGGCAAGGGAGGGGCAAGCGGTGAGGGCTGGGGCGAGCAGCAAGGAGGCTGGGGCGAGTGGCTGGGAGTGGAACGAGCAGTGGCAGGGGGTGGGGTGAGCAGCATGGGGAAGGGGCGAATGGCACGGGATGGGGAGAGGGTCAAGTGGAGGCGGAGAGGGCCGGGGGGGTCTGCTTTTTTGCCCCTTGCACATTGGCACCCAGGGTGTGAGCCCCAGTTGCCCCACCCTAGATCCATCTCTGCAAGCCATTGATCTTTGCATACCAGATGTGATATATGTCCATAATCCTCAAGTGAGGATTAATAATTTTCAGGTTTATCTCTGATGGAGAAAAACAAATAATTCTGTGCAGTTCTCACTCTGTATTCACAGATCCAAAAGTGTATTAAAAATTATTCTCCACAGAAATATATGCAAGTTTTCTGCATGAGGACTGTGCAGTTTTGTACAAAAACACTGTCTATAGCAATGTGTGGTTTTTTTTGCAAGATTGTTGCTTTCTGAACACACAAAACAATCAATCTTTTCTTCACATACACAAAAAGCCATATGGCTATTTGGAATCAATTCTTTGTGAACAAAAGAACTATTTTTTTCACAAACCCACAATTGTCATAAAATAGCCCACATACATTTCTGCACAGAATAATCTCTCCAAAACTTCAGGCAGAAACTGCACAAAATTCACACCACTGTGTTATTCTTCCCAAGTGGGTTTCCCAAGTGTGAGAAAACCCATTTTTTGGGCAGGAAACAAACAATAGCAAACATTCTTTCCATTCCTAGTCTGAAGTCTTCTGCCTTCTTGACAATTTAAACTATCCTTCCCCAGCCAAGAATGTTCCTGCCAAGAATGGGGGAAATTCCAGCAGCCAAGAATTCCTTCAAAAGTCAAAGTCTGAGTATTTTCAACTTCTTCAGTCTGGAGGATTAAAAATAACATATTTTTGGGTGTCCTATTTCATAATGATAAAGATGTTAATTTTTGCCTACTGGACTGACTCTGGCAATATCCCCAAAAATATATTTACATGATCTAGCAAGGGACAATTTAATCTTCTGCTAGTCAGTCTTGAAGGCTGAGGTTGGTGGGGAAAGGAAAGTAATTGAATATACATTGTATTGTAGAATCTGAGACGATATTTCAGAAAATGCTATCTGAACATGAAGTCTGAACATTTCAAGTTGAAGAGGGGTTAATTTAAAATTGAGCAAAATCTATCTCACAGAGTTTTTTTTTTAAAAAAAGATCATTTTTGCATATCAAGGATTGCCCTTCTGCTCTAGCAACTGAGCCAAGACTCAATTCCCAAATAGTATGATGGCTTCTGTTAATTAGATAGTTTATCCATGATGGGTTGTTGACACTGAGTTGATTTGTGTTGAATAGTTTTAAGATATTCTGTAAGACATTAACAGGCTAGTGCAAGCATTCCTAATTCACATTCTGGATATGGTTTCCACCTAATTTGATGACTGATTCCCCCACCCAATTGATTCCGTGTCTGCACATTAACCAAGAGAATCACTACTCATAACAGAAGATTCATGTTCTTCCCAAAGTTTGGAAGTAAAATGTTAGAAATAACATGATGTGAAACACATTTCTTTTTGGGATACCAAGGTCAGAATGCAGTTCCATTTGTAAAATAACATAAAGGCTGGCACTTTTTGACTTTAAGTGCAGAAAATTACCAAATGTTTGGGGGAGATTTGGAGAACTGGGGGGGGATTGGCCATTTTGTTATTTTCTGATTCTATTTTTAATAATAATAAGAAAAAACATAGTACTCATAAAAGGTAAAAAGTAATAAGTAATATAGTACAGTGGGGAAAAAATTAACAAGAAATACTTAACATGTTACTGTCCCCCTAAGTAACATTCCCAGTTCTTGTTCTCCTTGTGCTTTTAGTCATATCTTCTATTTGGTCATAACTTTTAGGACAAAAAAAAGTGTCCATAATTAGCACTGTGACAGATCTATTTACATTTTTTTCACTACAACCTCTCACTACAGCCTTTGCTTAATTCTTCAGTGCTACTGGTGAAAGAAATCATTTATTCCTTTATTCTTGCTATCATTCTCAATTGCTTTCACTTGCTGTCAGTAGTACCACTCCACAGTTATTACATAATCAGCTCTGATTAGTAGCATAGAATTTGGACATCAATATATTCCCTGAATATACTGTAGCAAGGTAGGATCATCCTTTTGAGTAATCAAAGAAGCACCACACTAGTCTACTAGTCTTCAGTGGGTAGACTTGGCGTCAAGTAGATTACAGAATCTTATCCCATTCAATAAATGATTCCTAAGTAGCTGAAATGAACTGACTGATTAATCCAGGAAGGAGATTAATAGGAAAACAATGGCACCAAAAAGAATAAAAAACAGAACAGTATTCTATGTTCTTATGGTTTATTTGGTTTATATAGTACCAGATAGTGCTATCTCTGTGTGTAGCACTTTATATAGTAGAATAAGATAGTTTTCTGTTCCCAGGAGCTTGCAATCTAAACTTCAATGCAGGAGAAAGAACAAAGGGAACAGGAAGCATGGGTACGTGGACAGACAATACATCTTTGTTTCAGCTGTACATGCTTACATCTGAATTACCTGCTCAGTGAAAGGGGTACATGTGAAACACAGGCTTCTGCCTAAAATTCCACAGTAACAAATTAAGTCAGGCATTTCCATCCCATTCTGCTTGCTGTTTTTCACTCTCAAACTGAAAAATCAAGAATATTCAGTTATAGCTCTGTTCTTAAGTTAACAAACATAGCTGAGCAATAAAAGGATATGCTCTGATTCTGACTTCACTCATGCTGGCATGGTACATGTGTCATTTTTGTGATTCCTCCTTAAATTAGCAGACTCTTGTGTCCTCCCAAAAACTGATCTGGAAGAGTGGGACTCTTTGGAACACTGAAAAAGGAGATGCACAGAAAGAGGCTAATTGGTAAACATTGTTTCTCCCCTTTTTGATAGAAAGATCCTCTCAAGCTTTCTATGAATGATGGAAAAAGCCCTTCCTTGGTGGAAGGTATACTTAACAATCTAAGCCACTACATCACTGCTTGACTTTCTGTATTATATAAAACTCTGAGTGGCAGGCATTGCTTTGCTTGTGTTGCTCATACAAGAATGCCAGCCACTGCTTGTTTTCTGTAAATTTTCCTCAAAACATGTAATTATATTTTCAGCCTTCTACTCCCTTTGAACATGCCAATTCTGACAACAGCAAAGGAATGAAAGGGAAGAATTGAGCACCTCCTCTCTCTATAAGACAAAAGAGGTGGCTGATGCAGACCTGGTATTCCAGATTCAAGTCCCCCTCAGTCACAGTGACCTTGGGCCAGTCACTGTAGGTTGATGTGAGAATAAAGTGGATGAGAGCCATGTGTACAACAGTGAGCTCACTGAAGGTAAGAGGGGATATGAGCATACTTATATTTATCAATAAATCAAATGAGACAGGAAAAACTTTCAAGAAGAACAGAGAGAATTTTTAAAAAGTAGGTAGGTTATATATTTTAATGGAGAAAGGGAAAGAAATGTAGAAATGTTCCCAATTTGTTCCACAATTAATCTACAGTTTTACAGTATACCCTATCTTCTCTTAATTTTATTCTTTCTTTGATAACTCCCTCTTGTCTTCCTCTACTGCCCTGTCTGTACCTCCCCAATCCTCCTTATTTTTCCTCTTAAATGATGTATCGCCTTCCTTCCTCCCCGGTGTTCAAAGCTTGTCTTCTCATTGTTTCCAAGCCTACTTCTCCTTTCCATCCTCCATACGTTTAACTACAAATCTCTCCTCTGGCACATGGATATGTTCCTTGAACTGAGAGAGGTTTCCAATTTTTTTAAAAAAAAATGTTTTTATAATTTGTATGTAGGAATAACACTTGCATATGTGCCTTTCTGGGTTAAAAGGGATGCCAATCATCATACTGAGAATATAAACAGATTGCCGGCGTGGGTTGAAAAGGAATTTTCCCCCACAGATTTATACAAGTTAGGGAGTTAATTGACCTGTTAGGTCAAACCCGTTCCTTTACCTTTCAAAGCAAGATTCTTTCCTGCAGTCCAACCCAGTTTTTTTTTTTGGGGGGGACAAGCAAAGGGGGAGCCACTATTTGCTAGGAAGGCTATTTTCCCAAATTATAGCATTTTGCTGTCAAGGTTTACCCCATTCATATATCCATTAGCTCTATTTTATTCTTTAAACAAGAAATCAATATGTGAGTAGCAAACTTTGCCCGTCCGTATCACTTTGCTAAACAACAGTGACGCCCCAGGATCCTTATGCTCTCTCAACACATTGAGCTTATATTTTGAATTTAGCCAGGGGTGGGTGAAGTACAGCTCATGGGCCACATGTGGCCCTTGGCACCCCTAAGTGTGGCCCTTGGAAGTGCTCTCCAGTCCCCAGACCCACAAAAAAAATTAGGAGCCATTTTCAGGCAACTTTTTTTTCCACAGATGGGCCAAAACTGCCTATAAATGAAGTATTTTTCTTCCTTTAATCCTGGAAAGTCTCCCAAACTTCCTCAAAACATGAATAAGAATAAAAATGAGGAGGAGGAGGAGGTGGCAAAAATCAGCCAAAATGGCACCTCGAGGTGCCATCACTTCACTTTGGGCATGCTGAATCTTGCTGGTGCAGCCCACCAGATGGGTGCTGGGAGTTAAAAATGGTCCCTGTCCCACATACTGTTGCATACCCCTACATTAGAGCAATCCATCAGTGGTGGTAGAGGAATAGAAGCAGCACTAGTACTAATATTTATTATTTATTAAAAACTAAAAGCTGTAGGTGCTGAATAACCTATTTAAAAGATAATGAAATCTGCCTTGCAGAGTTACTGTCTTAAAGTTAGTGCAAGTAACCACATCTTTACTACACTGTTCCTTCTTTCCTTCCTCCTTTCCCTTGCAGAATGTAATGACCAGCTATCTGTTTATTTTGCCTCTTATTTATACCATTTTTATCCTGTTTGTTTCTTTATTCATGAAATGCATTTATTCAAAGTACCATGCATTCTTAAACGTTCTTAAGGAATGATTTAAAAATCAACACAAAGCCAATTTTAAAAACCAACTTTAAAAAAGTCCAGAAAGAACAACACACTTTTGACTACCTGGCGAAGCTCAGCGTGGATACAGCCAGCCTAATTTCCATTAAGAGGAAGTTCCACAAGTGACATACTGTACAAAGAAAGCTCTGCCTCATGCAGTCAAGCTATTCTTACCAACTTATATGCTTCCGATCTGCATACGCATTTTTGACAAGGCTGGCAAGATGTGTATCAGGCCCAGGGAAGCAGCTGAGTCAGGTACTGTGGGAGGTAGCAAAGGTACCACCCGCTGCTGCTGCCACGAAACATACACATGCTGCTTGCCTGTGACACATGACAGACTAGCAGCCAGTCAAGTTAGACTGTGTTAGTACTGTTCCCTCTCAACCATGGAAGGAGGAAGAGGGGAATATAGAAAAGCAGTGGCAGTTCTAGAGTCTTGTGCCTGCCACTGAGAGAAAAGGAGGAAGTGAAGCCTGGCTATCTTAGCAATGCTTCCAGAAGTCACAGAACTCTAGGAGGAGAACCTGTGGAAATCTCCCTGCACCAAGACACAGGTACTTTTCCTGGTTATCCATCCAGCTGTGCCTGTTTCATTGCTGCTGCTGCTTTTCTTGTCCTTCTCTCCTTCTTCTATGATGGGGAGCATGTGGAGACGTTGCTGCCACTGTTCTCCTCCTCCTCTGTTACGGGATAGTAATACTTTCAGCACTACAGTACCAGCTTCTTGGAGACATGGATGGTTGCACTGTAAGGTATGCCAGCAATCTAGGAGATAGTTTCCACATGATGTGGGAGTGATGCTTAGTTTTCCGTCCTCAAGCTGTGGGAGAGCTTGGGTTGTTTCTCCATCTTGGGCTCACTGCAGTGGTTTACAGAGATGTGGGCCTTCCCAGCTTGCATGGTCCTCTCTATTCATTTCAAAAGAATAGATAAATATAGCTTACTCCTCCAGCAAAATGAATACAGTAGATGTGCTTTGTATGCCCATTACATGTAGGACTTGGATTGACAGAGTATTTCTGTCACTTGTGAAATGACTCTCCACAAAACTCTTGATATCTATGCATTTCTCAGTAAATCCAAGGAGTGGTATAGCCCTATGCTCAGAGTATTGAACAAAAAGCTGGTATCTGGGTTGTGTATACTGGTGCATTACAGTGTAATCTAATTTCAGATCAACCTCTCAACATCCTTATCAATTACATTTGCCAAGGGAAAAGTGCTATGAAGGCATTCAAACCTCACACAATTAGAATTACCTTATATAGCTGGGGGATGTAAATATTCAACTATTTCATCCTCACAAATGAGAACAAATAATTTCCACAGTTTTCTCCTTACTGTGAAGGCAAACAATGCTTCTGCCCAATTCTCATGCAGTATATACACATCATGAAGTGTTTGGGACCAAAAAAGAAAGAAAAAAAAAAGAAAAGGTTTCCAAATTCTGACATTGCTATGTTCCTTCATATCTTTTTACTTATGACAATCCCAAAGTGAGCCTATCATGGGATTTTTTTTGGCAAGATTTCTGCAAAGGAGGTTTGCTGTTACCTTTCTGTGAGGCTGAGAGAATGTATGACTTCCCAGGGTCACCCAGTGGTTTCTATGACTCAGTGGAGATTCAAACCCCGGTCTCTTAGAGTCCTAGTTCAACTTCAGACCACTACACCATCCAAAATAGCCTTGTGTTTTTTTAAAGTAAAATTGCTGTGTTAAGAACAAAAAATAGCAACTGGCAGAAAACCCCCAATGCCAATTTTGTGCAAGATTGCTAGTTTTTGAGCTCAACCCTGCAATTTTGCACAAAAAAACCCCATGTGGCTATCTCAAAACAGAGTTTTCAGCACAAAACAAACAAACAAACAAACAAACAAACAAACAGACCCGTTTTCAGAAAGCCACATGGGGTCTTTTTTGTGGGTATGCAAGATTGCTGTTTTTTCTTTAAAAGACTGTAACATTATCACTAATTTCCTCTATAATTGTTCTATTTTATATAATAATTTGATATTCAAGATATAAATGAATAAAGAATACATTTTTTAAAAAAGAAAAAAGTCAAAAAAATTAAAGGCTTTAAGAAAGACAAAAAAAAAAGAAAAACAGAAACCTTCCACAAAATGTGGCTATCTGGAAAAAAAATTTGCACCACCATCCATGATCTTTGCACAGAAAAGCCACGTCTTTCTGAGCAGAATTATTTCATGGAACACTTCAGCATGTGTGAATACTGGGTAAAAACTGCTAAATTCTTGCCATTGCGCCATTCTTCCTAAGGATGTTTCCTGAGTGTCAGGAAACAATTCTTCAGTCAGGAATGAAACATGGTATCTTTTCATGTCTAATTTGGTCTCACCCCTTCTGACACATTGCTAGTGCACAAATCCATTCCTCCACAACTGTCACTTGAACCCCCTGTGGTAGAGCTCAGGTTTCTTAATTAGATGCGGAGGTTACAAGAACAGAACCTTAAAAAGTTGCTTTTGTGGGTACAATTCTCAGAAACCCCTGCTGTGGCACTGACCACATCAGCTGGCTGATGCTAGCACCTGTAGACCAAAAAAGTAACTTAATCAATCTCTATACATGAGCATAGCACACCAGATGACCCCCAACAGAAGGCCGAAGGCCAGTGAGCTTGTCCTTATTTTTAACTCATGGTCTGAAGACATGAAGAAGTCAATATTGCTAGGCTATACAAACCACAACAAGGCTTATCCAGAGATTTTCGTGTTTGACAGGGTCCAACATTATCCATGGTGTCAGCTTCTTACTAAACCATATTAGGTCAGTTTATGACAGAACAGTAGCAAAGAATTTGATAATTTTAGTGAATAAATAAAAGACAAGTTTTAAAATAGTTACAGGAAGCATCCTAACTAGGCACAGTTTTGTGTTTTCCTGTTTTCTATAGCCTTTGTAGATCAGAGTAAACACAATAAATTAATCATGAAAAGCAATTGCTGTAGAATAGAAGTAAAGTACACAGGTTCTTGAAACAGCATCTCTGTCACTTCTGAGCATTATTTATCATTGTCAGGCACTTGTCATTCACCTAAGTAGGCTTCTTTGATACCTTGAGATTCGGGAACCCAAACCAGCAGCAGTCCACCTGTTAGCTGCACTTGATTGGGAGGAGAAATTACATCAGTTATTTGCACCATCTGGTGTCTGAATTTCAAGTGAACAAGAGCGGATGGGCACCTGGGGATTCTGATGCTTGAAATACTAGCAGGAAAACAGAATAAAAAAAAGGAAACAAAGGCAGAGGATCTAAAAGTTTTCTTTAGCAAGATGGGAAAGAAGACAGAACCAGAAATAACGTTTGGATCTTAGTGGGCCATCATTTTATCTGTTTCTTCTACAATATATTTTGGACATGCTTGTGGCAGTGGTACATAAAATGATTATAAAGTCAGAAAAGAGGAAACAAAACAAATGCACACACATCATGAATATTACTCCTTGTCATTGTCCTTTTTACAGCTCACGTAACTCATATAACATGTAACTCATATACAACTCATGTGTGCCACACAGGGCTTTGCTGACTTCCATACTGAATTATTATAATACTTGCTGTCTCTGTGTAGTGCTTCTGAGTCTGCCTATTGATTGGCATGGATTAATACTCAGATACCAATTTCTGGGAAACTATACTGGCTGACAATTTGTTTGGGGCTCTAGATTCATATGCTCCTGCTTCTTATTTTTTAATTTCTACATGGGTTGGGTTAACTTGTTATCTATTATTCCTTGTTTCTTGCTTCCTTTTATCAAGAACAAGTGGCAAGCTTGATCTCAGGGAATTTCTTCCAGTGCTTGAGATTTTATAGTGGACTTCAAGCAGATTACATATGATGATGAAGCTAGGTATTACCACACCTATATACTATGTCCTGAGGAGCATAATTCTTTTATATCAAACATAGTGAGCCACAGAGATCTACTGGAAGGACACGTAGGCAAGCAGAGCTATGGATACAGATCAAAGGGTAGAACTGTTTTCTGTCACGCATCCTAGGTGAATCTCGGAAACGGTTCCCACAGACCATTTAGATGGACTTTCAGCACTAACAGCTCCAACAGGAGACAAGAGGTCTCTGGGGTCAAATTAACATTTCAAACAGCCAGGAATGTTACACCTTGGAGGCATGCATCCCCAGATGAGATAGCCATCTTGCAGGGAACTACAGGGATGCCTGGTGGTATTTTCTTTGAACTACAAAGCTGAGATCCATCTTCATAAAAATTCAGCCACCTGGTCCCCAGGACATGTTCAGCCCTATAACTAGAACCCCTTTTTCTCCTCCATCTTTGAGTTCTCCCAGACTTGACTGGCAGGCAGTCCCTCTGCCAGGTGAAGCTCCCCTCAGCCCCTCTCCTAGGCTGAGTTGGGCTCTCCGCTTGTCTTTTCCCAGCTGAAGACTTCTGGATTGATACAGTATTACCCCAAACCCCTATGTCTCTCTCTTAATTTTCACCTCTTTCTAAATTTCTATAGCCTTGTATGCTTGTGGGAGTGAGTGCAACTGAGTGATTGTATGAATTTTGACATCTTTTTCAATAAAATACTTAAATTTGAACAGTTAGCCTGACTCTCTGTGATCTAACTCCGTAAACACTGGGCTCATGACCTTAATTACCCTGCCCTCTTTGCATTGCTACAGCAGTGTTCATAGCTGATTTTCCCCACAAGTGATAATTTCGACAAGCATTGGGAATTCCCCTAAGGGACCCCCAGCAAGCAGGGTAACATAGGTGAGTTGTCTTCCAGTAAACTGAAAGCTTGTCAAGTGGGAAACTCTCAAGAGCTGCTGGATCTGAGTACAGTTGCTCTGTATGGTGAACCACAGGTAGCAGCATATCGGTGAAGCAATTTCAAGCTGAAGCATGACTTCACTCACCTAGGCTGTCCATAGTCTCGGACAGAAGTGAGGGTTTCCTGTTCCAGTTTCCTCTCTCTTGAATAAAAAGGTTTTTCCAAGTCTCAAATGTTCCTCTAATCCTGGCTGTTCTTCAGTGCTAACTTCTGACCTTCTTACCTTGTGTCCTGGTTTGCCTTGTTCAATCCTGGCCACTGGCTTGTCCCACAGTTCTTGGTTCTTGAAGAAGATTGTTGTCCACAGCTCAACATGTCACTGACCAACTAAAGTGGAAACATCTTCTAGCAGATCTAACAGTAAAATAGACTATCACTTGCCAATGAAAGATATAGTCATCTTATACTGCATCAAGGATTGCACATTTGTAATTTCAAACCTCATGACCCCATCTCTTAAAAGCAAATTTGTATGTGGACACAGGATTCTGCTCCATCTGCTTATGCATTTAAGAGATGCAGTGGTGAGGTCTGCAGTTGCAACCGGGAATCTCTGACATAGAAAGTAACCCCTATTGATTACAAGGGAAATGTTTGCTTAAAGGATTTTTCTGCCTGTCTGGCCAACTGCTGAGCAACAGTTTTCTGTTCAGAAGCTAAAAGCTTTAGTCTACATTTGTTTGACTAGACAACTGAAAATATTTTATCTCACTTTGAAGTAAAAAAGAGTGGGAAGCATTTCATGTTATTTGCAGTGAGTTGGAACCTCCTGTTTGAAATGATATTCCAGCAATTGGTTTTCTTCCTGGAACTAGGTCATAATTTTTCTGGCCTTGACAGAACTGGCACACTGTTTCCAGAACTTATGTGCCAGCTTGAAGTATATTTTCAGTAACAGAGTTATCAGTGCAGAAAATGAGGGCCTGTGAGGAGATAAAGTTGATAAAGGTATCTAAGCACCATATGTATTTTTAAAAAATACATTATCAGATCAAATAAGGAAAGGAGCAAAGGAGTGGGTGGAGCTAAGTGGTCCCCTGCTCACATGTTGTTTCAAACCTGTTAAGTAACATGTGAACAGGGCTTGCTGCTGTCCGTAGGCTTGGCTTGGCCCTGACATTAGCAAATATGGGCTTTTTTGATGAAGGAGGAGATCCCAAGATGTAAGGTGGCCACTAGGATTGACTCCGCATCTTATGAAGTATCATAGAGTTGGAAGGGATCACAATAGCCCCCCAGGTACAGCCCCCTTCCATAAAGCAATGCACAGTTAAAACAGTCTTGAGAATTGTCCGCCCAACTTCTGTTTCAAGACCTCCAAAGAACGGGAGTTCGTCACCCTCCGAAGCAGCCTGTTCCACTATCCAACAGCTCTAACAGTAAAGAAGTTCTTCCTAATGTTTAGGTGTCATCACTTGTCTTGAAATTTAAATCTGTAGGTTCATGTTCTTGTCGCAGAAAGCAAGCTCGCTCCATCTTCTATATGACATCCATTTAGATATTAATAGATGGCTATCAAGCCACCTCTCAGCCTTGTCTCCTCCAAATTAAACCCAGGTCTCTAAGCCATTTTTCATAAGGCTTGGTTTTCAGATCTTTAATCAACTTGATCACCCTCTTCTGGACACATTTGCAACTATGAAACTGACCATCTCTGTGTTACCATACTATTTTGATAGAAAATTGTGGCATTTTATAACTTGTCCTGTAATGGCTGTAAGCTACTTTAAGTGAATGTAATATATGAATATTACATGATATATAAATCCTATAGCAACATAAATCCTATAGCAACATAATGTGAGCAGTAGGAGGAACAGTAAGAATGAACTGTCTCTCCAAGAGAACTTGGCTGATTTTTTGATGCCATACCGAGATACAGGAATGCAATCAGTACCTTAGGATGGAATTGAAGACACTTGAGGCACAGGCAAAGCCATGAGCAGTGGAATTCCAGGTGAGAAGAGTCCACATAAACAAGAAGAGGTTAGCAGGATGTGTGAAAACGCTGTACAGCCAAGTTCTTTTCCCCAGAGGTTTTTTGAAGGCATTCAATTACAAAATATACTTCTGACTCACCATGTCGGCATGTTATCATATCTGTCCCTTTAAAACACGTATGTGCTCACATACAAAAAGTTTCCTAGGAACCAGCCCTCAAGCATAGGGATTTCTTGAGCAATTTTACAGTCTTAGAGACTGAGCTACATAGTTTTGAGGATAAGAAAAATTCCATGGATGAGCTTTAATCTCTCAGTGAATGGTTCAAATGATACTCAAGCAACAATTGACTCACAATTTCTATCCCTGCTTTTTGCAGCCCATAAACCTGCCCACTTCTTCTTATTCCTCCACTTCTTCTTTCTCAGAGAAGGAATGGGGGAAACATCAGTAAAAAGCCAAAAAGCTTTCTCCAGAGTAGCACCATCTACAACAAGACTAGCAAATGTGGACTGTTTGAGATGATGTTGGACTGGAGTTCCCATCCTCTTCATTACATCCATTGGCTGTGGGCTGATAAAACAACATCTGGGGGGCCACATGTTTCTCCTTCTCTGATCTAGAGTGACTAGGAGCTGATGAGGAAAACATTAAGAAAAAGAAAAGACGGAAGTGGGATGGGGTTGAGATGATGCCTATTTTGTATATAGCACGTAGCTTTAGCTATGGGGTTGATTTGGGGCACAGTTATTCTGGAAAATGGGACTCATTTCATAAATGTGCCTCATGGAGGTATTTTGAATGCCTGTTCAGGATTTTCAAAGTGCTTTTATAGCTGATTTGACGTTGGGGCTTACTGTATATACTCTAACACTTGCTTTTCAGAAGTGTTTATTGGCACCATAAACATTCCGTTTGTAAGGTTTGTCTTGAGCAAAAAGAAGTTCTTATGGAGACCCTAAGGTTAATCCTTCTTCTAAACATTTGCACTGGATTTAGAACAGCCAACATTTCAGAAAGTGCATTCTTTTTTTGATTTAATTGGGGAGCCATTTGGCTTGCGAGACTACATACTTGTACTATGCTGTTCATTTTTATTTGAGCATAAGCTCAAATAAAGGCACTGCAGAAATGATTAAAGATAAATTAAGATAGCAATTTTAAGTGGATTAGTAGCAATTTTAAGTGGATCAGTGTGTCAGGGGGAACACTGAAGCACAAAAAAAAGAGAGACAAAAATAAAGATGTCACATACTCTAGATTCTGTGTAGAAATGTGCTGTGGCCATCAGTTATGAGACACTTTTCTGTGTATTTAGTGACGGCATCATTAGTGATTAACTGCAATACAAAAAAAATAATTACCATTTTTAAAGCTCACGTTATTCAGTCCAGACATTTACTTGGGAATAAGATATTGTGGTAGCTGAGGCTTCAGGGAAATGTTGGCAGTGGAAAAACTAACCTACACCAGATGGCAGAGGCCAAAGAAATACTATAAAATATGGCTGCCATTCTTGCAGTTCTCAGATGAGCAGGACCCCAAGCACAGAAAACCTGTGAAAGTGGCAAACCTTTTCTTTTGCTTACATTTCCCTTTGCTACTTAGCAAACCTGAGAGGTATTGTATCATCACATATCAAGAAAATAATATGCCAGGCTGTTGGAACAGGTGGAAAATGTTTATTTGTAACAACACTCCACTCTAAAGGCAGAACCAAATACACTGCTGTGGACTAACATGGCTGCATTTGCTAATATATGAGCATGCAAGTCTGGTTCTTGCAGAACACAACAGACATTGTCAACTACAAAATGGCAGTTGGCCCTAATTTAATTCCTTTGCCATGAAATTGCCTACACTTCACACATCCTACGCACATGGTTATGGAAATTAATTAAATTACTCACCAAGATGTGTCTTGCTGAAGATGTGGAATATCCTACAAATATAAAATTTAGGATACGTAATTTATTTTGGAGAAAAATATTTACCCATTCTTGTCCTAGTAGTAGAAAAAGAAGGAAAGAAGGGTCTTGACTGACTAGAGGAGGGAGGCATTTTCATAGATCATGTCTAAACTGAGACCTCAACAGTAATTAAGATGAAGATAATTTAAATTAAACTTCAATTAGCCTACAGACTCTGCCAAAAATTTTTCTAATTTTACTTAATTGGAGGATTTCCCATTCAAAGCTGATTGTAACCATTAAATTGTGTTGTTATTTCCATTCACTCTAATTTTATTCTTCCCTTTCATTTTTAAAAAATATGGTACAATTTTGGGTGTGAATGCAAAAGCCCCCTTTTATGGTTAAAGCCAGCATTAGCATTTCATCTCTTATTGCTAGGCAACGTTCACTGATGCAAATTCATCACTTCTGCATAGTGCAACTTTCTACTTCACCTCAACAGTAAAAATGTAGCCTGCTACCCGTTAGATGCCACTATGGTTGGATACCATCCCAGGAAAGATATGACTACTACTGGCAGAGGAAGAGTCACTGGCACTGGGCACAAGCTTTTCTAAAAAATAAGTATGGCAAATCTCTAATTGTTAAAGGCAACGTCTTTTAAATGCACTTTTTAATCGTCCTTGAATTTTATTAATCTTGCCTTCTGATGTCCCTTTATATAGATTCTGCAGAGCACATTATCTTACCAAGAAATGGAATCAAAACCAAGCAATCAAGCTTCTTCTTTTTTTTTAAATCCACATTTAATGTCTTTTACAAACTATCAGGCACAAGGCATTAGCAGAGGAGAAAGAGAACTCTCTTATAGTTCTGAAAAAACAATAGCTCTATTTGTTTAAACTCTAACATTGCTTCACAGCAGAACTTTGTAGACCTTTTCATATGTCAGAGATAGCTGTTATCATTCACTTCCTTTTACAGGAAAAAGTTAAAACAAGTGTGTTTTTACTACGCTGGTCCTACTTAATACAATGTATAGCTCAAGAACAGGAGTGGCGTGGTGAACTGGATGGGGGTCCTAAATGAATATCTCTGCTAAGATATGATCTCTCTTGGTGACTTGGAGCATCCTACTTGTTTTTAACGTCTCCTCAAGAACACTATTAATAGTCTACTGCAAACCTTGAATCATAAGGTGATTTGATATTAATCAAATTATAGTTGGCCTTCCACATTCACTAGGGTTAGGGGCACAAGACACAAAAGTGGAAAAAATACAAATATCAAAATATGTGTGTATGTCTGTGGGAAGGGGGCAAGGCATGGTGGACAGAGCGGACACCCAGGGTCCAAACCAGATCAGGAAAAAGAGAGGGAAAGGGCATTGGCATACTTCCTCTCTCTTACACATCTCCTTCCTTGGGTGTGAGAGGCACTGGGAGAGGGTTTGTGGTGCTGAGAAATCAGGCTGTCATTCATCCTCAGCTGGCTAGGCAATGACTGGTGGAAAAGGACCCGAGGCAGATTTTTAAAGGGCTGCCCAGTCTGATCAGAGCCACTGAGCGGAAAGGTTCCCATGGAAAAGAAGCACTTGAAGAGGGCAGAGGTTGAAGACATTAATGAATAATCAAATCTGTCAAAGTGAAACCCACAAATGTGGAGGGCCAACTGTATTTCTCATAGTAAAGTAACAGAATGCCAACCTTTTGATTAATATTGTTTAAAGAATTCCTGCTTTCCATTTTTCATGGTGAGGAGTCCCAAATACTAAAATCCAATTGTATTGCTTTGCCAACAGAATGGCTTCCTTCTGTTAAGCTTTCTATATAGTATACATTCTCAGAATCTGTTTTAAAAGGTTGGGAAGCCTCTGGGAGCAGATTTCTCAAGGTGGCAGAACAGACAATGAGCATCAGCATGGGAAAGAAATTCCCACTGGTGTGGTGAGAGTCCAGTAGCAACATTAGATTTAAGTCAGCAAACATGCTGCAAATCCAGTTAAATGTTTTCATATATGAGGCTTAAAGTACTCCTTTATGTGATTACTGTAAAACCTACATAAACACAAATCTTCATTCAGAAATGTTCTTCTACACTAACAGTTCACTAGATGTTAACATAAACAGAATGGCAAAGGCACGGAGACAATTTTAAGTCTCACGTAAAAAATGTCCCAAGCAGATGGAGCCTCAACCACATCCCACAAAATATACAGGTATCTTTTTGTCTGAGGGTTGAAAATATTCAAACTCAGCTCAACTGTGGGTAGCTTTGAGCAAAATTACTTTTTTAAAAAATCTAGTTTCTTTTTAGTAAAATAGGGGTGTTCATGGTCTTTCTTATAAGGTCACTGCTCACGTAGCTGAAGTGACATATTTAAAGTAAAATAAAGAGCTATGCAAATAGTGTAGAATAATAAGCTTAAGAATCTTGTTCCTCTTTAAGCCATTGTTTGCTTGCCATGACAGTGCCCTTACATGTTCAAGTGGAATGTTTAAGATATCTAAAGAGAATTTTTCCCTTGTATCCTAAATGAAGCAGATGTCTTTCTTTTAAAAATTATTTATTTTTTGTTAAAACACTACTGATTAAAAAAATGTTCTTCTCAATATCTTGGAGGAATTTCATAATTTTATTAATTATCTGAAAGCTGCCAAGAAGCAAGGAATATTAATACAGAATCAGACTTTGCATGCATTCCCCAATGCGCTGAAACAAAAGGCGTTTCTGTTTAAGAGTGTGAATGAGCCATGGCATGCACATGTTCTTTTAAGAAAGGCCAAGGGTGCAGTTCTATTTTCTTAGCTCTGCTTTCATATTTATGTGTCTCATTTCCAGCTCATTGCTGATGCCTCAGTTGCGCTATCCATCAACACTTTTATCCTCCTTGTTCCTCAAAAAGAACATAAAATCCTTTTTTATGTGGTGGTAATATTATTGCAAATAAAAGCAAATACCAAAATCTTTATTAGTCTGCCAAAATAATAAACTATTTAATAAAAGCATGCTGTAAAAATAAGGTCATTTGCATCACTCAAATTTCTTGCAGGAAATACAGAGAATTATTGGTCAAAAAGAATAAAGTGACACCAAACCTTCCTGCCATTGATGTAATGCAAGTTCGAATGAGGGTTACAAATGTACTAGGATTTGCATGTTTGTTGCCTTTAAGTGTTTGTAACACTGCTTGCCCGCTGAAGGATGTTGAAGAGACAAAATTTCACTGTTGTGTTTTGTGTTGTGATTCTCCAAGTGGGAGAAAGAGAGATTGCATTGGCTGTATTTATTCCATGTAATGATACCACTGCTAATGCTAAAACTGACCTCATAGTTACCTTCGTTACACGTGGTTTATTGTTCAAATACTTGCCATTTTTTAACATCATACATTAATTGTATTTGGCTTGGATTTCTGTCAAAACTTCAGTGTCATGTTTTATTCATAGTCTTCCCCCCCCACCCCACCACTGCCATCACCTTCATTTAGGAAAATATTTTGGCCTTCATTTATGAGGTTGGTTACATGCTGAAGTTGGAAGCAGACTTTTCTTACTCATAATTTACAGTGTTGGGAGTGTTTGTCTTTTGCAACTGTAACCCTAATCTTTTACTTCATTATTTCACTTGTCTTCCTTTGAAGATTTCGACTCCAGCTACTAATCTAAAATTTACATACAAGACATTTAAATTAGGATGAAATTATATTTGCAAACAAAAATGGGGCCAATGTTTTGAAAAATCAATGCTCCGAAATAGAATAAATAGATTTTTCAAAAACTTTTGAATGACTGAGACCTTTCATAGAGTGATATGCCCCAGCTGGTCCACTTGAGATGAGGACCTGAATTTCCCTGTAGGAACTGGCAGAATCTATGTTCCTGAAAAAATCCCCCCTTCCACCACCCTCAAGGTTAGGAAGGCTCAGCAGCAGAGACAGAGCCACATTTAGGCTCCTGACAAAGTGCTGCCTCAAAGTGTGGGAAGGGGAAGCATAGGGATGGAGGCAAGGGGCTCGGTGCACCCTGGGTGTCATTTTTTGGAAGCGCCACCACTCCTTGCCTGTCCCCCATGTGTCATCACCCCTCTCCTGCATATCACCCCGCCCATGTGTGCCATAGCCCCGCCCATATGTGCTGTTGCCCCACCTCCATGCACCATAGCCCTGCCCTCACACCTTCTTCCCCGCCCCTACCCTGCTTGAGCCAAGCTACACCACTGGTGGGGGGACCTGCAATACTTAAAATAAGTATTTGGCTACAGCAAATAACTTTTTGGAGCTCCTCATGAGAAAGACTCATGCAGGAGGCCTTAATAGAGAGCAGTTGGACTTTGATAGAGCTCCGGAAACTCTTTTATAAGAGTGTCAGCTTGCCCTGAAGATTCTGAGGGGAGAAAAAATAATGTTCACACTAGCTGTTGCTATTCCTGAGGGTCTAGAGCTCTGTTGTGGTTTGCTTTGCTGGTGGTTGACACTGGACACTTATTGAACTTTGGTTCTATATCCTCACACTTGGATTTTCCTGACTTTCTTACAGAACTCTTGCTGCTGGTCCTGGGTGGCTTCGCTGGCACAGACTTTGCTGTGGAACTTATCTGCATAGAACCAGGACGCTAACCTGCTGACTCTTAGATTTGAAGTGATTGCCACTTCTATGAAAATGTTGCCCACAAAGGGTTCTGTAGCGTATCGATACCTCTACTTTGAAGGTCCATGGACAGGCCCACTGAATTCCACAGTGAGACATTTCCTGAAATTAAAATTCAGTTCTTCTTTTCTGGAGCTCATCTCTTCATTGCATCTGTTTTACAGCAATGGCAAAGAGGGTTGCAATCTCACTATTGTATGTTCTGTCCAATCAGGTTTTTAAAAGCATTTCAGTATCTGCATAGATTTTTCTCTATCATTAAAGTCCATCAACTACATTCCCTGCATTAGTATATAATTGTTAAGCAGTTTCCTCTCCTATCGGCTCTGTGAAGGAAGCGTTTATTGAAAAGGCAAGGGGACAATCATATGCTTGTTTTGAAGAGGAAATGTGCATCCAATAAAGTCTTAACACCTGCAGCCAAATCACACACCTGGGAATTCAGGCTCTTTGACACTGCTGATCTGCTGCCAATCTACTTTGCAGCAATTATGGTATCATAAGAGTCAACAAGCGTTAACTTGTCAGCCCAAGAAAAGAATACTTGTGCCAGAGGGTACCAAATTTTTTCCTTCATACTGTTCTAGCTTAGTGGACACATTCTGAATGGAAAATACAGTTGTCTGTTGTCTGAATGCATATACACTGAGGTCAACCCCATACATTTCTGTCATAAGGCAGAACTGTCATTGTGGTTGCAATCATACCGTCCGTTCTGTAGGCACAGCAATAGAACTGTATATGAGTGTCAGTACAGTGATTGGTGGATGCATACAAAATGGATGAGATGGGAAGGAGCAGAAATATCGCACAGTATTACAGAAAACATTTCAGGAATGTTCAGAGTAAAGGGAATGAGTTACAAACGTTCTGGAAGAACATGCAAGTATGTTTGGTCTCACATGCACCACATGTGAGACCACATATAAATCACATATAAACTTAGGCAGACTGTACCTCTTAACAAATTCTTAATGAGGCCCAGTTTATAACCGGGGCAGAGTAAGTAGCAACGGTTGATGTGGACTACAGGTATATGTCTTCAATGTAACTTTAGGAATAAGTGCCAGGCTAGAAAAATAGAATCCAAGTGAAAAGGCTGTTCTGACCTGTTAGCTTTTGACATACAAAGATACATCTATGCACTTTTGCAGAGGAACATTCAAACGCATCACTCTCCAAATGCACTTAGAAATAGTGTAGTCCAGGAATAACTTCCCCACAATTCTTCTATAATGTGTAGTCTACTTGAGCCTTATTCAGCAAACTAGCTTAAAGTAAGTCAGTTTCCTTCTCTTTTTCTTTTTATTTAATGGAAAACCTCTACTATACCTAAAAGCATTTTTTTTTTCTAAGGGAGACAAATTCGTTTTATGTTTTCCTGCCAAATTAGAATTTTTTTTTCATTTGGCTCTTCTGTACAAGATACTTTTAAGCAACAGTCCCAGTGGTTTCAGGCCCTATCACCTAATAATTGACCATGACAGGAGTTATATATCCAGAGCCAGCGGGAAGAATGAATTGTGTATGTCAGGCTCAATTACAAGGTGGAAGACCTAGCAACAAAAAAGACTGAACTGATTAAAGCTTGATGTTGACAAGAGAGCTGACATATCAGAGTTATTTTCAAAAGATGCCCTCTCGGATGCCTCGACAGTCAATATCCCAACCACTTTGTCTTCCCTTGTTGTTGTCCATCCAGCTGGCATGGCATATATTGTTCTGCTCAGTAATTCTGGGCAACAATTATGCTCCCTATCTCCAAGACAAACCTATGCAAGAATGGTAAGACAATGCCAATGTGTTATTCAGCTAGAAAAGAGCCAAATAACTGAGCCAGGAGGAGGGTCAATGCAGCAGTTGCAAGACCTTCTGGATTACCAAAAAACAAAACAAAAAAACAGTCAGAATGTATGCCAGCAAATTTACGATGAAGGACTCAATGGAACTACTCATCATTTTATACTGATTAAAAGCTAATTCAAATAGTCATGACTAAAGTGGAAGAATAACCACAAGATGATCCCCATCCATATCCCCATGATAACATTGCTTTCAGAAAACCATTCATTCCAACATACCCATGTTAAAATCTCAAATTATCATATCATAGAGAATGCTTCTTTTCTTGAATGTACAATTCAAGATTTAGTTGGTATTCACCCTGCACTATTACAGCACTTTGATCCCATTATAAGCATTATGGCCCCATCCTAATGCCATATCCTGACATTTGTAGTTTGAAAAAGGGTACTTGCAATTGTTTGCTGAAGTGCTCAACTGCTATAGCATTGGAGAATTCTAAGGACTTACCCAAACTACAGATCCCAGACTTCCATAGCAAAGGAGCTATAGAACTTACAGTGGGATCAAACTGCAATGATTGCATAGTGTGGGTACATTCTTTCCCAATTTCTTCAGTATCTGTGAAGATAGGATCATTGGCCAAGATCCACCAGTGTACTTTGGTATCTTGTGCCAACACAATTGGGATCTTTATTCCCCTTCCATTCCTTGTGAAGTCTTCCTTGCTACATACCCATACACAAAAATCCTGCTCCAGAGGATTAATAGGCTTTGTGGAGGTGCACAATGTTTTTTTTAATTAATTCTTATGGAAGCAGTAGGATCCAGCAGGAATACACCTTTGGATTCTGGCCTTTGTCTTAGTGTGCCCTTGTATTAATTCCTTGGCTGTGAACAAGGATTAAGTGTGTTAAGGAGTTCTTTTATTTTTAAATGTCATGTATTATCTTTCATAGTATCTGAGCCTGTTATAACTATGGCTAGCATCCAACAAAGCCCAGGAATTATCAGAAACCACTTTCTTCCACAACATTTTAAATATTAAATAAGATTTTTTCCTCTGCATGGAGTTGGTGATTTTTCCCTTTTTGTGAAATCAACTTTTGTCAGAATCTGATCTAGTTGTCTCTCCACTAGTACGCTAAATATGCCTTAATTGGGTTCCTTTTGTAATAATTGGTTGATTATTTTGACATGCATCTACAGACTCTCCTGTTTCTTAGCCATTGCTTACAGTATTGATCTGAAAGTATCCTATTTTATCTCTAGCTCTAGAACTATCTCTCTACCAATATCCTTAATTCACCCAGCTAATTAAAAAAAAAGAAATTCTATGTATCAGTGCTACACCTGTGCCACTGGTAATGTAGAATCAGATTTTCATGTACTGAAAAGGACAGAATTGCTACATTACTTCTCCTGAATTTGACTAGGAAAGCTGTCAATCTCTAAGGAAGCATAATACGTGAAAGTACACAAGTTCACAAAATGGCATCACAAGAAATGTAACAGGAACTACTGAACATGTGAACATGTCTTATACTGAATCAGACCATTGGTCCACCTCCCAGTCTTGTCTGTTTTGACTGTTAGCAGGAATTCAAAGTTCAGGAGGTAACTCTTTCTTAGTCCTAAGACTGAAACATGTAACTGCAGCATGCAAAAATGTACTTTACCACTGAGCTATGAGTACATCTTGTAAATTCCCAAGGTACCACGTTCCCAGTGATAAAAACAGCCATGTGAATACTTTAACCATATGACATCTGATCTCCTAAGAAATGTCACCTTAAGTAAAGTTGTCTCATCTCATCTGCAAAGATGAATACTAAACTGTACATTGATTGCATTAACATCCTGTTGGAAAAGTATGGCACAGCAAGCATTCTTTTTTATTCATCCAGTTGCTTCCGCTTGTTTGAATACAGCAATAACAACTGCTCTCCTTCTGCTGGGAGGTTAAGATCTTTTCATTCACAGGCCTTTGACTGATTTTAATTGTATGGCAGACAGGTATTCAAAGTGGTGTGCTGTTTTTCCTTAGTATGTTTTGATTATGCTTTAAATGTATTTTGAAATGTATTCTAAAATGTTCTTAACTAAGTGCTTTTAACAGAACTGAGGGCTAACTTCTTTTTAACGTCTGCAATAGTACATTTTTAACTAAATTTTTATGTTAAATTTTGTAATTGGGTGACTTGACAGGAGAAAGGCAAGGTATAAATAAATATGTATATCTCATAGTTCTATTAGTACTATGACAGTGCTGGAAGATGGTGAGTAGATTGTAACTAAAATATTGTAAAATGAATGTATAAGAAAATGCAAGCAAAATAGGAAAAATCTATAAAATAAAATAAAATAAAAGGCTATGTTAAGTATATTTTGGGCACTTATATTAAAAGCAGACTTTCAAAGGAAGAAAACCAACACATTTTCAGTTTGCTGAAAATGATTTTGTTAAAGAACACACTGCAAATATTGCTAACCTGTATTACGAACCTCTTCTAGAGTAACTAATATTATGTACTCTTATGTTCTCCCAGAGAAGATCACCACTGATTTATTTGCATGATTCCTTCTAGGATTTCCTCATGCTTTTCTAATCATGTCAGTACAACAAGTTTAAATATTTTTCTCTGTCCACAAACTACCATAAATAAAAATTCACCTGTGGTGTTATAACATTAAGTTAAATCTGAGACATTAATGCCTTTTCCTGAACAATTGTGTGGATGACTGCAGTTGAAATAACAACTCTGTTTGCATTTTAAAATGTTTTTAAAACAAGTGTCACAGTTTTATGGTATTTCTGAGTGGGTGATTATTTCCCATCAGCAGACTTTACTAAGCATTTTATATCTGAAACTTCCACATATCCCCTGGACTTAGTGCTTTAATTAAAAACAGGCCTGTATTGCTTCATTTTTTTCTCACAGCAGCAACAGTAAGAAGTTACCATCCTTCCATCTAGGTAATTACCAATTTTCACAGCACATAATCTGATTTGGGTCATCCACTTTGTTTTAGAGTCCTAAGAATTATGAGAATAATCCTGAATATTTTATTATCTCTCTCTCTCTCTCTCTCTCTCTGTGTATTAAAAAGCATACACTTTCTCTATACCTTCAGTGTTATGTGGGTTTGACCATTTCCGCACTACACGCTTATAGCGCAATTATTCCACTTTCAATATCCTATGGAATCCTGGGGTTTGCAGTTTCTGGAGGGGCTGGCCGGCCACTCCTGAAACTGCAAACCCCAGGATTCCATAGGATGTTGAAAGTGGAATAATCGCGCTATAAGAGTGTAGTGCGGAAATGGCCTTAGTTGAGTTTAGGTGTGATTTCTGTGATTGCCTGCAGAAATAAGTGATCCATGACATGCTCTGTTGAAATTAATAGCAATTAGGTATTGCAAACCAAAATTGCCAAATTGCCATCTTTTACAAACTTTTCTGGAAGTAAATACCACTAAAATCAGTAGAACATACTTCTGAGAAAAGAATTATTGCACTGTTCAGCTATAATTCTCTGTCCACTTGCCTGGCAGGAAGGACTGCAGCTTTTGACTATTCTGTTTAGACTTTCCACACTCTTTCTTTCTGTAGTCTAGGATCGCTAATAGGAGAGTTGTCAATAGTCATAAATAAATCCATATTCTCTAAATCAGTATTTCTCATGCTATCAGATGTGAGGAACTAACTGTTTTCCCATGTGCCAGAGACTGGTATCGTATCTGTGTCCATTGGCTACAATGATTTCTGTCATTTCTGGCAAGTGTCTATGGACTGGCAGCCAATGGCTCACAGACTGACACTAGTCCAAGGACCACCATTTTGAGTAGCACTGCTCTAAATGGGTCACAACAAGAATGGACTATATAACTGGACCTAGGAGAAGAGAAAACAAAGTAAGGTCAGTGGAACAGTCATCCCTAGAATCCCAATCCCTTCAGTGGGCCACAGAAT
Organism: Iguana delicatissima; assembly: GCA_948472985.1. Classification (NCBI taxonomy): domain Eukaryota; kingdom Metazoa; phylum Chordata; class Lepidosauria; order Squamata; family Iguanidae; genus Iguana; species Iguana delicatissima. The sequence goes on from CAOKZL010001423.1 coordinate 259,398, forward strand.
TTGAAGATATAGATAGCAAACAACAAAGATGCTTACCAAGTTCAAATAAATGTGCTTGCCAATGACAATGACAAAGCATGACCAATGACAATCTCTGTTTCCAATGCTGAACCTGCTGAGAAGAGAAAGGATAATCCAGATAGCTGCGTAGAGATTCTCATCTGCTCTGAAATGTGAAAGCTGATTGTGAGTGGGGTCAGAGTGCTAACATGGTCTACGGTGGCTGGTAAAGGAATGGTTTGTTTGCTTACTTCAAACCTTAAGGCACTGGCATTTGTATCAGTTTATTCCCTAAGCTATTACCTTTCCTTAGAAAAGGTGATGGGGAGGACGCAAATATCTCTTAAGACACTTGCTTCCAATTCCACTAGTTGTTCCTGATAGAAAGACTAATGTGGCCATGCTGGGGAAAGTTATGTGTGAACCCCAGAACTGTAAACTCCTGCTTCAAATACTCATTAGTTCCTCTGAATATGGGGGAAGGACCTCACACATTTCAAAGGTGTTTTGCTCTATCTTATCTTCTGTCTCATAAATTGCAGATTTTATTTCACAGTAAGTTATTGCAACCTAGAAATCTACCAAATAATGGAAATGTCATTGGAAACATCAACAGGTGAGTCCTTGCATCATGAGCACAGTCTTTTTCTTTAACATTTCTGTTGTGTGGCTGAAAAACATTGGACTGAAGTGCATGTCTAATTGGAAGCCAGGCGATCGTCGATTGCTTTGGTAGGTACACATCACTTCCCAGCAGTGGTGAACTTTGGTTAATCCAGGCCTCAATTTTCTGGGAAACAAACACTGCCAAAATGATGCAAAGGAAACCAGAAAGAAACGTGGCCTTTACATGGCATACAACTACAGCACTGATTCCACTTTCACTGTCACAGCAACATCCTGTGGAATCCCGGGATTTCCAGCTTACAACGGGGTATTTAGAATTCTCCATCAAAGAACCTCCCGTGCAACACCAGAACTACAAACTCCAGGAGCCACATAGCCCCTTTCCACCCTACACTGTTATAGTGCTATTATTCCATTTGCAACATTCTCCGGCATTCTGAAGTTTGTGGTTTACTGAGGCCAAAAAGGCCTCTGGCTGAGAATTCTAAGTGCCCCTCCCTAAGTGGCAAATCTGGGATTCCCTAGTTTCTGAAATGAAAAGCTGCCCTGCATAGGCTCTTTTAAATGGCTGTATATGTTCTTGCTCTCAGTTCCGGAGCTACAGCTAAGCGCGCGCACTGAAGAAAACTAAGAACAGGCCACTTTTTTTTTTTTTTTTAAATTTCAAATCAGGGGCTACGCAGCCGCCAGGCAGCAAAGACACACGTGCGCTAAACCTTGCCCTCAGCCCCGGCCGCCTCATTGCCCTCTTATAGCTGTCCAACGTCGTGCCCACATTTTCGCATCCCCCCTCCAACCCTTCCCGCCCTCCCGCAGCGGCGCGGGGCCGCGTTCTTTGCCCAGAGCACCCGAGAGGCGGAAGAATCCGGCAACGCGCCCGCGGCGAGCAGCAGCGCCGTGGCCCAGCGTGCCGCCTTCTTGGCTCAGGCAGCGGCGCGGGCAGGCGCTGGAGGGCGGGGCTTCCCCGGGAAGGAAGGAAGGAAGGAAGGAGGGTCGCCGCAAACAGCAACAAGCCGGGGAGGAACGTGGGTTAGCAAATGCCTGTCCTGCCTCTCTTGGTGGCGGGCTAGGCTGCCGGCTGCCATAGTGTCTGTGCGCGCCTGTTGTGCGCCATGAAAGTGGTGGCTTTGATCAGGTAAAATCGCTGCTGAGCGGAAAGGGCGGGAAGCTGCCCTGATTTGAAAACTGCCATTTCCGCACTAGTTTGTTATAGCGCGGTTATTCCACTTTCAACATCCTATGGAATCCTGGGGTTTGCAGTTTCGGGAGGGGCCGAGTGGCCCCTCCCGAAACTGCAAACCCCAGGATTCCATAGGATGTTGAAAGTGGAATAACCGCGCTATAACAGGCTAGCGTGGAAATGGCCTTATTTGCATTCCAGGGACATTTCCGCACCAGGCTGTTGTAGTGCTTTTACTCCACTTTCGACATCCTATGGAATCCTAAAGTTTGCAACCCGGGATTCTTGCCAACCCCAGGATTCCATAGGATGTTGAAAGTGGAATAATCGCGCTATAACAGGCTAGTGTGGGAATGGTCCAAACTGTCTACGGAGAGAGAGGGATTATCGTGGGCTGTGCGGGCGTGGAATACCGTAGGATTTTGGAGTGTATTCCCTTGTGATTTTTATTTTTTTTTAGGGGTAACTCCCATCTGCGCCAGCCAGCCTGGCCAAAAGTGAGGGATGATGGAATTGCAGTCCAGTATCATCAGAGGACACACGTTCCTCATCCCTGACATTAAGTATCAGTTGCCTGTCATCACTCACCCAGTCTCTTTTTTTTTCTAATGCCACTTGTTATGTCCTTTTTAGCACTCTGACCCACTTAGGTTGCCTTCTCCATCCAGAGATAGATTTTAAATAGTGCAGCATTTAGTGGGCTGTGCAGTGGTGTTAGTTTTGCTCACCTTTCAGCCCAGAGTTTGGGCATGGAGGAACAGCTTTTTACAGTTATATCTGTATGGTGTAATTTGGAAGATTTACATGCTCTTATTACAGGTGTTCCTACACAGAGTAAGTCTTAGCTCTTTAGTTAATCTGTAGGTTGTACAGAGTAGACATCTATCTTGCTCAATATCCTAGTTGTTTTCCTGTTAATGAAACAGCAAAACCCGGGCAGTAGCTGATAAAATCTACAAGAAGGAAAAAGGCAATGTGTCTCAAAGTCCTGAAAAGATGTTATTTTATTAGCTACAACCATCTTTCCAGCATCTTGAGACATGTCTCATTTTTTTCTTGTTTTTACTAGAACCTTGGGCCCATGTTGTGTCTCAGCTGAAGAACATATGCTTAAAATTAAGAAGCAAGGTGCTGAGCCCACAGTTTTGTTTTTAGTATTTTCCAGAACTCAGCTTAAAGTTCTTTTCATTCACATACTACCATTTATTTTATAAACATTCGCCATAAATGGTGAATGGGACCCACATTTTTATGGCTTCTTTCATGGTTGTTACAAATGATCTGTAGAGCTCCTTCTGCCAACTTGTGAGTACAGAGAAATCATTGGCCAAGCAGACTGCATATGTTGTTGGGCTGTGGTTCTCATCAGTCTTAGCCATCATAGCTGGTGGTGAGATGTGCTGGGAGTTGTACCCCAACAACACTTGGGGGATCACAGGTTGCCCATCCTAATATGAAAGGATGAGGTGCTGGTACCAGAAACCAGAGAGCAGGTTTTTCAAACATAATTAAATCGTTATCCTTTTAAATGTGTTTTTTTGCCTTCTCCCCTTGTAAGCCCAGAATAGCAATAGCAATAGCATTTATTTCTATACCGCCTATCAACTAGTGTTATCTAAGCAGTTTACAATGTATTTTAGCTAATTGCCTCCAACAAGCTGGGTACTCATTTTACCGACCTGCGAAAGGATGGAAGGCTGAGTCAACCTTGGAGCCTGGCAGGATCGAACTCACAACCTTGTGGTTGCAGTACTGGCATTTAACCACTGCGCCACCAGGGCTCCTTTTCACACTGTTTCTACTAAATCATAGCACTATTATTTTGCTTTAATTGCCCTAACTGCATCCTGTGGAATTCTAGTGTTTGTAGTTTCGTGATGCACTAGAAGTCTCTGGGCTGACAATTTTAAATACCCCTCCCAAAACTGCAAACCCCAGGACTCCATAGGATAGAACTATGTCTGTTAAAGTGGAATCACAGTGCTCAGTGCTATGATTGTGTAGGGTGCTTGCTTGATGCACTCACATACCTGTGCCATGCTGCTACATCTTCCCATTGGCAACATGTGATTCCCCCTCTTGATCCTTGCACCTGTCTTCGTCTTTCTTTCAAATGACACTTGTTGTGCTGTTGTTTTGTGTCATTCATTGAATTTATTGGAAGGTCTGGACATTGTCATCTTTCATTTAACACCCTTGTGTTTCCCACTGCTTTTTCTCTCTTTCTTCTCCCCTAAGATAAGTCTGTTGAAAGAAGAAAAGAGAGAATACAAGTATACCTCAGACAAGAAAGTAGATGCTTTCTGGGTGTTACTTCTGTAACAGAAAATTTGGTATCAGAGGCAGAAATAACATGGAAAGAATAGGGGAGAACAGTTCTTAAAAAAAAAAAAAAACCCGAACACCTTAGGCAAGTTTTGCAAAAGTAAACACAACATTTTGAGCCTTCTGGAGATCACTGGCAGAATTCTTCCAAAATGGATCCAGGATAACTTTTACCAACTTCCATTTTTTTTTAATATGCAGGCAGTCTTATTTGGTCTTTTCTCTTCTCTCTGTTTTGTTGTTCCCTTATGCTCAGCAAGGGATTCTGGAGACAACTGCTGTTTACCTTGCCTGTTGTATGCATGCACACATGGCTATAGTAGGATCAGCTAGAGTACAATCCTCTTCCTTTCCAGGTATTGCATTTTTTACTGCAGACAGGCTGCAGCAAGCTGGCATCAGATGCCTGTGTTTCTGCAGCCTTCCTTGACCATTTTCCCAGTGCCAATACTGCTTCAAAACTGCTAGCTAGGGCAGAACAAGAAAAGTAGAGATGAGATGGGTGTAAAAGACTTTATGAAAAAGGAGCTTCTTTGTCAGAGGCTTTTACTGAGGTATGCCTGTATTTGCGCAGGGCCCTTTGACTGCTGCTGTGAATAGCTATACATCTGGAGGCACCTGAGCTTATAACTTCATTCCTGCAGTTTCACTGCAGATGATCATCCACACTTGATCCCACTCTTCAGTTGAAAAGGCTCTTTGAGAGGAATACATGCAATATGTAAAACAAAACAATCTTTAGCTGCAGACTTATAATATAAAAGACATGGTGTAAAAGGGGAAAAGAAGGTGGGAGGGCCAAAGTCTGGTGCTGCTGAAATAGTTAAATACTTTTTCTAACAAGCATGCATTTCTGGACCATACGATTCTCTAAATTGGTGTCCTGTCTAGAACAAATCAAGGCTAAACACTCCCTACAAGCCAAGATGACTCAACTGAGGCTGTTGTACTTGTTACAAATAGATAGACTCAGTCAAGGATTAACTCTAAGCGTGAGATACCTCGACTGAGGTATACCATAAGTCATTGTCGACTTGATGGCAGTTAACAACGATCTCTAAACTGGTGATCTGTCCTATCAAATTCACTGGAACTAAAAATAATTTTAAGTATACTTGTTTTCTTCTCTTATTTTGCTCTGGCACGTTGTATGTGCTTGCTTTTCTTTAAAGAGCACAGTCATACTAATGTTCTGAGAAGTAATAGCAAATTGAACATTTTCTTTTTTTAAAACTAGGGAAATTATCTGTAAAGAATCAAGCATTTGTGCATTGGTATTTAGTAGCTTTCATTGTCTAATGTCCTTACTAGCTAAATTGTCTCTGATGGCATTCTTGCACCCACACAACATTGTTTTGCATTCAGTTTCACCCCATGAGAACTCACTGAAGATGGGGGTTTAACATTAAGTGCTTTTCAAGCTTGTTGCTTTGATTGCAGAAAACTATCGTATGCTCAAGGTTTGTTTTTAATAATTGCGCTCAAGCAGAATGGCATAACGCTCATTTATTTTTTTATATATAAAACTCAGGATTGCAAAACCCAAGACATTTTACTTTTCACGATACAATAGACTTTTGAAAAATCTTCAACCCACCTTTCCTGTTCTGTAAATTGTTTGTTACAGTAGCAGTTACAGATCTCAAAGGACATTATGCTAGCTAAATGTAAAATTCTGGTTTGTAGGTAGATGCAAAGCTGTGACCTGAATGAATATTTTGAATAAGAATCTTGGAGGAAATAATTAGTGTTTGGAAGCCATCCCCCCCGCAACAAAACCTCTGTCTTGAAAACTTCTGTTGTGATCCGTGGTGCACTTTTGTGCAATGAAACTCTTATTTCCTATTTTATTCCCTGTGGAAAAATAGTTATGCAGACAAGAAGACTTCTGTGACATTACAGATAGTGGGACAGCCTCTACACATCTGAAACCCCATCTTCCCATCAAGTGCTTATACCTAGTCAATAGACAGGAGCGCATGAGTGTTAAATTTAAATAGCAACCATAATATTTTTCCATTTCTGAAGCATTTTTCAAAGTAGTATTTTAAGCAAACAAATACATAAATATTTTAATGTCTGTATATCAGTGTGATTACATAGTTGTTCTTGTATGGAAATATGTTTAGTTTTGAAATTAATTGAAATTCTACTACTTTTTCTAGTGGTGGGAAAGACAGTTGTTACAACATGATGCACTGTGTTGCTGCTGGGCATCAGATTATTGCCTTAGCCAATTTAAGACCTGCTGAAAACAAAGGTGAGAATTCTAATATTTTATATGGCATCCCTCAAACTTGTCTACTCTGCCCACTTTGTCAGGGTCTTGTTACCATATTTTCATAGTACAGTAAACCCATGGTGAGGTTTGTTGATGTATGGGTTGACAAGCCATCAGTTGTTAACCAGGAATCAAATTTTCCTGTATACTGTGATTTTTTGGGGTGGGGTATTGAAAGTTTTCTCTTGTGATAAGTTTGTTAAGTGTACAAGAGGCTGTACATTTAATGCAAGTGTCTAATTTCAGCATGAATCAATAATTCAGCGTGATTTGAGAATACTACAGTCAATCGTATGCATTTGTTTTGAGGTGATACTGTTTTGTGAAAAGGTGCTTAGCAATGATATTTCTTTAACATCATGTTTAATTGCCACATTCTCTGTAAAGATGTTGCCTGAAGATGCTGAGGTCCAGACATGCAGAGCAGCTAGCAAATATTGGGTATTAAGTATTGGGTTAGATGGCTGGTTTTCTGAACTGTAAGGCAGCTTCATATGAGTTTAAGAACATATTTCATTAGGATTCCAGTGTATGAAACATACAACCTTTATTTCAAACATGTATTTCTTAAGATTTCTTCAGATTTTGCCTTAAGGTATGGCTCTTGGCTACTTTTAATCAGAGCTCAGAAGTAATGTGTGAAAAGTAACAATGCTTCTTGTAAGGTATTTCCGTTTCAGAGCAATGAGATCCAACATAGTTAATTTTTAATTTTTGTATAACAAAAATATTAAATTGTATCAGTAAGTACTGTGCCTTGTAGAAGTACACACCTCCTTTTGACTTTTCTATCTGCTGTTGTGTTGCAACCTGGAATTGAAATGGATTTAATTGGCATTGTTGCCACATGCACGCAGGATGCGTAGCACTGAAGGGGCAAAAGTTTTTATTTGGCCAGGAAGTTAAGTTAACAAAAAACAAATTGGGTAATTTCGTAGAATCATAGAGTTGGAAGGGGCCCTATAGGCCATCAGGTCCCACCCCCTGCTCAATGCAAGATCTCCAGCTAAAGCATCCACAGCAGGTAGCTGTCCAGCCTCTTTTTGAAGATGTCCAGAAAAGGACACCCCACCGCCTCGCTAGGCAATTGGTTCCAGTGCCAAACTGCTCTCACTGTCAAGCATTTCCTTGTAATGTTCTGTCAAAACCTATCCTGTAATTTACAACCGTTAGGCCTAGTTCTACCAGCTGAGGCAGCAGAAAACAAATCTGCACGTTCCTCTTTGTGGCAGACATTGAGATATTTAAAAAGTGCAATCATGTCACCCCTCAATCACTGAACTAAACTTTGCCCAGCTCCTTCAACCTCTCTTTATATGTTTTGTTCTCCATACCTTTTATCATCCTCATTACCTATTTCTGAATATCCTCTAACTTGAATATTGTTCTTAAAATGTGATGATGCCTAGAAATGAACATAGTACTCCAGATGAGGCCCAACGGTCATAGAATATGGAGGGATTATTACTTCCCTCAGCTTGGAAACAATGCTTCTATTGTTAAGGTAGCATTCGCCTTCTTTGTTGCAGTGTCACGCTGCTGGCTCACGTTCAACTTGCAGTCAACAATAATCTCATGGTCCTTTTCACATGTATTACTGATGAGCTAACTACCCCCCATCCTGTACTTGTGCACTTGGTTTTTGTAGCCTAAATATAGAATTTTGCATTTGTCTCTATTGGATTTTATTTTATTAATTTCAGCCTAGTTTTCTAGTTTATCAAGGTCCTTTTGAATTCTGTTACTGTGTTCCAATATGTTAGCTACCCTCCCAGTTTCATATCAGCTGCAAATTTCATAAAGATTCCTTCTACCCCAACATCTAAATCATTGATAAAAATATTGAAGAGCATTGGCCCCAGGACAGAACTGTTTGGCATTCCATTGGAGACCTCTTTCCAATTTGAAGCAGAGCCACTGATGACAACTCTTTGAGCACAGTTTTCTAATCAATTATGAATCCATCCAATCCATATTTAGTCAGTTTGCTAGTCAAAATATAATGGAGGACCTTATCATACAATTCACTGAAATCCAGATAAATGACATCCACAGCATTCCCACCATCTTTTAGTTACCTGATCAAAAAAGATGTAAGGTTAGTTTGGCAGGATTTGTTCTGCAAACAAACCCATGCAGGGTTGCTAATATTTTTCCTGGTGTTGAGGTCGGGTTGACTGGCCTGCCATTTCCTGAATCTTTTTTTTTTTTTGCCCTTTTTTTTTTTAGAGAGAGAGGCAATGTTTGCTCATCACCAGAACACTGGCACCTCACCCATTCTACAAGATTTCTCAAAAAAATGAGTATGTCAGCAAATTCCTTCCCTTCTGGGTTGCAGTTTGTCTGGCCCTGCAAATGTGAACTCATTTAGGTTAACTAGGTGATTCCTGACTAACTCCTTATCAGTCTTGATTTGAAATCTGGATTCCTTGCTGAGGTCTCTTCTGATACCTGGAAGCACACAGACCTCTTTTGGGGGGCGAGGAACTGAAGCCAAATAGGTACCAAGCAGTTCTACTTTTTCATTGTGATCTCATAGCATTTTGCCATCTACATTGAACAGCGGCCCCAGTATCTCCTTGGTCATTCTCTTGCCTCAAGTATATCTGAAAAAGGCAAACAAGCAAACAACAACAACAAAAAAAAGCTTTTCTTTTTTTTTACTTCTTGCTTGCCTACCCAGTTTCAGCTCATTCTCAGCTTTAACTTTCCTTACATTATTCGTGCAAGCTTGGGCTATGCATCTTTATTTTTCCTTTGTGATTCATCCTTCCTTCCATTCTTTATACATGCTCTTTTTTCTTTTCACTTTCTCCTGGAATTTACTGTGCAGCCACATTGGCTTTTTCAGGTGTTTGCCATTTTTATTCATAAATAGTGAATTGTGATTGTGCTTTTAGCAGTTTCTTCCTCATGAAATTCAACCCATGCTGGGTGTCTTTCTCCTTTTGCATCTCTGGCCATGGGATTCTGCCCAATATTTCCCTGACTTGATGAAATCAGCTTTCTTCATGGTCTGATCCTGACAGTGGCTATTTGCCTGGGTGCTCCCTGAGTGTTAAAGACCTTTCATTAGCAGTTTCTTCCTGTTGGTTCTGTAGAGCAATTCCTTCTCTGTTCTATCAAGGAAGTCATTGTGTTCTCTGATGTACTGAAGAGTCACAATGCATAGCCGAAATCCTATTTACCTTCTTGGAAGCACCACCCCCTTAGACCACATGCTCACAGAGAGCATGTGGCCAAAAACCCCCAAAGCCCCCCAGTGTTAAAAAAAAAACACAGTCAAGGAGGATCCCTAAAACACAGCTCATCTTCTACTGTATCCTCAGAAACATATGAGGAATAAGATTTAGAAATAAGATCTTTTAAAAATACATCCTGAGACTTAGTCTCTCTTTTAAACCCTAGAATAGATCCAATCTCATTAGATTGATGGTATTAGCAATTGAGTCAGTTGGACTACTCTTATAGAGACTAACAATTGGGTTTAGGCTTGGGTCTTTTTTTTTTTTACATCACATGATGGCTATTGTCCCATTACTGAGTGTCAGATTGCTGGAATAAATATGAGAAGCAGTTCATAAAGTATTTGCTGTTTGTTAAGCCACTGGGAGCAGTCATCTAGAGCATTGGGGCTTTCCAGCTCTGTCTCTTCTTTACAACTGATATGAAGGAGTCTATGGTAGTACTGAATCATTGTCTGGATGCAGCGAAGGACTTGTTGCAGGTGAACAGACTGAGACTCAACCCAGACAAGATGGAAGTGCTGCTGGTCAACAGAAAAACCAACTTGAGATTGGGATAGCAGCCTTTTCTGGATGGGGTTGCATTACCCTTGAATTATCAGCTTTATAGCTTGGGGGTGATGTGTCAGGGTGCACAGGTATGCACCTTGGAGCATGTACAGAATGCAAAAAAATAAGCAGTGCCAAACCACTGCCAGCAGCTTCAGACTGGAAAAAACAGCTACTCAAACTCATTGCGTAAAGGCTCAGTGCTGTTTATTCAAACAAAGCACAAGATAAGCTCGGGGCTTCAGGAAGCAAGCCTAGAAGCAAGACAAAAGGTACAAAACAGCATGGAAGACAGACGAAGAGTATGGCCAGAGGCAATATCAAAGGTGGCGGTTCCAAAATGTGGCCTGAGGCAGTATCAGAGGCAGCTTACAGAACACATTCCAAGCCTTTTTAAGGGCTTAATCACACTCAGGTGTACACTGGGTGATCCAGTACATCCACAGCATACATTCTCCCCATGCTGGATGCTTTTGTCTGAGGCAGGACCTTGCAAGGTAAGCTAGCTATAACAAACTTTGCAGCTGTGCTGCCAAGGTCCGTTCACCAGAAAACCTTCTTGGACACACCACACTCACATTCTGAATCTCCTGATAATGCTCTTGCACCCTGAGCTGCTTCTGGGAAGTCAGGTTGCTGTAGTGGCTGAGAGTGCCTTGTCCAGTTTCAACTGGTGCACTAGATGCATCCTTTCTTGAGGAAGGCAGATCTGGCCACAACTGTTCATGCCTTACTTACCTTCCAATTATACTGCTATAATAGTCTCTGTGGAATGTCCTTGAAAGGTGTTTGGAAGCTACAGCTAGTGTAAAATGCAGCAACCAGACTGGTGTCAAGCATCCATTTTGGAGACTGTATAACTGTATAAGTTTTGCAAGAACTGCACTGGCTTCAAATTTGCTTCTGAGCTCAATTCAGGGTGCTGGTTTTGACTTACAAAACCTTAAATGACTTGGGGCCAAGATATCTGAAAAATCGCCTGTGAAGAGAGGAGCAAGGGAAGCCTGGGTAAAAGCAGCTAATCACAGCTCAGGGAATGCTGTGAAGAGAGGCCTGTGGGGATGAAAGGTTACAAAAGTGAGGCTTGTCTCATGACAGAGGGCAGATAGGGGAACAATGGCCCCAAGATAGGGAAAAGCTAACACAGAGCTAAGGGACATGTTTTCCAGGAATAAGAATAGATGGAATAGAGACATGAAAGTCAGACAGAGGGAAAAACTGATTTTGATTTTAGGGAGATATGAATGATCGCGAAGTAAGTGCCGAACTTAACATGTTGTTTTCTGTATCCTAATAGACCTTCATTTATTATTTATTTTAACTGCCTCTGGGTGTCTCTGTCAAGCCTGATAAAGATTCAGGTCACACCTATTGCAATGAGACCACAAAACCACACAGCCACTGGTCCACAATAAAGGGGTCATCTTGAGGCCCAAGTACCCAACCCAGGAAGGGATTAAGAGGGAAAAGGGTTAAGGTGAGTGACAGTAGCCCAGAGTTGGAACTGGGGGGCCAGCCCAGCCTGGCAAGTTGATCTGTCATGCCTCCTCTTCCCATATGAGCCTACCAAAAATTTGACATCTTCAGAAGAGGCCCTGTTGAGTGTCGCAACACCTCATGAAGTTAGGTTGGTGGATACATGAAGCAGGGCTTTCTTTGTAGTAATGCCTTGACTGTGGAACTCCTTATCCTAGGAAGTTAGGCTGCTCCCATCTATTTTAAGCTTCTAGTGGACAGCCCAAGCTTCTGGTGGATAGCCCAACCTGGATTCTGGGATTGTTTTTAGATAGCTTTTAAGATTTTTTTAAACATATTTTAATGTGTTTTTAAAAATGTTTTTATCTTTGTATGTTTTAATTGGTTTTTATTTATTGATCACCTTGGGTGTCCTTGTGGACTGAAAGGCAATACAGAAATACTTAAGTAACAACAACAACAACAACAATCATACAATCGTACATAATTTCTTAGATCATTGCACAAGAGTGAGTTCCTTTTTGGCGCTCATTGAAGGCTGAACGAATTTCTCCTTGAATGGGAGAAAAGTGCTTAGGATAAGTCAGCCATAATGTGGTATCTGAGAATAATGAAAATAAACTGTGTGGGAGAAAAGTCTCCTACATTTGCCCTCATTTTATTTACATACATATGTGTGCACATAGAAAGAGATGCTGCAAGCTTAGATTTAAACATACTAGAATAATTTATATGCATAGTGACATTGATTTTACCTTTGTTTTTTGTGTTTCAGAGGGTGTGGATGAGCTGGACAGTTATATGTATCAGACAGTAGGGCACCATGCTATAGACTTATATTCTGAAGCAATGGGTTTGCCTCTTTATCAACACACTATTAAGGGTACCAGTGTGGACACAGGCAGAATATATACCAGGTGTGAAGGGGATGAAGTTGAAGATCTTTATCAGCTTCTGAAACTTGTTAAGGTATGTTATATGACAATTCCAGTTTTTGACGTTAAAAAGAAGGAAGGGTTGAATATACTTAGGCTGTGGACTTGTATTCTGCCTGTAGTCACTGGTGTCTTGTCTTCACCTATATTTTTTGCTGTATCCTGTTTCCCACTGAGGATAAACTTAGATGAAATGGGTCTTAATTTATCGCTTATTCTGCACTTTATTATTGCTTTCTGACTTCAGGCTAAAGACCCCATTATAGTAGTAAAAACTGATTTATGCTAAGAAATACAAAAGATACAGATAAGAAGAATAGTATTCTTCTTATGATTCAATGTCTGCCAGGTTTTACATTGCTGATATATTATGTTTTACTTCCAGTTTCTTATGTTTTGTATCTTTTGTTTCTGTACTTAACTGTAGGGAGCACGTATTCTCCATGAAGAAGCCCATGAATTCTGAAAGATATCAAAGAGGGCAGAATTTATTATTTATATTACGTTCTTTCCTTAACGCATTATACAGTACTTTTTCAATTGCAGTTTTGTTATTGGTGAGATCCCGAATTGTGATTGATACTTTTACCTAGGATTTTTTTTAAAGCACGAAGCCATTATAAAACATAAATATATTGTTGTAGTTCAAATGCAGAATAAAACTGTGGTTTATTGTTACATGAATAAGCTTCAGATAGCCTTGGACTTTCCTCCTCTAGGCTCTGGTGCTTCTGGGAGGAGGAACATAGAAACTTTTGCTTCCATTTTAAACTAGTTTGGGTTAAGTATCACATTGAAACAAATAGCAGTCTTAACTATGGTTAGTTGAAACAAGCTAATTTCAAACTGACTTCTTATAACTAACATAGTTAAGATTAACTGCAGTTTAGGGTTCAGACATAATGCTTGAAACTGGAAGTAAAAGCATCTCATCTCTTCACAGGTATATCTTTGAAAGAAAGGAGAAGGGGCATGCAAATTATTTGTGTACAGAAATCATTAGTCAGCATTGTTTCCTATTTGTGTTACTGCATAGTTCCACCATTAATCTTGTGTTCATGCAGAGCTTCTATGAGATTGAGATTTCCCGTTTATTCCACTGGAGAAAGCATATTTCTGTGGGAGTATCTTGGTCTTTCTTTTTTTGTACTCCCTCTGAAGTGAATGAGAAAAACCCAGGGAAGCATGAGATCCTTTGGTTAGGTAGTTGAGTGCTTCTGAGTACAAAGAATTGCTGAATCTGCATGGTTGGGTAGATATGGGAATGCTGTGATTTACTGTTTTTGAAAGAAATGCAAATACACATGAGACAAAAAGGACATAGTTTTATGTATTCAGTAGTTGTGGAACAAGTTGTATAATTTGAATCATGATTTTTAATTCTGAAAACGTGACAGTTGTTACTGTGGTCTGGAGTTAGGTCTTCTTTTAGACAATATCATTGTTTTGTGTTTGTATTGCTTTATTGTGGTGCTCTGTGTTGCTGCTGGTGACATAGTTTAAATGTGTTCTTTTTCCTTTTATATTATTCTACTAGCCAAGAAAGGATGAATTTCAAATAGAATGCTCCTTGTTAAGAAATCGTTTTTTTCATTTTTGTTCAAAATCATCTCCATCAATCAGAATATAATAATCCTTATGTTGTTTCTAAACTTGGATTTCCTTTATGGAACAATAGCACATTTGAGCTTCACCCAACATTAGAGAAATCTGTGAAGAGTCTTGGCAGAATATTTTTAGTATGCATATAGGCTTGAGGAAATGCATGGTTGGTCTTTAAAACCTAGAATAAAAACGGGAATTCAGAACACTCATTCCATTCCTACTTAATCCTGACTAGCACTCAGATTGTTGGGAATTAAAAAATTTTTGCCACTTTCCAATTTGAAAGATTCTTACTGTGACACTCAGAACTTTAACATGCCTTCATGGAAGTCCTTTTTTCCTGCTGAATAGATAGATGGTCAGTACTGCCAGTACAATTTATGATTTGGGGAGTAGGGCCAAAGGTGGTAATGAGACTCCTTTAATGCAGCACAGGTAAGGAGTTTTACACTGTGCTTATGGATTTCCAGAAGAGGGTTAGTAACACATGAAACACAGGGGTTCATGCCAGGCTGTGTCCTTCATACACACAGAAACAAGCCTAGACACTTCAAGCAGTTTCTCTTACCTATTCTGAATTGCCTTTTTGGCTGCCTGTGAAGTTAGCTGGCAAACTTTTCCCAATTTATTTATATTATAACACCAAAAAACTAAAATTCTGAAAAGTTGGAGCTGTGGTATTTTCTATGTAAGAGTTGAAAAGTAAATTTGAATGACTACTTTGCAACGAAAAGAAAAATGAAACTTTGTAGCAATTTGCCATGGTCCAAGACAGTGGTTTTCATAATACTCCAGGTGACCCTAGGGGCCTTTATCAGGGGTTCTTCAGTGAGGATTTCAGTGATGAAATCCTAGAAATACAGTTTATCTACTACTGCCAGTCTTCCTCTGTACTGTGCTTTTGCAGCACGGGATTTTTTAAAAGTTCACTTTTTATTGAATATGTTTCTAAGGCCCTTTCTGCACTGCACTGTTACAGTGCTATTATTCCACTTTGAACACCCTGTGGAATTCTGGAGTTTGTAGTTTACTGAGGCCAAAGAGCTCTCTGGCTAAGAATTCTAAATGCCCCTCCTTAAACTGCAAACCCCAGGATTCCATAGGAAGTTGAAAGTGGAATAATAGCTTTGTAACAGTGTAGTACAGAAAGGACCTAAGTCTTATATCAAGTTTCACAATAGGTACAAGTATAAATAGACCAAGAACAAAATAAAAATTGGAGGTGCGGGAAGCAAAGGTATAAAGGGCTTTGGCCTGTTTAAAAAAGACAGTTATACACAGGAAGAGATCCAGTGTGGGACGGTGGGTTTGAGTGTTGGGCTAGCACTATGGGAGACCAAGGTTTGAATCTCCTCTCACTGTGTGACCTTGGGCAAGTGTCACACTCTTTCAGAGGAAGGCAATGGCAAACCATCTCTGCATAAATCTTACCATGAAAACCCCATGATAGGCAAAGGAGCAAAGGCACATAAAGACAACACACAAGAATTCATCTTAGTGATCATGTGAAACAGAAAAAGTAGCAAAATTCAGATCCTTTGGCCCAGGTCTTATGAAAAGAGCTCTCTGTATGCAGGGCAGAGCTTTCAAACGGTGTCTAAGTGTGTCTTCCAAGCACAAAGAGTGCAGTCAGGTCTTCTGTCAGTTGTGTTTTCCAGTAAGCAGAATGAGATTGTTTGTGTCTCTGGATGCCCCTCCAGGTCATGTGGAACAACTGTGAGGTCTGTTCATTTGTCAGTGGCTGTGTACCTTAGAAAAATCCTGTTTCTGCACAGGGACTCCATGGTAGACAGGTCAGTTAGAAAGGGATTCATTGAACATAGCATGTTTGACAATCTTTATGCAGCCCAAGAAAAGAGGTGAGAATTTCACTTTGAGAAATTGAATTTTAAGATACTCTGTTGCCCAGAAACTCAAGAAATACCCCATTACCAAATGGAAGGAAAGAAAGCATTGAACTAGTGTACTTAATGTATCAAGTTCTGTTGGCTTTATTTTCCGTGATTGGATGAGTGTCTATAGATAATTGACTGACCAGTTTGGATCAGGTTGGCAACAAGTTTTTTCAATACTGTTGGAATCTTTGTTTACCCTGGCTCTGCATGTTTGAGTTGAGCCATCTGTCCATCTGCAGTGCCATTTTAGAATCAAGTTCTGTGATGATACATAGCCTTGATTCTTTGTATACCTGTTCAGATTTCTTCCTTCTTCGCACAGCATCTCTTAGGATAAGGGTGTAAGAAGCAGAAAGAGAGTGAGTTATTGATTGACTTAATTAAATGATTAGTGACAGGACAAACTTTCTTTTCATTTTCCTTCAGACAGCATGGACTGAATACTTTGCTATTATCCAAAGAATAACAGTCAGTTATGACATAAATTAATGCTAATGTTAAATCTTGACAACTTCTGCTTTGGAAGTTTGTGCACGATATTTATAACTATAGTTGAAAGAGATGTTATCAAGTTGTCTTGGACTAAATAAGTGAGGTGGTTTTTTTTGTTCTGAGAAGATATTAATTTCACTGCAAGAAATTTTAAAGATATAAATATATGGAATCAATTGCATTAATGACAGACATTCTGTAACCATATTTTTACAGCTGAATTCATTTAAAAACCCTTAGTTCTAAAATTACACTTGAAAACTTACATATGTCAATAAATAATTGGGTAATTTATAAGAAGGAAGAATGTAAAGGAATTCTTCATTTCAGGTTTTTATTTTCTTAGGAAAAGGGTGAAGGCCCTGGTCCACCTTTGTTACGGACAATAGTTACACGTAGTAATTTGATGTCTAGAGAAGATCAATATCCTGTTTATCTGCAATATATATATCTAGCCCCTTTGGGTAACCATTGCAATCCAGATGCATATTTGCATTTGGACTGGCAACTCATAGATTCAAAGAGTTGGAAAGTTTCTCAAATGTAATTTAGTCCAGTTCCCTGCTGATTCAGAAAGCTACAGCATTCATGACATGACACCACCCATCTATCTAAAAACATTTTTTGCCTTTTGGTGCAGTCTCTTCCCTTTCAAATTAGCACATACTGGCTTGCATTCTGGTAGTGACTTGTGTGTGTGTAAATGTGATTTATGCATATATAAGACCCATCTTGGATGGGTCTTTTACAGAGGGATTTTCACTTGCCCTTGCTTTCTATTGGAAAATCATCGACACTAGGCAGCTGTCAAGACCTGCTAGTGGTGGTAGTAGGTAAGTGATTCATACCATGATTGCTCTGAGCTCCTGTGAGAAGAAAGGGATGGGCACACTCCTTTTAAGAGTGCATCCTCATTTCTTCCTCCACCACCAAGCTGTGAACAGTGCCTTCTCTATGGTTTGAATTGTTTCTTCCATCCCTCCCTTCCCTGTCAATAAGTGGCAGTACTTGAACATCCTTTGTAGAAAACTGTTCCTCAAATGCAGTTGCCTGGGGTAGTAATCGTCATGCCTTCATAAACCATGATTTAACATACAATTTGTAAAAGTTACTTTTGAGGTCTGCAGCCTCTATAATGGGAAATTCTGGAATTGTTGTCCAAAAGGTAATTTTTCCAAGGTCTGTGTTAGCGAACTAAGGAACGAGTGTTTATCCACATGCTTGCCATTCCCTTCCTTTGACATGCTGGACCTGTTTAGTTTAAACTAGTATTCCTGATATGTCCAAAATGGGGATAATTTTATAAAATCCTAATTCTGAAATTGTTGCCACTTCAATCATAGGGCCTTGTTTTGGGTTTTTTTGTTTCTTTTTTGGAGCAAAAATTTGAAATATTGTAAAATGTTATGTGCTTCTTAGAAATGAATAAATGAATGCTTTCAGATAGTTTAGACTGTCTGGATTTATTATTATTATTATTATTATTATTATTATATAGCTGTTATTGATCTGTGTGTAATCACTAGACATTAGGAGTCAGTGAAGAGAATCTCTTGTAATGAACGCACTCTTGAATAAGACATCTTACTCTTTGATTTTTCCTTTTTCCTGAAAAAGAGTTTTCTGAAGCTTGAAACTTTTATTTATTCAACTTATGTAACTTATAAACCACTGTTCAGTTAAACTTTCAGTGCAGTCAACAAAATGAAAGGTACAGACACAGCCAAATCTAGGCAATGCACATAAATGTTAAATCCACGAGAGCCTCGAAGAATAAAATCTGTCATTTAAAAAGGCTGAAAGGACTAGGTTTTTTCCCCCTATTGGAAGTCTTTTCTTGGTGCCAAAACATGAGAATAGGTGTTGGGGAGGTAAACCTCTCTGCTACTATGGATGTGAAATGTAACTGGGAAGGGTATCTCTGTAGTTACCAACTACCTCATATATTTGGAGACCAAGGGCAGGAAGATGACGTCAGATGAAGAAAGAGACTATCCTCTTTTTGGACACCCATTGGATTTTTTTAAAATGGAAACTAGGTGGCTCAAGAAGATTGCTGTACATCAGTGGTTCTCAACCTGTGGGTCCCCAGATGTTCGTGGACTTCAGCTCCCAGAAGCCCCAACCACTATGATCAATGCTCAGGGCTTCTGGGAGCTGAAGTCCACGAACATCTGGGGACCCACAGGTTGAGAACCACTGCTGTACATGATGGATGCAGATGACTCACTCTTCCTCTGCATTTACAGTTGATTAATTTAGATTTTTGTGAGAACAACAGATGCCAGCTAAGTCTGGTGTGGCAGACAGCCTTCATTGGACCTGGATCCGTATAGGAGGGACAGTGATGATGTGGCTTGTCTGTAGGAAATCCTGTGCTGCTATAACTTCCACAAAAAGTGTGATAGGGCATAGGAATCTGAAGGAATGACAATTATGTAGAGTTTTGCTTCAAGCTCATAGATGCAAGTAGAGTGGGCAGCATGTGAGTTATTGCACACCAACAAATTTTGCAGGCCCTGTTGCTTCCATTTGCTGAAATGTGCAGTGCTGGGTACATGTGTTTGGGGAGAGTCCAGTGACAACAGGAAGTTGCCACCTGTGGTATAAATAAACTTTATAGAACATAAGCACTGTAAATCATCAGTAATTTGCTTTAAGGAAACTGAATCCTAGGTGAGCCCTGAACTGTCTTGTTCAAAACTGAGGTTTGCCTATGCAACAGTATAGCTTCTTTAGAGATAATGTGTGAGTATGTTTGTGCAAGAAGTGCTGCCATTGATTCTTACACTCCATTTCATGGCAGGGATGGTGGTTGTATGTGTATAGTATGCACTGCTAATAACCTGCACAGTTGCCTTTTGTCTGCCTGTTTATACATGATCTGTCAGTGAAATCAGGACATAACCAGTATGCGTGTTCGGTGTTAAACTTTTAATATGTTTTCTCAGCCTATAAAACCATTTATAGAATTTGCTACTTGTCATATATACATAGAAAAATTACACTTGGCATTGTCAGTGGGAACAATTTCTTCTTTCAGCTGTCATTACTGTAATAGACTTCTACTATAGCAGTACTGAATGATTAGCTTTAAATTTTTTGAAAGATTTATTTGAATTCTTTTATGGAGTTTTAAATTTTTTCCCATGCTTGCTGCATTTTTTCTTTTTCTTTTTTTTTGGATTCAGTGAAAGTGTCATTTATGGAGGAATTGCAGAGCTGATAGCTTAAAGGACAAATAGGCAGGGAGCTCTTTTAATTCAAAGTGTTGCTTGGGGCAGAGATAGGGAATGCGTGAACCTCCAGATGATTTTGACTGCAGCTTCCATCTTACCCAGCATAATGAGTGGTGAAAGGTGATGGCAGTTGTAGTCCAAGAACACAATAGGCCATACTTTTCCCACCCCTGGCTTAAGGACTTAAATGCTAGCTTGACTTTCACTGAAAACTACATGTGGTGATAAACGTAGAGATGGACAGTAAAAGAATCAAAGGTCAAAACTATAGGGACTGTTGGGGAATATAAAGCTGCCATTTGGGAAGTTTGTGTACGCTTTTAGACTCCAGGCTCTTTACTAGTGTTTTAGAAAATTCTGTTTTTTATAAAATTCTGAATTGCTTTTATGAATGCATTGTTAATCAACTTGTAATTTTTTTTTTTAGGGAAAAGTAAGATGCAGATGATTTTCCAATAATAACTGGTCTATCAAGGATGTATTTTTTTTTCCCCTCATCAGTATTAGCTGAACAATAATGTACCAGGCCATGTAAAATATATTAGAGGAACAAATAGGTTTACCCTTTCCCTCTTACTGGGTTAAGAAGTTTAAATTCTGCTAGTGTTATTGGATTTGATATATTCTGTATTTATGGTGGACTGAAAATGAAGGAAAAAAGGTCCAATACGGTTTACATGTGGATTAAATAGCTAATGATAACTTGTGCCTGTGGAAAGTTTTCACTCGGAGGGAGTTGTGGTATATCATTTGCTATACCTCTGAATTCAGAACTGGTCTGCCTAGTATGAGCATTCTGGAGGAACCCCCTTTACCTTGTGTGCCAGCTGTTATTAGTAAACCATAGTATGTTCTTGTTAAGTTTCAAAAGAGATTATCTTCATAATCTTTTTGTAAAAATACTGAGAGAAAAGCTACTTCACATACATACGTTAATGTAATAACGATATTATACAGCAGGACTAGGTACATTAAAAACAATGGCATTACCTATGCCCTGTTCCCCTTTGTGTGGGGGAAGATGAGTGGTAACTTTGTTACTTTTTCAAAGCTATATTTAGTGTAGCAAGTAACATACTACTTCTAAAATGTTACTTTTGAGAGGTTATTTTTTGAAGACTTGTATTTTTAAAGTGTTCTTTTAGGCAATTAAAAAGTAACATGTTAGCAACTTGCCACCAACAAGTAATGTAGCCAAGAGAAACAAGTAATATACAGAATCATAGGATTTTGCTTTGCTGTCCATTATCACAACCGCCTAAAGACGCCAGATCCATCAGGTTTTGGAAACTGAGCAAAATCAGCTCTCGGATGGGAAGCCACCAATGAATACCTGGTGCTCTAGGCTATATTTCAGGTGAATGAACTGGCAAAACCACCTCTGAGTATTCCTTGCCTAAGAAAACTCTGTGAAATTCATGGGGTCACCATAAGTCAACAAGCGACTTAAGGGCACGCACACACACACACGCACACCTCATGACTACTGGGAAGGAGTTGTTCCATTTGTTCCAAGGAACAGTCCGAACTCTGATGTACTGTTTACTGACAGGTTAATCAGTACAGCCAGTTATCTGATGTCTCCAGTTTCAAGAGAGGAGGCCTCTCACTACCAGTTGCAGAGGAACACAGGTGAGAGGGGTTCTTTTGCACTCACATCTGTTTCCTAGGAATTCTATTGGCGTGGGTTGGCCCCTGTGGCAACTGAATGCAGGACCAGAATGGCCCTGTGTCTGATCCAGCAGAACACCTCTTATATTGTATATCTGAGAACACAGAGCAGACATGACTTGGCCAGAAATGAGGTCCAATATTTACATCCAGTGAAAAGCAACATAGGTTTTAGGAAAACATTTATCCTCAGGAGACAAATACAGAATGCTTTTTGGATACAAACTGCCCTTTAGTATGTCTCCCTTGGCAAGCATTTGGCCTTCGATTGTTATTTTGCTTTTACTGTTTAAGTTTTATTAGGACTCTTTATCATTCTAATATTTCAGTTTTTGATACCATTTTGGCTGAGATAATTGTTTTGATTCTAAAAGTCTTGGATTTAACTGATAATTTTGTTTTTGTTTTTCATATTTGTGAGACTACTCCAAGGTAATTTGCCATTTGGTTTACATAACCATAATAAATAAATAAAACATTTCCATAACTTAAAAAGTTATTCTGTTTACTTTTTGACTACTGTGGATGGCCCACATGAAGATTGCAATTAAATCTAACTAACGAAAGGGATGTGGGATGTGATAACTTGTGATTTTTTAAAAAAATTCATTGGCCATAACATTTTGACACTTTTCTAATTTAAATGGTGGTAATTTGTGCATCGTTATGTTCTTGCAATATGTAAACTGAAATAATATGTATTAAACTGGGAATCATATCCTTTTCATATTGTTAATGCCATTTTTTTTCACAGGGAAATCTGGCCATTTATACATGAGCTGTTCATTCATTTTTTTTAGTACTTCTATAGTAGTTTTTATAGTAATTGTGCAAACAATTATGGAGTTTTAATTTCATGATTTTTTTCTAGTTATGTTTTAAAAAGTGAAGAAAAAAATGGTGTGCCCCTTCTTGGGAAAGACTTTTTCTGACCACAGTGGTTCACTGCCTTGGTTATGTTCCAGTTAGACTACAGTAATGCACTCTGCGTGGGACTGTGCTTGAAAAGTGTTTGGAAGCTGCAACTAGTGCAGAATGCACCTGCCAGAATGGTGTTGGGTGTGCATCTTAGAGACTATATAACACCGGTCTTGCAAGAACTGACTGGCTTCCAATTTCCTTCTGAACTCAATTTAAGGTGTTGGTTTTGACCTAAAAAGTCCCAAAGGACTTGAGGCCAGGATATCTGAAGGGCTGCCTTCTTCCATACGATTCTGCCAGAAGTTTGAGACCTTCAGAGGAGGCCCTGTTGTGTGTGTCCCAGCACCTACTGAAGTTAGGGCTTTCTCTGTAGCAGTGCGTCAATTATGGAATTCCCTACCCAAAGAGGTTAGACTGGCCCTATCTTTTTTAAGCTTCTAGCAGGCAGCCAAAACTTTGCTGTTCCACATGGCATTCCGTGTTTGAAATTGCTATGTTAACTGTTTTAAAACTGGATTCTAGGATTGTTTTTAGATTGCTTTTAGGAATTATTGAGTATTTTAATGTGTTTTAAAACTGTTTTTATTTGTTCATTGCCTTGGCATTACAGAAATACTTCAAATAAATAAAAAGAAAATCTAATCTGGGTCATATAGCTTGATAGGCTAGAGGATTTTCACCAATGTCAGTTGTTTACTACAGAAGTTATTTGGCATCCTGGCCTTCTCTGAGAAAGGATGGGACATAAAGCATTAAAATTAAATTCTAACGGTTGTATTGTGATACTGTTCAGAACACTTGTCTGACCTATACATTGGTACTAGAATTCTGTTTCTCCTCTTTGATTTTCTCTTGAATGAAGATAACAGCACTATTTAGAAGCTATATGTGAATCAGTTTGTTAATCTGCATATGGTCATTGGTGCATATGGCATGTTATAGAGTTTCATAGGCAATATATATATGTGTGTGTCTAATCCCAAAGAACTTACTGTTTGAGAAGCAGGGAAAGGACTAATTTACTTACATGCACCTAAAATTTGGTTGCATCTGGCTATGAGGTTGAATGGCATAAGCTAAAGGTCATATAAAAAAGGGGGATTCTGTAGATGAATGTGAAGAAATCAAAAAAGGAGAAAGCAATATCCTTTGCTGGAGTAAAGCTTTCTCAAGTTAAGTAACTTCCATCCATTTCCAAAAATGATTAAAATGGTTACGATGATTATTTGAGAGTATGGTGCTATGAAATAATGCAATTTAGCTTCAGGTAGAGATCGTAGGTAGCCAATCTTGAGCAGTAAACATCAATAGTACTTCCAGAACTCAGCTTTTTCACATGTTGTTTACTCTTTTACCAGAGTCATTATTTCTCATCTGGATAGCCACGACTCCCTATGTCTCATTTGAAAATTTTACAGCAGACTCAATTCTTTCACACACAGAGTTCAGATTGGTAGTTTCTTACCACCAAAATAGGCAACTTTGTGTTTTATTTTTTTTTCTATGTCCAAGTCAGGTGTGTGTGTTTTCATTGCCTCTAGTCCTGTTATGTTAAGACTGAATAAGCAGAGACAGGAGGGTTTGTGGTGAAAGATGGTTAGAAACCCTCAAAGTCTTTTCTGGTCAGCCTTAAACCTCTGATTGCCAGGTTTTCCCAGTTCCTCATTTCCATGGCACTGCAAGTATGACCTTGCTTTCTGAATGCGGTTTTCGAAATCGGCAGGATTCTCATATGTATTCGGAAACAGGCAACCAGGCATTGTTTACAGGACGCCAGACCAACTGTGCACTCACAGCACATTGATAAACACACATTTCCTCCTTTTATCAGGGAAATTGCACAATGTGAAGTATGAGTTTCCAGTTGTACTCATTCCTTTCAAACCTTTTCCTGTTTAAAAGTTAGATTTCACTAATTGGATGCTGATCAGTCCCCAGGTCTTTTCTTCTCTTTTCTTCTAAAGTCTGCTATCAGTAGTAAAGTGCAAACTTTCCGTTAATTCATAAAGAGGAGGCTCATCCTTCTAAATGCAAAGTGAGCACTAATTAACAGTAATGATTGCTAATCATTCTGCTTTTATATTCCGTTAGTACTGCCATTATCATTAAGTGAAATACTTGTATATGAATAAACAATACTGTATTTCTTTCTAAAGAAAGTCTATCTTACTAAATTAGCTAGCTTAACATATTGCAGTGCAACATGGCTAATAACTGGGTTTGTTAAATTTCTTTCAGAAATAATAATATCAGTTTATTGTCCTGAATCTCTTATCTACCCAGTGTGCAGTGAGTAGGAAGATACATAATAGTGGAAGTATCTTTAAAAAAAATTAAAAATATTTTTCTTGGATTTATCTGGAATAGGATATTTTGCAAAATGTTTGTATGTGGATTTCTGCAACTTCACTAAGACAAGCATTTGAGGAAGTCTTTCCAAAAAGAGCAATAGATATTAAAACCAACTTAAGACATTTCTTTTCATTTAGATCAAGAGGGCTTGCTTGCATTTTGTTTATCTCACTCTGCACAGGTCCACTGGGCATATATTCCCAACATGCCAGTATGGTTGCTGTGTGGATTTGTCTGTACCTTCAGCAAGCTGTGAAATAAAAGTAACCATTTGAAAAAAGAGACATTAAAAGCAAGAATTTTTCTTTGAGGGAAATAGTAGTTAATGAAATGTCGGATATTGTGTATGGTGCCCTTATTAACAAGGAGAAATCAATTTGAATGAAAATTAGTGGCTGTTTAAATAAACAACAATCCTTAATCTATTGCTCCGCTGCAGATCACAGTTCTGTATGCTGAAATCTTGTTGAAATAAAGGGGATTTGTTTGCAAAAATGTTCTAATAAGCAGGCTAGGCAGCACTTTTATAAATATGTAAAATCTGTATCCATTTTCCAAAAGAATACTTCAGTTACAGTTAAGGCTGCTGCTATTTTGTTTATATGCTGAAGAGTAATTGCATAGTATGTCTTTGTCCATGGAGAATATGGCTACTTCTGTTTTTCTGATTTCCCCCAAATAAAATCTTGCACTAAATTGAACACCTTGCATAATTACAGTAATTAAAGAAAATTATTTATTTCCCTCTCATTTTTATAGATACCTTTTTTAAAAAATAAGTACCACCGGTTTTTCTTAATTGAGACAGACAGTGGCTTTTATAGTCCTACTTTTAGATATTAAGAAAACCTAAATTGATGTTTGTATTTTTGCATTACCAGTAAAAGGGCCCAATTATGTAGCTATGTACTTATGATGGCAGAAAATAGAATTAGTCTTTTAAACAAACTGTGCAGTGATAATGTACTACTCCTGGGGATAGAATTGCATAACTGCTCACTCTTGTTCTTCATAGTCATCATAACTTGCCATGCAATAATGCAATTCTGTTCACTAAGAATAAAGGAGTGTTATGATTCATTTACCTTTTCTTCACTGGGCAAACAACTACAAAGGGAAATTCCATTTGTGTTTACTGCAGTAGTCTTTTCAGCCTGTCTGTCTGTTATATGAAGTTTCTTTTTTTTCTTCAAGTCCGGTTTTCTTTAGAAATCCTGCTTCAGTGTTTTTGGCTTACAAATGTATTAGGTTTGGTACATTTGCATCCTCTCTGCACTGTGGCTTAGATGTTTTTGACAGGTCCCTTTTACATGGCAGTGTAGCCCAGGAAAAGTTCCAAAGATAATACAACATTGCCCTCTCTTGGTTGCTTGCATAAAATATTTTGAGGCTGTAGGCTTTGAGTGTTCATGCAAAAACCCCTCCATGTTAGATTTATGCTTAATTTGATCAGAAGCTTATTTTCTTATGTAAACATCATGATTTTCAGCACTCACTTTACCTTTAAGAAAGTGGTTTTTTTTTTTAATCAAATGCTTACCTTCTGGATTGTTTCAGACTTGTTAGGTGCATCTTTCTGTCCTAATATAGTAGTTCTCAAATTTTGCCAAATGTTTGTTGCAGTAATTTAAAGTCAAGCAACAATTCCAACAAACCTTTACACAGTGTGTGCCTTCCACTCAGTTCTTCATGAAATATAGTTTAACAGAATGTTGAGATTTGATGGTTTCATCAGCAAGCTTTTCTCCAGCAATATAAATGATAGTGCACATTATTTATTATGTGCAACTCAGATTCAGATGATTGGGACTGGACATAAGATGTTCCTAGTAAGGCATGTAATCTGTGCATTGTTGCATCTTCTCTGCTTTTCTTCTTTTGCCAGAATGTACAGATGTGTGGAACAGTGTATTAGACAGAGGTTTTATATAGCTGTATTTCAATTATCTCGCATGCTTATTTATAATTCAGCCATGTTCTGTGTTCCTTAATGTAAATTATCCAGGTGACTTAATGTATAATTTGGTCTTTTGAGGGCACTGCGTCACCATTGGAAAGGATCATTAACAGGGCCCAGAAAATCCCCATTCCCTACTTATCTGAGGTGTGTCAGCTAGATGTAATATCCTTCTCCTCTTCTGGGATCTAGTTTTCAACTAATTCTTGATTCATGATAGTACATGAATAGCACATAAAAATTGTGCCCTTAAATTGTTTTATATTCATTTCCCTCAACCCCAAACAAATGCCTAGTTCTGTATAGTAAAGATATCTTCCATTTGAAAATAAGTAATAAAAACCATACTGTAATTTGAATGTTGTGTCTAATGTAATAAGTACCATGCTCTTAAAAACAGTTTTTTTTAAAAAAAAACATAGTTATTTCACTTGAATAAAATATTGGGATGGAAAAATTATTTTTCAAGTACAGTTGTTTTCAGTTTTATAATGGAGAATGCCGTTGTGCAGTGCATGGCAGAAATATTTATACACGCTTCTGACTGTGCCACATTTTGTTCTGCTATAACCTGGAATTCAAATATCCTGCATTTCTCCCAAATGTGACTCAAAATTTACAATATAAATTAAAACAGAGCTGTATCCTGGTCAGCTAAGGCTGAAAACTTGCTTAAACAAGAAACTGGTGTGTGTGTCTGTGACTGTGTGTCTGTTTCTGTGAGTCAACCTCCCTTGAGAAGGTGTTCCAAAATCAAAGTGCAACTACTGTGTCGTCACCAGCCGAGCCTAGGACGATGGTGGGATGGAGAGTAAACTCTCCCCTGAAGATTATAAGACTCAGGTAGGCTTATATTTAGTTTAGTTTAGTTTAGTTTAGTTGGTATTGTTACCACTCATTGCTGAGTCAAGATACCCAACACTTTGAAGATGTAAAATATTTTTGTTGTAGCACAAAAGTTAAGTACATGAAAACAAGGTGTCATTTGTTAGCTACATAAACTTCAGTTGTCCCCCCACCATCAGTACTAAATAAATGTACCTGTTACAAAAATTAGGACTGTGAGTCATCTTAGGTAAATCTCTGTCAGCTTTGCACATCTGGACTTTATAATTTTTATCCATTTGCTTGCAAAAAATGCTCCAGCTTTGTTAAGTTGCAGAGGCAACACTGGTGAACTGCCACTTTCAGATCTTGGCACAATTTCTCAACTACTTTGAAGTCAGGGCTTTACGCCACTCTAAGACATTCAGATTCTTGGTTCTAAACTATTCCATTAGTACTTTGATAATCATGATAGAAGATGAACCCTCCCCCCAATACCACATCCCTTGTAGACTGAAACAGATTTTCTTCTAGAATTGCTTCATATTTGGCTCCATCCTCAGTTCTGACTGGTTTCTCAATCCTTGCTGAAGAAAAGCATCTACACTGCGTGGTACTGCTACCACTGTGTTTCACCATGGATATTTTTTTTCTTTACTAAAGTTTTACATATTTACAAAAAATTAAAATTTGTTTTCTAGTAACACTCTATTTGCATACAAAAGAATATAATAAATATATAAGAACAATTGATATTATTCCTCACACCATAATCACCTTTTCCAAATTTCTTTGCAGTATAGAATTATCTTTTTGTCTTTAACACTAAGCACCAGATAAGAACTTTATAAACTAATCAAAACCTATAATTACAGTTTCTCCTCTTTCTTTCTTTACAAAATCTATGAAAGGTTGCCATATAACCAAATATGATTCTATAGTTTTATCCCTTAACAAAAATGTTAATTTATCTAACTCAGATAATTCCATTAATTTTTCAAACCATTCATCTATTGTAGGGCTTTTTCTGCTTTTCCATTTTTTCCATAAATCAGCCTTGCAGCAATAGTCATGTAACACAGTAATACATCATTAATTTTTTGCACATTGGCTTCATAATCCAACATATTTAACATAAATAATTCCAGTCTGTGCCTTAATTTACCTTTGGTTGTTTCTATAACCAAATTAATTTTCATCCAAATTTTCCTTGCTTTAGGGCATGTGTACCACATGTGATAGAAGGAACCTAACATGCACTATTTCCATCTATGCATTTTGGACAATTTTGCTGGTGTAATATACCACCTATACATCATTTTGTACATATTTTCCTTTGGAGCAGAACAAATAAATTTCTGAACCCTGGTCCAGATAATTTTCCATTGTTTTAGCTGAATACTGTGGCGTATTTTTTTTGCCCATTTGCCCATGCAATCCCTTGCCAGTTCCTCCTCAGTACTAAATTTTAATAGCAGTTTGTAAATGTTTGAAAGTAAATTTATATGACCAGAGTCTAACAATTTTTCAAATTCAGATTTATCTCTACCCATCTGTAATTCTTCACATCCTCTTTCCACCTTGTTCTAATGTGTTAATAAGTCCACCACTGGATTTCATAGACTCCTCTCTCTAATTCTTGGATTTCTTTAAATCTCCATTCACCATGCTCTTCTTGAAGAAAATCATTATATTTCATCCAATTCTGTGTACTCTCATATGTGACATGCCTCCTGTGGGGATAACCACCTACGTATTATTGGACAGGGTCTTTCTTTATTTTTTCCCCAAATTTTAAATAAATTCTGTCTAATTGCATAGCACTTAAAATCAGTGTTGACTTTTCTTTTTCATATCATAAATATCCATGCCAGCCAAAACGCAACTTGTGACCTTCCATTTCTAACAATCTTCTGTTTTCTAATGTTATCTATTCTTCTATCCAAATAATGCAGGAGGATTTGTAATATAACTTTAGATCTGGGAACCCTAATCCTCCTCTCTCTTTGGCATTGATCAGTAGTCTTCATTTTATCTTCAGCTTCTTATACAACCATATAAATTTGTTGACTTCCTTCTGTCATGAGATGAGTGATATACTAGAGAAGATAACTGGGAGTTTCTGGAATAGAAACATTAATCTTGGAAGAAAATTCATTTTAATTATAGAAATTCTGCCCATCATGGACAAGTCTGAAGATTGCCATTTTTTGAAATCTTGCATTATACTATTCCTGACATTAGGTTTCACCATGGATATTATGTTCTCAGGCCAATATTAGCTTTGTACTATACCTGGTGCTGTGTAATAAGGCAAAAAAAAAAAAAAAAAAAAAGTCACATTATATGCCTATTAGTCCAGAGAACCTTTCTCCACATATTTACATTGTCTTATAAGGCCTTTTTGGAAATTCCAAGTGGACTTTGGTATGTGCTTTTTTCAGCAACAGGTTCCTTTTCACCAGTTTGTAAAGGTCAGTTTTCTGGGCCATCCAGCTAATACTTGTCCCTTGGATGGTTTCACTTGCCTCAGCTGGGGAACTCTGTGGCTTCTTCAGAGCTATCATTTGCCTCTTGGTTGCTTCCCTGACTAATGCATTATTTACCCAGGCACTGTGTTTTGGTGGATGTCCTTTTCTAGGCAGAGTTATGTTTGAATGATATTTTTTTCATTTTTGTAATAATGGATTTAGTGGTGCTCTGGGGGATAGTAATAATTTTGGTTGGAAATGATAACTCTGATCTGTATTTCTGTGCAACTTATCTTAGACTTAATTTGAGAGTTCTTTAATCTTCATGATACTGTTTTTGTGGATATGGTCTCCAATAAACTCTAGTGCCTTCCAGAAAAGATGTCTTTAATCTGAGAGCGTGCGGCATGAGAATTGCACACAAGTGGACTCTTCTATTCAACTACTTACATCTGTTCTGGAAACAGTAGGGGTTACACGAGAGCTTACTGAAGCATATCATAGCTAGTGGGCTTAATACATGTGCAACTGACAAGTGTTAAGTTCTGCTTTACTCGCTTCTGTGCCAGCATAAAAATATTTTGCACCTTCACAGTGTTAAATACCTTGTGTACATCAAAGGGTAACAATGCCAATTGAATCCATTTCAGTTCCAGTTTGTGACACCCCAATGCATGGAAAAATCAGAGGGTGTGTGTGAACACTTCTGCAAGGTATTGTAAATACAGAACATGCTTTTTTCCTTTTAATACACAATGAACATTATTACAGTAAATTACTTTTAGCAAAGAACCACTTGTGACTTTTACAGCCTTTGCAGGGAAATGAAGGATTGTGCTGGAAGAGATAACAAATCATTGGGTAAATTATATTATGAATATAAGGATAATTGAATTGCATTGCAATAACATGCATTGAAGTAACTGATGTTCTACAATGTCTGTGGCAGGTGGGAATCTTTTTAGCTCACTGCATATTGTTCAGCCAGTATTGCCTTCAACCCTGACCAATGGTGCTGCTTCCTTAGATTGATGGGAATTGGAGTCCAGCAATATCAGGAAAGCCACATGTTCTTCTTCCTGAGTTACAGGGGTTGATAAGTTACTGAATGTACCCAAGCGTTCAGTACATAATTTGAGTCCCTACATTGGTTTAAGGATGCATCAAGAGATGTTTTCATTTTACAGCAGATGCTTATATGATGATCTGTTTTACCACTGCTCAGAGTTTCATTCTAATTTTCCAAGAAGAGGAGGACCTCTTGTAAGTCTTCCAACATGTGTGAACAAAATATAATTCACACAAACATTTCTGTAAGGGAATAGGGAGGAAGGATGACAGAAATAAAAGTCTCTCTCACTTACCTTTTTAAACTCCAGTTTTGAAAACAAATGCTAATTGAGCTTTCTTGCCAGAGAAATGGGAGCCATATTTAATGTTTAGAAAGAGCCTCACAGGGGACTCAGATTTATGGAGAATTATCTATGTAGACACATACATGTTTCTTAAATGGCAATTAAGGTTGCAAGTGATGTATAGAAGTTCAGCCTGATAGCTCTTCACCCAAAAGTATCTGTGTTTTGTATTTTTGGATGGCATCTGTAGAATCCATTTTGTTCTGAGAAAGGGAGCAAAAAACTTGAAATATTCTAGGAATGCGGCTGCTCTGGATGACGGTACTGTGTTCAGTGCCTACATGTCCGTGTCCTAAATTCTGTTACTAGTCTTGAATCAGTTACCACTGAATCAGTTGAATTTACCTACATGTTGACTTACCATTCAGTAATTGATTGAATGAGACTAGCTACTACTCACGTTGGGACTAACCAACAAGATGCCAGCCAGAGTGTGTCTTCTATGAATTAAATGAAAGGACTGCAAATTGAATTAATTGCAAGTGTGTGCAAATGCCTACTTGGATCTTCCCAGGGTAGTCTACAAATATACCTTTAGATTGGCCCATATCTTCTGGACTGGTCAATGATGATGTGTTGCCATCTTGTGATATATCAGCTGGTTACAGTATCACTTGGGTATTCTTTGTTATGGTTTTTGTTTGCTATGCTTCCACCTGTCTCCAAGATGTATGCCTTCTATAGTGATCTGTTAGCTAGCTTTAATCTTGTCAAGTTTAAAGAAGTCTCTGAGATCTCCATTCATTCCCCAGTCAGTCTATTTCTTCTGTCCCCTTCTGATTCCAGTTCCAGAGCTGTTTATCCTCTTGTACCCTTTGACTTGATGTTTATTACTACCCTTGATTTTGAGTACCTGCCATGCTGTTTTGATCTCAGCACAGATGCTCATTATTGCACATGTTCATTTTCAGCCTAGAGATTGTTTGACTCTTAGACCCATTGTGGGTGGCCATTTTCTAACATTCTTCTTGTTTTAGTCTGGTTCTTAAACTGCATTTCCAGGGCACAGTGCTTCTCTCCTCCTCTTGAACCAGCTTGTTGTCATATTTGCCCAAATAAATCAGTGTTGCTTTGTGAATTGCTTTTGCTATTGTTCCAGCTAGATTCTCTGATGCCTGCAATTATCTTTTTTTCTGGGAATACTTTCAAACCTAAATTCTATATTTGAAGCCAAATTATTTTCGTCCTGGAGTCCCTAATAATAGCTTAGTGTCTGGTCTCGCTGTTATCAGTATGAGACTAGAAGTCCAGTAATACCATCTGAATCCATCTTGTTTGGGAGAGAGTCTCACTGGCTCAGTTGGTTGTCAAAGATGGCAATTATTCCATTTTGAATTTGTAATGAAAAGCTGGAGGACCAGAGAGTAGCTTGGGCCTCTAGAGTTCTTACATTCTCATGACTTACTTTTGTTTCCTATTACACTGAGCCAAAGTAAACAGTGCTGGTTCAGTTCTATTTAGTTTCCTTTTTATTCTAGCAAACTGATAATTTCTACCACTTTGTTGCCTACTTTTTATCTTCAATGCCTCTGTAGCCTTTCAAAGTGCTCTTCCAAATGCTCATTGGCAAAAATGCTGTTTCCTCTACTCGTACCTTGCCCTGTCTTTATGTCGTACTAGACGCTAAAGAGAATCCACATTCTCTGCGATTCATTTTTCCTCACAACCCACTTTCCTCCGAGATATATTCCTCACCAAATAGGCTTACAGATTAAGTCTCTGTGTGTGTGTTTGATGCGTAACTTTGTAAAAGCATTTGCTATGACAAAGATGTCTTGTGCTATTTGAGGGACACATACTGAGCATCATTGAGTTTTACCCTGATTCAAGGCAATTAGCAATCCTAGTAGACATTATACTCAGCAGCCATTTTTATCTTGTGCAAGATATATGTGAAATAGTTTGCCGAATGTTAGCATTTTCCCTGCTTGAGATCGTTTCCCCCTGCTTTTTTGGAATATAGTGCTTGATCCTCTATGCATATATCACACCTCTAGAAAATATTTTTTGATTCTTGCGTTTCTTTTGGTACGTGTACACATGTGAGTTCTGTGTATAAGTGTGAATGAGGATGCGTGTTAACCCTATGCACAGCCACATGGGAGTGAATTTCATAAAATCTGGAGTGAATTTCATAAAATGCTTCTAAGGAAATATATATAAGATCAGGATATAAAGCTGTTTTTTTAATTGTATTGTGCCTTTAAAGCATTGTACATTGCCTTGAATTCCATGCTGGGGGAAAGTGGGGATATTAAATAAATAAATAATAAATCCGCAGCCTTAAGTTATTTATTTATGTATACTTACTAACAGCTCAAAGGAACTTACTTTCAGGTAATGACAATAGCTGGGTTTGGCCTCAGTAAGAAGACTTGAAGTATACCATATAAATATATAGCTTGTATTTAATACCCAGTTTAAGAAGATATACTTTAAAGTCCTGATAGCTAAGACAGCAAGCTATCTATAAAGGTGATAAAAAACAGCAAAGTATATTTTCTTGAATTGAGGATAGCAAATGAAGGTTAATTTAATTAAAATAATGATAGATGTAGATTATAGCACTGGGGACAATGCATTATAGCTGTTCTGCTTTTGAGAGTTCATAGAGAGTTATATCATTTACTCAGACTCTACAAAGAAGAGACATAGCACTCACTGCAGAATGTTATTGGAAATGTCCTAGTTAATCTACATATATTTCTCTCTTTTTTTAAGTTAACATGTCAGGGATCGTTTTATAACTTTTCTTTTTTGTAGAAAAAGAAAAATAACTTTCTTTGATTTTTGTGTTAGATGGTTTATGAAAGGAAATTCTTGTTCTTCCTGACTGAAAGAACTATGTCATGAAAAAAATGAATTTATTGAGGGTACATTGTAATTTTGTAGTCTGTTTTGCAGTTATTTTCAGTGAAATTGGTCAAATTTTCCCACTAATTCATTTTTATGTATTTGTTTATAAAGTCTGACTCAGTTTGGTTTGAAATGGATCTTTTGAAACAGGAATCTTTGAGGGAAGGCACTATAGGATAATAGAATGATTAATGTGAAACAGGACTATTTGAGGGAAGGTGCTGCGGAGTAGCAGAAAGACGGCAAACTTTGGCAGTTGAGCTGCCATTCTGCTGATTCAGCATTATAGAACAGAATCATAGAGTTGGAAGAGACCACAAGGGCCAACCAATCCAACACCTTGCCATGCAGTAATACACAGTCAGTGCTCTCCCAACAAATGACCACCCAGCTCCTGTTGGAAACCTCCAAAGTCCTGGCTGTTTTCTTCACTGTCTTTGCTGGATTGCATGTGTGATGTATTACGGGTGGCTCCATTACACTGTGTTCTGATTATGCTGTTGCGTTGGAAAAGTTGTAAAGTGAAAATTTGCTGAATTTTTTCTCTATCAGGAAAAGTCATTCCAAAATCTCTTCAAAATTATCATTTTAACTTGCTTGAAAGTTGTTGTTTTTTTTTGCCTCCCTCTGTTGCTCCTTCTACAGTAGGAATGATGCATGTATTTGAACGAATAGTAAAATGTTGATAAAACTTTGACTTCAAGAAGAGAAACACCTGCCCATGGGTTATTGTTTTTCTTTTCTAACAGATTTTGAAATTTGCTTGCATCCTGGGTATTTTGATGTATTCAACAATATAATTGCTATTCAGTATAGTGGTTATGAGGGGGCTAAGTATGGTCCCTGTTGCTGTTACAATAGTGAAGTGAGCAGCTAAGAGTGAAGAGATGTTGTTAGCTATATAAACAAAGTTCTAAAGGCACTTTGATTTAAAGTATTATACTGTCGTGCTGAAATGCACTGAAGATATAATTTGTGCATTTCTGGCTTCCAATGGCATATTGTAGGAATACATTATACATACATGCAGGAGTCCAAGTTACCTCGAATATATATTCTTGTGCACAGTCCAGAGGGAGCCCAGATCAGTTG
Organism: Iguana delicatissima; assembly: GCA_948472985.1. NCBI lineage: Eukaryota > Metazoa > Chordata > Lepidosauria > Squamata > Iguanidae > Iguana > Iguana delicatissima. The sequence goes on from CAOKZL010001423.1 coordinate 294,807, forward strand.
AAGTACAAATTTACTTATAAGTACAGATCTCTCTGCATGCATTGGGTGTTTATGAAACATTCCTCCCCCAAAATACCTTGCACAAACTAGATTTTGTCTCACTGATAGTATTCTTTTAAGATGTTGTTGTTGTTGCCTTCTGTTGACAACCCTAAGGCGATCCTACCGCAGGGTTTCCTGGGGCTGAGATTATGCGATGAGCCCAAGGTCATCCACTGGATTTCCATGGCAGAGTGAAAAATCAAACTCTGATCTCTAGGGTCATTGTCCAACACAGAAACCACTACACCAAGCTGATTGTCATGTTTGAAATTTGGTACATCAAATAGAACTGTAAGCTCTCAGCCATGTTTATTCTGTTAATGAAGATGAAAGAAAGACTTTTTCATCCAAACATCTTCTGTTGGTATGGATATCTCTACATCCAAATTTTGTGAGGAAGAAAAATAAATAAATAAATACACACAACAGTATTCTTTATTGGGCCAAATATAAATGCATATGTATTCCTGCTTTCATCCTTGCTCTTTATTAGGGTCAAGATGGGAGCACACAGGTGTTAGCTGAAAGTGCGTCAGTTCCACAGTATCACACTATACTATTATTTATTGATTTATGTATTTATTTTATTTATTTTGTAACCTGAATTTCTCCCATCATGGGGCCCAGGTGGCTCACGTCAGTTTAAAAAAAGACAGACTAATACATTTAAAAAACCTCTTTTGATAAGTTTGATAAGGTTAATAAGTTTGATAAGTTTAAAAACAAATAAATATTTCTACTAAAACCAGTAAACATCATCAATTAAAAACCATTAAAACTTATTTTTTTAAAAAATAAAGCCATAATATACTATGTTAAAAAAGTTTATTCTGCCACATTAATTTAAACTTAAAAACCAATGGCCTGCCTAAACAGATAGCTCCTCTCATGTAGGCAGAATGTTTGGAGACAGGCCATCTGCGCCTCCCATGAGAAAGTATTCTACAGATTGGGAATAGTGACTGAGAAGACTTTCTTTTTCCTCACCAACCTCATCTGTGATGGTGGTAGGACAGAGAAAAAGTCTTCTCCTAAAGATCTTAAAAGTCAGGCAGGCTGATGAAAGTAGGATGTGGTCTTTCAGATAAGATACAGCCTTTTAGATATCTGTACTATTAAATTTTAAAAAACTATTTGGTAACAATATTGGAGATTTTTTTTTGAAATAAATGATATCTGTTGCATTGTTTCTTTTTTCTTGAATGTTATGTTGGGGTAGCCAGCTGTACTGAGCTATTTTATATGCATCAACAAATGGGTTTTGTCCTATATGTTAGTGAAAAAGGGGGAAAATACCAATACGTTCCTCCTCCTTCCACCCTGAGCTTTTTTCTTAGCCATCCCCAAGAATAGGTTAATGAACTCTATTCCATTAACCCAAAAATAGAGTCACTGGATATTAAGTGCAAGCCACTTTCCACTGAGTGGCTTTTTCCAGGTTGCTTCATAACAGGGAATGGAAGAAAACTTTAAACATTTAGAGAAGTTCCACACTGCGGGGTTTTAGTTTAGAGGAAGGATGGGACTGACCATGACTTTTTTTTTGTTCTGTTTTGGTGTGCAGAAGGAAACACCTGTTTGTTCTTCTCTTGGATCCCTTAAAGGATTTCCAGTCTTGTGCTAGTTCAGAAATGGGAAATTTATTTGCCAAATCAGTTACTCCCCCCACCCCCACCACTGCCATAGCTAAAGAGTTCCTGTTTTTGATGTTAGCCAGCTGCAGGCATAGATGGAGTCAGCTTTGCTATAATCTGACTAACCTCAGAGTTAACCCTATCATCTGTTGGAGGACTGTTCTGGGATAAATACTACAGTGCTAAGCTAATACGTGGGGAAGGCCGAATGCAGTCATGTTTTCCATGTTTTGCTGTTATGTTGCAGTTAGTATTTTTCCTTTTTTTCTTTTTAATAAATAAAAATCTTCCCCAATTCATTGTTCTTGGAGAAGGTATTTTTCTCACATTACTGCGTCAGTGAGTCTTTAACAGGTTGTTGGGTCATTAGTAGCTCTTTTTGTTCATTTCCTGTCTTGTGTGTCTTTAGGGCCAGAGGTCACCTAATAACTTCCAGCACATATAAAACAAACCTCAGTATACTCAAATTGTGACTGAGATACAAGTGTTACCATTATCACCACTGATGCTCTTAGGGAGCAGGGGCAATACTGGCTGTGGGAAAAGATGAAAGTGTTTGATGCAGGGCTGATGTGGAGTGAAAGAAGAGTCCAAGATGAATTGTGAAAATCCATCAGTTTGAAGTAAGAATTGACTTCTCTTTCTGGATTCTGTGATGCTGGTGAGGAGGGTTGTTCAAGATTAGTTAGGGCAAATGTAATGTTCTCCTAATAGGAGACAGTATGTTACAGGGCACTTGATATGTAAGCATACTATGCGTAGAGTGGTAATGCAAATAAGAAATTGACCTCCTGAATGTATATCTGAAGAGCTTCACCCACAGCAGAAGTAGGGAGAATGCCACCTGTGTGCTACAGATGATTATATACCCCACTTTGGTAGCCCATGAAGCATCCAACCAATCTCCTGAAGCCCCAAATCCATTTTTAAAAATTGGTGTGATTTTGGCCTGATGTCATCCCATATTTTTGCCCAAATGCTCCAAAGTATGGCAGTTGACCATATCTCCTAGAATTCCCCGCATTCTTTCAAAATGTTTTTTCCCCAGTCATATAGTGGCTGAGAATGGTGGCCGGAAGTGATGCAATACTACTTTTCCAGTACATCTTGATGCATAGGCGTGGCTAACTAGGACGGGGGGAATTGATCCTCCCCATCCACTTAACAGTTGCCAATCCCTAACCTACAGAATTTTGGCTGCTACTGTCATTGTGATATTATGTTTGGAGGCCTATAGTTCTTTTTGCATATCTGTCTCACTGTAGGAGACTAAAAGCTCACCCCCTTCCCCTGTGCTAAACTTCATCAAGCTTAGTTTGTGAATTTGTATCTACATTCTGTATATAGGAGCATGAAACTATAACTTTGTTTTGTTTGAATGAATGCACCCATCTCACCCAGGAACAATGGATATGATTCCTTAGTACCCAAAGGTTCTTGGTGGTAGAAGTGGTTGTGTGTGTGGGAAAAGCATCTAAGCTTTCTACCTGTCATCCTGAAATTCTTTTTCATTTGTGATGCAAGGATGAGGAATATATCACTCTCCCAATTATTTTTTACCATTGTTCTTCACCATTGATTAAGACTAATGGGAGTTGCAATCTGGCAACATCTGGAAGGCCACATTCCTGTTCTGGTGGAATGTGGTTAATACAATCATCATGCAGTCTTTTGTTGGGAGTTAGGATTTTACCTGGCAAGTAGGGCAGAACTTGGATATGCTTGTGTAGCTTTGACTGTATCAAGTAGAGTTTTTTTTATGCGATAGCTGTGCAAATCTCTAAGATCACTTTTAGGTTAATGCTTGTATTTCTGTATCTTTGATGACCATTGCAGTCAAAATGTCATTTTGTTTTGTTAGTACTTCAGTTTTGCTTATCAAATATTGTTGTTACTGTTGTTATTATTATTATTATTATTATTACTATTTATCTCTTTTCTTTAAACAGCACGGGGAAGTAAAACCAATGGAAAAGATTTGATACCCTAGATTACCAAAATACACATAGTCCCTTAATAATCCATGACTTCCCCAAAACTATCTGTAATTCAGAGCACAAGTAGAGAAAGGCATGTCAGTTTGTCATGTGAAATGTTGTCCATTTCTTTCTTTCCACCTCTTTCCTGTAACCTCATTTCGACTCACTCCCAATTTTACTCCATATTAAATATATTCTGGTTCTGGGAGTATCTAGTCTGTCAGCTCTTCATGTTATGCTGATGGAGATGAGAGAGGTATTGTTGGGAAAAGTGGGTCAGTCATTATTTATTACCCAATTGCCAGTGTGACTTATTCATTGCCTGCATCATCATCCCCCAAAGTACTGCTTTACAGAATAGTGAATTATGTTTCAGGAAAAGGATCAATAAATGCTTTCAGAGCAACATTTGCCATGAGACTCATCTTCTTTTATACATACATGTATTGCACTAAAAGGTGGGTTTGCTTTAATTAAGATGGAGAAAAATATGATGTAAGAAATAATTTGCATAAGACATTTATATCGCATTGGAATAGTAAACCTGATAGTCTGTGTTTTGTTCAAATTTATTGGCAGTTGATTAAGAACTCGGTGAAAAGTAGTAGTGGGGATGTTGCCTAGCTTCTGGCCAAGTGCATTTGCAGTTGATTAACTACACTGAAAAACTGTAGCAGCGACTTTGCTCATATAGAGCACCCTAAACATTTGTCAGACTTTTAAAATGATTGCACATTCTGCTGTCTGGATGAAGTTTACACAGATGCAGATTTGCAGCCTACCCACAGACTTCCTAGACAGAGGCACTAACTTATGTCTGTTCTTTACAAAAATGGGATGAGACAAGATCACCTAGACAATAAGACTCCTTATATGAGTTTGCAATTTTTGTTTTAATAATTTGCCTCTGGGTTAATACAGATAAAAACTATGTCAGCTATATAGCCTAACTGCCTTTAAAGACAGATTTCAACTGTTCTCCAATACCATTCTCATCATATATTGGAGCCTTGTTCCTTTACTGCCAGTGCACATGATTCTTTCATAGCGACAGTTTTTTAAAATGAAAAAAAAAAGCTTGCAGATTTTACACATAATATATTAGATTACTGTGGTTCTGCTTCTGTTGTGATACTGCTTCTGATGTGATTGAACCTTTCTCACCTATTAAATGACAATAAGAAGGCAAACAGCTAACAAAAGAGACAGCAGGGCTCATTTTGACATCTGTGCAAATATAGGACATAAATTGGGTTGAGTAACTTTTGCCACCATCTCAATCCTTGCCTTATGATTGATGTTTAGATGCATGTCAACTTGCTGTACCAACCAGTATGGAAAAGGTACTTGTTTGAACTATACTTCCCAGGACTGGGGCTTCTTGAAAGTATAGTCCAAAAAAGTAAATTTTCCAACCTTTTATGTAACTGTAGCTTTATATGTGCAGTGATTCCTATTGTATACAAAAGAAAGTAAATTCTGGTAATATTCAGATGTCACATGACTGGAAAACGTTCATATAACTGTTAATCTAATGAAATGTTACTGACTTTAAAAAGTCAGTAACTGTTACTGTTGAAACCTGAAGGCATTATTTTTTTTTCCTGAAAAAAATATATATGTATGCCTGTTTTAGTTTATTAAATTTACAAATTGCTCCTGAAGTTCAGAAGAATCATGAAACAGTTTGCAATAGGATAGAACTATGGAAATGACATTCATGATAACACATTCAATTAAACTTATGTGTTGTATGTGTTGTGTGTTTAATGGGCAAATACTGTTCGTTGTATCATCGTGGCAAAATGGATTAATCAAATTTTCAAACCCCAAGACAGAGCAAATTCAGTATCAGCTACGGTATATGGGTTCCCTTGCTTGATCAAACATATACGTGTAGATTAGATGCAAATGTGTGTCTGAATACACATTTACAGTGCAGTGCACATTTGTGTAGGAACGACTTTGAGCAGAATGTAAATACTTGGGCATAAGTTTGCAGTAGAACCCAATGTTTTAGGTCGAAAGTGCATTGCTGCATTGCATTGTAGGTGAATTGCATCTATGGTAGTTTACATGGTTTCTGAAATCAAATTTACAAATTATTTTTTGTAAAGCTTATTTTAAAAAAATAATATGTGAAGAATAGAAAACAACTTCATATTGTTCAGTATGAAGAAGGTAGACATCAGTTAAAAATGCTGTTGCTAAACCCTTCAGCAATATGTTTAATTTTTTTTTTAAAAAAATAAGTAGTCTAATACGTATTCAAGCTTTACATTATCATCTACATTTTGGGATGTTTGGGCATCATGGGCAAAAGAACAATGGTTTGATCACTGCAAGGGGGAAAATCCTTAGTAAACAAAGTATGGAATCTCAGAAAATAGTGCCATGTAATGGAAAGGGTGACATAGGTTCAATTATGTTACTTTATGGCAGTACAGCATGGTGTGTTATTGATGATATACTATGTAATAGAAGCCATGGACGTTTGGTCCCTGCTCACTGAATTTTAAGACATCCAAACCTGGAAAAGCTTTTGAAAATTGTCAATAAAAGGAACTATTCATGCACAAATTCTATTATCACACTTACTCTCCCTGCTTCCAGTGGCTGAGACAGGAACTTCTGTGTATTTATGAGGACAGCAGGAGGGTGAAAAGACCATGCAAATAAAAGAAGCTGAATAAGGAGTGCTGACAGTGTGGTTATTGCAAACTGTGTGAATGGTGTGACAGAGTAGAAAATAAAAAATTAACACTGATGAGTGGCTTTTTAATTTTTTTAATAAAAAAGTGATAAAATACGTTATTGGCTTTCTTGATTAAGTATATAAAAATAAATACTTTGTAACCACCCCTTTGTCCAATGGTTTTGTCTGTATCATGTTCACCATGTAAGAGACAAATTTAAAAGAAATGTTTTCCATGTTAAAGATGTGTAGCTATAGCCCCATGTAGGTGTTTCTCTGAATGTGACTTGGGCTAAGCTGTTTAGGGGGACAGCATGTAGGTCATAAACCCCAATGTCACCCGAGTTATACCTGAAGCACAATTTAGCTCTGATTGTGGGTAGAAAAATACATGGGACATTTCTTGAACCAATAGTGTAACATTTCAACATGTTACTACTAAACAAATTGGCACATTGTTTAAGTCAGCATTTCTTGTGCTCAGTATTTTATCTTATATCCCACCCAGTTAAATCAAAATCACCGGTAGCAGTAGAGTTTATAATTTGTGGTTTTTCACTGCAAATACAATAGTGTAAATAGGTATTGTTTTCCTCATTCAATTTGCTATGCTACTGTTGTTTCTTGCCTACATCTTACTAGTATAGCAGATTGATCTAGCCTCCCATGAGGTTACCTGCCCATCCTGCTCCTCTTATCACACTATCAGTATTCCTACTGGGTCTCCTGTGGAAGGGAGTTACTCAGCCTGACAGCAGTCACTGAGAAGGCTGTCTCCTGAGTCCTCACCAAATGCACCTACAAAGATTGTGGGACAGAGAGAAAGCCACCCCCTGCAGTTCTTAACACTTGAACTGTTTGTATATGGAGATAGGTATGTCAGATAGTCTAGACCCAAGCCATAAAAGGCTTTAAAGATCAAGAACAATAGTTTGTGTTTTGTCTGGAAACAGAGCAGTAGTCAGTGAAACTGTCTCAGGGGGGAGTTGCATGATCCTTATAACCAGCCTTGGTAAACATCCCAGTTGCAGCATTTTTGGATCTACTGGTAAGTATAAATATAGGTCCACTCACACCAGTTAATCAAACCAGTACCGACTTTCCCCCTCCCAACAGATAGCATACTGTAAATTATATACTTTATTAACTACACTCACCACCGCAGCATATAATAATACTTCACTGTATGTAATATGGTAATACTTTATCATAGTATCAAAAAAAGAACAAACTATAGAACCTCACATCTACTTCTCCCTCTTTTAATTTATTAACAGTTACTTTTCTTTGATTGCATATGCACAGCCTTCATAGAGTTCTGAAAAGGAAGAAGACACACATCTACACATCTCCTTAATTTCCTGAACTCACATACTTTCCATTGCTTTCCTCTATATCATTTCAAGACAGAAAATTATCTGGTTTTATAAAAAGGTGTATGCCTTTCAATTGGCAGGCCAGTGCACTGTGTACAGTGCATGATTAGTCACTATTATTAAGCTCTGCCCTTGATGTCCAGTTAAGTACCTTAAACTGAAATATGCCGGCCTGTATTTTGAAGTGTCTAAGTTGGATTTTCTTGTGTTTAATATTACTAGTACTATTTATTTACAGGCTATGTTTTACTGAATGACTAGTCTTTATAGAAACCTGATACACACCTGATACACACAATTCTTATCGAAGCCTGTACCCTATGCTTCATAAAGTTTTTCCCCACTATTCTTAGAGAGATGCAGCCATCAACCTTGAAATTAAGGTTCCACTGAAACACTGTCTACTATCTTGTGTAATATCCTCTTTTTGGCTATTTTTAAAGTTCTTGGAATGGAAAAGAAATTTCATTTATTATTTAGCTGGTTGATGAAACAATGTATGTCATTTTATTGAAGGTGTTAAAAATGTGTTACTTTTCTCAGTTTTGTCTTAGAAGATTAGCGTTTTGGTTTGCATTATCAGAACTGATCTTACTTCAGAACTGTCTCTGAGTAAAACTTCTTATTGGCTTTTTTAAACAGAGACAGCTTTGGTTGCCTTGGTGGATGACCTGTGCAAGGAACAGAACAGGGGATGGTGTCCCTGTTGGTTCTGCTGGACCTTCCAGTGGCTTTCAGTACCATTGAACATGGTATCATTCTGGGATGCCTCTCTGGGATGGGTCATGGGGGCACTGCTGTTACAGTGGCTGTATTCCTTCCTTGAGGGATGAACCTAGAAAGTGGTGCTGGGGGACTCTTGTCCAGTACCTTGACCACTGGCCTGTCCCCCACCAGGGATCTCTCTTGTCCCCTTTGCTGTTTAACATATACATGAAACCACTGAGAGAAGCTGTCTGGAGATTTAGAGTTCAATGTCACCAGTATACAGATGACACTCAACTCTGTCTCTCCATGTAACTCCAAGGAAGCTGTCTCACTGCTAAACCAGTGCCTGTTGTCAGTAATGGACTGGATGATGGCAAACAAACAGAAGTTTAGTCCAGACAAGATACAGGTTCTCCTGGTCAGTCAGAAGCCTAATCAGAAGGAAATAGGGATTCAACCTATACTGGACAGGGTTACACTCCCCTAAAATCCCAGGTTTGTAGCTTGAGCGTACTCTTGGATTCATCTCTGAACCTGGATGCCCAGGTTTCAGCAGTGGCCAGGAATGTGTTTGCACAGCTAAAACTAGTGTGCTAGCTGAGAAGCCAGATCGGGCCAAGGTAACACAGGCTGTGATTATATCCGGGTTGGATTACTGTAACACACTCAATGTGGGGTTGCTTTTGAAAACTGTTCAAAGCTTCAGCAGGTTCAAAATGCTATAACTAGACTGCTGTCGGGGGGCTGGTTATAGGGAGCATATAACTCCTTTGCTGAAATATCTTCACTGGCTACTAGCCTGTTTTTGGGCACAATTCATAGTTTTTGGTTTCATCTATAAAGACATATGCAGCTTAGGTCCAGACTATTTGGAGCCTGTATCTTCCCATTTGATCCTCCCTGAGTCTTATGATCTTCTGGGGAGGACTTTGTCTCCATCCCGCCGTCCTCTTAGGCTCAGTCGGTGGGGACACAAGAGAGAGCCATCTGAATGGCTGCTCCTAAGCTTTGAAACTCCCTCCCAAGGCAGGTTTGATGTGTCCACTCCCTGTTACCTTCTAGCTGGCATCAAAGACCTTCTTGTTTAAACAGACTTTCAGACGTGACTGACCAGGACGGAGTGATATATAACTAGGTGTACTGTTTTAATATGTATTGTATATTTAATTGTGTTTAATTGTTTTAAGTTTTAGTTTTTTTAAAATAGTGTTTTAAAGGAATGCATTATTTAATTTTTTTAACTTTTGTACTTTGTGCTGATTTAATTGCTCTCTTAATTTATGCTCAGAGCTCCTTTGAATCCCGTTTGGAAGAAAAGTGGGATATAAATAAACAAATAAATAAATAATAAATATTACCACAGAGATTGTCAGGATTAGCAGGAACTAGCTCCTCTGAGCATATGCGGAGTTCAGACAGTGAAGCAAGGCTTTGCTGTGGCAGGAGTTTTCAGTGAAGCAGGAAAAAGGTTCCAGAGTCTTATTATGTTAAGCTTAGGGCAGATTTATTGCTGTACACTAAGATAAGGCTGTTGGCAAACATTCAAGAGAACAATTAGGAAAGAAAAAACATCAGGAGATAAACGGACAGCATCTCCCCTCACGAAGCATATATAGTTAGCAGCAAGACATGACCAACTAGGAAAACCTAACTGGTGGATTGTGCTGGCAGATCCCAGCCTTTTTAAGACTGTCACCCTGAACATATGGGATGATCCAATCATTGTTCTGGTGTGTGACCTTCCCCGGCACACAAGTTATAGTCATAACAAACATGATAGCCTTGTATCTGCTCCTCTTGCCACATCACCTCTTTCTCTGCCATCCACTTAGAGGAAACCATGCCTGACTCAGCATAAATCCTTGACAGAGGATAACCAAGATTAAGTACGTAAATATCAAAACATTAACTCTTCAAAAATAAAATAAAAATTTATCCCAGATTTCAGCGTTCACCAATCCTTCCCATAAAACAACTTTTGGTGGAGTCCTTGTTGGCACTTCTATAACTAATATTGTGAAATTCATGGCTATGCGGACAGTACTATTTAATCAATTGATTCATTAAATATCAAATAACAGGTAGATCTTAACAGCTTTAATCTGTTAGTTCTCTAAGAAAATAGGAGATGTCAGTTACAGAAAGATGAGTTAAGCCATTTAGTGACTGTGGTATAATAGTTATGTTATAGTTAAAGTCTAGGACTGAAAACTGAGAGAGTCTACTGAGCCATGGACCTAACTGGGTGACATTAGACCAGTTACTCTCTCAGCCTGACCTACTCATAGAGTTCCTGCGAGGATATAAGTAGTGAAGAAGAGAGCCGTTCATGCCTCCTTGACATCGTTAGAAGAAAGCCAGGATATAAATATAAATATACTCTATTTGCTGGCATATAAGACTCTTTTTCCTGAAAAATACTGTTTGAAAGTGTGGGGCATCTAATATGCCAGTGCATCTTATCGCCAGCAAATAATATTTGCCAGTATACAAATGAGGTGCATCTTATATGCTGGAGCATCTTATACAGTGGCAAATATGGTAAATACAAGAATATATATCACATTAACTTTTTTTTTATCTTCAGGAAACTTAACCTGGGATACATGGTTTTTTCCTCTGTTTAATTTTTTGCAATGTCTTTGGGAGGTGGGTTAGATTGGTATGTAAGTTACTCATTGAATTTTGTAGAATTTGACCATCCAATTATAGAACCGAAGAGTAACAAGGCACACCAAGGGTCACCTAGTCCAACTCACTGCCACAGAATCCATTGCTAAAGCATTGTTTGAAAAACTTCCAGAAAGTCTTCCAGCTTCTATTCTGTTATTTAAACTAACTAAAATAACCTCTTTTGTGTCTTAGACTGCAGTTCCCTCACTTCATTATTTATTTTATTTTTGGCCATATTGAACTCTCATTTTCCTTTTGGGAAAACAGAGGTCAAGTGTGTGGTGAACAGTGCCCCATTAGCATTTCATCATTTTATCTAAGCAGTGGGACTTTGTTCTTCTTTCTGCAGATATAGCCACTATAGCTCAGAGTATTTTTGTGTCCGCTCCATCCCCAGGGAAATATTCAGTATTGTTGAAAACTTGACTTTTTCTCAAGTCAGGTTTTGATTATGCGAGTTCTATAAAATCGTATCAGTACTATGCAACATTTTTATCAGTGATTTACCCAAAAGGATTCGGGCTATCAAATTTTACACTTGAAGAGAGGAAAGCTTGATCTTAAAATCACAGAACCTGCATGTTGCTTTGTACTGTAATGAAGAAGAAGGCTCTACAAAGACTCAAATGGATCTCATTGGGTGATGTGATAGCATTATAGAGCTTCACGTAACTCAGTTTCCATCAGGGTATATGAAAAGTACATAAATATAGGTATAATATATTTTAAAAATAAAGTCTAGTTTTAACATGAATGTAAAACTGGATCTTTTCAACAGTTTTTCATCCCATTCATTTCACAAAATTTTCCACTTAAATGGAGATTTTGATTTTTCTGTATTGTAATAGAAAACATTTTTCATATTCCAGTGATAAAAGAAAAATCTACCTTAATGTAATGTTATTCCCTTAAGGGATAATATTTTCTAGTTTTATTCCAAAAGTGCAACAAGACTGAGGAATGGCTGCTCTATCCATAATAACGATGACGACGATGACGACAATGATAATAATAATACACAAAACCCATAATCAAGGCTTTATAAATATTGCATCTCAATACTGGTGAAAGTACTATTTGAAAATGCATAATTTCAGTACAGTTTAAAGCAGACTTTGAAATGTATAATAAAAAATTAGTATTATAGATTATAGTTCTGTACACGTGTAACTCAGAGTAGGATTGACTAAGTTCGGAGTAGAATTTCAGAGTACAAATATATCTCAATTAATGAAACAGTTGTGTTCTACTTCTTTAACAGAAGATTTGGTACCAGAAGCAGAAATACCATAAAAAGAATAAGAATAGGTGCCTGCACCACAAAAAGGAAGAGTAGAATAATAGAATCATAGAGTTGGAAGAGTCCACAGAGGCCATGGAGTCCAACCCCCTGCAGGAGTACACCATCAAAGCATTCCCAACAGAAGGTCATCTAACCTCTCTTTCACCATTTCTTGCAACGTTAACAATAGTAACATGTGAAGTGAAACAACCAGCTTTGGTGAACTGTGCATAAACAAAATCATTCTGAACCTTGTAGAGACCACTTGAAGGCTTCTTCGAAATGCATGCAGGGATGACTTTTTCTTTCAACAGTCTCCTGTTTGCTTATGGTTTCCAGTTTGGTGACTAAATTTATAGATCTATATTTCTCACATGCTGGGGGGTATGCTTTAACATACCTACAGCTTTTTTTAAAAAAAAACCCCACTACAACCTAGACAAAAGACAAGGAGGAAAAGAGTGACTGGGAGGAAAAAAGACTTTGTAAAAAGGAGCTTCTTTGTCAGATACTTTATTAACTGAGGCAGTGGTTCTTAACTATTTCTTTACTGGGGAACCCCTGAATTTTTTTTCCTTTTTTTTGGCTGGGGCCTGCAAGACTTAACTCAAGATTTAAATATTCAGGTATCTGTCTGTCTGTCTGTCTGTCTGTCTGTCTGTCTGTCTGTCTGTCTGTCTGTCTATCTATCTATCTATCTATCTATCTATCTATCTATCTATCTATCTATCTATCTATCACGTTCTTTCAGCTTCAGAGGAAGGCAAAGGCAAACCCCCTCTGAACAAATTCAGTGACCCTAAGGTGAACTTATCATGAGGGTTTCTTGACAGGGTTTGTTGGCTTTACCTTTCTCTAAGGTTTAGAGAATGTGACTTGCCTGACTGGGTTTCCATGGTCAAGTGGGGATTCAAACCCTGGTCTCCAGAGTCATAGTTTGGAGCACACACATGCCTGCCACCATGTCTCTTTGTCAGGGACACAGCATGTGTGTGTGTGTGTGTTCCCAAACTGCTCCCTCGTTTCCAAACAAGGGAGTCCCTGTTGCTGCTGGTGGTGTCCAGAAGCTGGGCTTTGTGGGCTACCCTGTGAGGGCTCCCTGGACCCCAAGTTAAGAACCACTGAACTGAGGTATATCTCTATATGTGCACTGATCTACACTGTGGTTTCTCAGATTTGAAGTATAGTTAGGTAACTGCTTTCATAAGCATGGCCAGCATGGAGCTTGTTCAGTACAGATGAAGACTATTTTAGGTAACTACGTTTCTTAAAAGTGTTTTAAACATTAAAGCTTTATAGTCTAACATTCTTTGGTCCAGACTAGAGGTGTTTTACATGGACAGAAGTTCTGCACAATGTCCTCCCTCATTTCCTTTTCTCTTGCCACAGTTCACTGATACTGAGGAATGGCTTTTCAGGGTGAATGAAATGATGGGGAATCCACAGAAGTTTACTCATCCTGTTTTGCTCCAGAGTCTAATATTTTATTAATATTTTCTGTATTTTCTTACAGCAGATATACATCACTGCAAAACTTTTAAAACATAGCAGTGAATACTTTAGTAGAAGTGAAGCATTTCTCTATTGTTTAGAATTCAGTTTAAATGTTGAATTTCAAACACTGCTGGATGTAATTCTGAAATTCCCTGACTTTTTGAAAAGTAGTTGTTGGTGGATACCGTTATTCACACATAAACTCTTTAGCAATTAGAACTTTTTTTCTTTTTCTTTTTTGAGAAAAGTCCTGTTTTATATTTTTTTGTCATTATATGCATTTATTTTGTTATGGTAAATAAATTACAAGTGATTGTTAGACTTTCTTTTGATTTATCACATTTAATTTTTTTCATTCTTCTTTTTCTTTAGAGATTTTTATCAGATATTATTAATATTGCAGTTTATAAAATTGCTTGGTAGTGATCACATGAGTGACACCTTAGTAACTGATTCTTTTCAGTTTCTTTAGCTTTGCTACTTGTAATGTTAGGTAGATTGAAGTACTTATTTTGTAAATTTTCTGGATTTTCTTCTGAATAAATCTTTGGTGCATAAAAACCTGGCATCCAAAAAAAAGTTACTATAAGGAAAGATATAAAGGTTTGATTATCCTTTCTCCACCCATGAGTAAGTTATTTACACTTATGTTACTGTGAAAAAATACAAATCTTAAATGCTACATTATATATTTAATGAACCATATAGTTTGTCCTTATGAATTTTTTTTGCCAGTAATTGTGGCATTGCCACTTTTTTTAAATATAGAAATTAGAGTATTTCTTTTCTTTTAAAGATTGATTTAAAAAGCCTTAAATGATGGCCATCTGGTTATTAGATTTGCTTGGGAAAAGGGTAGTGTCTCACAGAAACAAAAACTAAACCACAAAAGAGCTCTTCTGCATGTGAAAATCATCTTTGGATGTAAGGATATTTTGAAATTTGTGTCAGAGCACTGGTGGGCAACATTGGTAGGTTGATGGCTTTGCCTTGCCATGGACTGTGCCTCACCGTGTACTACCCAAAGTTAGTGGTCTGCAGCAAACAGAAGGAGAAAAAAACACTATAAGTTTCTTTAAACAATGTTTCTGCACTAAAACAAGAAGCTTTATTTTTAACTTCTGAGAGTAGTTCTCCTAAAACATGACATGTGTTCCCGCATTCACTTTTATGGTAGCAAAGGTATGGTGGATTGGCAGGGTGCCAGTGAAATCATGGGTGATGGGAGCATCTGGAGCGTATGAAGGGTGCACAGACTGCAAGTTTCCCACTTCAGCATTAAAGAATAACTAAATCTGAAGATTTCTACTGCATCTTGAACAAATGCTAAAATCAATCAGTCTCAGTGGTGCCACTGGATTCCACCACCCCCTCTTTTTTGAGGCACAAATGAAGGCAACAGATATTGAGCCTATTGTGATACTGTGACATCTTTTACAAGTTTGTGCAGAAGTGTTTCTCAGAGAGCATTAAGCTGTTTTCTTTCTGCGTTCTTCAGACAATGCTATCAGTTTGCTCTTGTGCATACTTTTGTTTCCATGTGCATGTGTGGATGTGGGAAGTGCTACATGGTAGGGAAGCGTTATAGCTGTTGTTATACATATATTTTCATGCTTTGTATACAGTTGCACAAATTTAAATGCTGGAAACAGGAAAGACTCATATTTCTTGAAAAGTATTTATTTTGTTTCTGCATTGGCCCCAAAGGGGAGATTTGTGTGGTGGTGGTTATGGTGGTGTATGTCTGTGTGAGAGAGAAAAATGGGCAATGTTTCATTTCATAAATTGGTATTTTTCTACTACTTACGTGTGTCTGAAGCATGGTCAGAATTTGACAAAGTGAGGTTCTAATAATTAGCTTTATGATGTCAGTTGTTTTCTTTAAAGTATCAAGTTTAAAAGTATCCTGACAACTGTGTTATGTACATGGCCATTAAACTGCTGGTTCATAACTGCACATTGAATGCAAAATCCTTTACCGTTATGGAACAGTTTAGTGGGCCCCTTTAATGAGCTCTATATATTTAAAATGTCTATTTCCTGTCTGAAGCTAGAAAAACACTAAAGCTAAAGACTGAAACCTTCTGCTTTTGTTTAGTCTATGGTAGAATTATTGATGTTGCTTTCATGATTGGTGATTGATTTAAGAGTATTTTTT
Organism: Iguana delicatissima; assembly: GCA_948472985.1. Taxonomy (NCBI): domain Eukaryota; kingdom Metazoa; phylum Chordata; class Lepidosauria; order Squamata; family Iguanidae; genus Iguana; species Iguana delicatissima. The sequence continues at coordinate 310,848 of CAOKZL010001423.1, forward strand.
TTCTTTGTATTGTATTCAACATTGACTGCTGTAGCTTTAGGTCACTTATTTGAGAACTCTTATTTGTCTAAGACTCTGTTCCCAGTAAGAACACGATCCATCTCTCTGTGTGTATGCATGCACATACACATGTTTGTGTCTGTGTGCATGCTTTTAACACTCTTTGGAAAGTTGTTTCTCAAAAGTGGGACATGCTCCAGAGGAGCTGCAGTGGGAAGAGGAAATTTACACTTTTTTCTTACAGAGTACAGGATCTAAATCTAAGCATGGATTTCTGGAATTCTCACCACTTTACTCAAACTGGTCACATTTCCCCCCCCACTATATTATTTAAAATGTTAGGTAGGTTATACAGGAAGGGTAACTTTATTTGTTTAATAGACAGAAATATATTTGATGATCTTGGGACATGCAAGGATGCTAAGCAAGATTACTTACTTGAGAGCTGGGATTACAGCCCCATTTGTGTTTATTTGGAAGCAGAGCCTACGATCAATGTAGGACTTTGCTCCTAAGTTAAAACATGTAGTAAAATGGAATGAAAGCCATTTATATCCCAGTGACGTAAGTGCCAGAATAGACAGAACAGTTTTTTCCATAAAACATGAAGATGTAACTATACTATTTGATTAAGAGAGATAATAAAGACTCACTTCTTGAAAACTGAATGGCTTACGTAATAGGTGTGTGAAAAACAGAAACACAAGATCATACATCTGATTTCTTGGTGATATAGAGAAGATAATATCATTGTCTTTTGAATTCTAGTGCCCATGTGAGTTTCCTAGTGGGTCTAATGTACCTGACTGGTTATGCCATTATATAGTTCATATCTTCTGAAGTTAGGGATTTGCCTCATGTTATTCTTACACAGGACAGTAGCCTCACATGGACTGATAATTAGTGATGATACAGTTTGTGGGAGATTAAAGCATTGTCTGTAATCTACTGCTATCAAATTAGTGTTTCGTTTTAAACAAGGAACGTCTTTGAATGTTAGTTTTATTTAAATTACATTTTAGTTACATTTTATAAAATATTTAACTAAAAATGAATTAGAAGTATTTCTATAATCCTTATTTCATCTGTCTGTGATTCTTGAGAATTAAGTTCCATTTTCTTTTGTTCGGTATTGTAGAAATATCTTGTCCCTTTAAGCATCTGTTTTTCTTCTGAGTATATATGTGTGTGTATACATACACACACGCTCGCTTATATATTAACTTTTGTTTTTCTACATTGCAAAAGTGAATTTTAGGGTCTAAATACAATTGCTAGTCCTAACTAGATTAAAGCTGCTGAATCAATCAATATGTATGGATTTACCATTCAGCAACTGATTCAGTGTTTCTACTATACTTGGGTGGAACAGTTAGATTTGGGTCCAGGTCCTTTTTTTTTCCTGTACTCTTTCCAGTCCTGTGATTACCTTTTTTGATGTGTCGTAAACAATTCTGGTAGCCGACTAAAATCTAGGGGAAAGGTGAAATCTGTTAGGAGTGGCTTTACTTTTTCACATCTTTAGGAAAGAAAGTAATGAAAAGTGAGAATGAGAATGCATTGCAGCCCTACATGCTTCAGGACAGCAAGCTCACTTGGAAGCACTCTTAAACATTAAGATACTGAGAACAGATGCAAATACTTGCAAGTAGCGATAAACTTTTTTCCGCTTTTTTCTTACATTTGTTCTAGAATAGGTCAAATTGCAATAAATTTCCATTGTTTACATTTTTTTGAGAACTATTTTCTCTTTTTGCATTTATTTTGGGTTCTGTGCTTTCTTGGTTTTGCAGGCTATTAGAGCCATTGCAGTTTCAGCATTCTTCATCCCTGAATCAGGCCAGGAGACCATATGTTTTCTCCCCCTACTCTGTGGATCTTAAGACTTACTGATGACCATGTTAAGATAAACTTTATTCATGGTTCATATAACTGAGAATTTAAAACATGGATCCAAATCCTGATTATAGTGAAAATGTTATTTAATAGTGGTGCCCTTGATTATAGCTATTAAAAGTGGAAAATGCTACATATAGGGCTGGATGTTGAGGCCTGAAGTCCTGGGCTCCACAACATCCTCTACCCCGTTTGATGTTATGGAAAGCACCAGGGGAAAATATCACTGTAGCCCCCCCACATTCATGAGGGTTTGGGGCACTAAACCTTCGTGAAAGTGGAAAAAAAGGCAAATAACTCCTCCCTCCCCTGAAATTCCACTCCCATTCCCCTCTGGAGCCCCCCCCCATTCCTTTACCTCTATCTGGCATTGGGGGATAGGGGAAAAAAGCTTAAGGCTTACCAGTATTTTCCCCACAGGCAGAGAAGAGGGGAGTTCTGGACTTATAATTACTTCTGGTGGACATCTTGAGAAAGGAGCGCCTGACCAATCAGCAGCCAATATACAGCAGAATGTACAACCACATAGCTGAGAGGACATACCTCCAGCAGTGGGAGTGGGCTTTGCTTACTCAAAAGGGGGAAAAAATACCACCTCCATTTTAAACACAAGGCACTTGCAAACCTGGGGTGAAGAATGCAAAGGTTGAGAGGAGGAAAATGGGGGAGGAGAGGCAAACGTGTGCTTCGCAGATAATCACATTCATGAAAGTCAAACCCAGGAATGTGAAGAAAGGACCATACTTCTGTAGACAGATCAAGGCTGCTTCCCTTTGGTTTTTTTATCTAGAGAATTGTGAGCAAACTCTGTGAACAAACTTAGAGATTGAGCAAAAATGCTCCTGAGTTTTGGCAACATGGTATTACTGTTACAGAAAGCATTGATGGTCACCAGTGTAGACAGCTTTAAAAGGAGGTTTAGCTAATGGCTGTTAGGCTGGCTATGTATATCAGGAGCAATATATCTATCTGATTTGCAGAGAAATGTGAGATGAAGAGTTCACCTACACTCATGTCCTCATAGCATGCTTCCAAGGGGCAGTTTCTTGGTCACTAGATGAAGAGAATAGTGGACAACAAGGATATTTTGTCTGGTCCAACATAGTTGTTTTTACATTCTAATACTCTTGTATTATTACCTTGTCTGGTGAAGGCCTTGCACAAGCTTTTGTAAAATAGGTCACAGGCATTGTGATGTACAGGATAGCTCAGAGTTTGAGTAATTATGTTTAGTGGTCTCAAAAGCTTTGTTCAGGAACATTGAAGAAAACAATTGCACACTTCAGCAACTGCCGGGACTAAAGAAACATTGGACTTACAGTGTCTTATAAACTGTAGCATTTCAAATTAGACCATGCTAATCATAACAATTCCTTTCCCAGCTCTTTAGTCCCTTCCCCAGTTTTGTTATTCAGCTTGCCAACAGTTCAACCTTGCAGCCAAGTTTGTCTGCCTGCACTTGTACTCTTATCACAGTTTGTTACAATAACATTTTTTCATTCCAAGCACACTGTTTCCCAGCCAATCCCATCATCCCTTCAAAGCACAGTAAAGCCAAATGAAGCATCAGAGCAAGGCAGCTATCTAAATGCATGGCAGGGAAAGCAAAGCCAACTTGATAGGCATCTCCAAATTTATCCCTAAAGAAAGAAAAGTTTTTTGTGAGCAGAACCTTGTCCCTGGAATCTGGATTAAAAATCGGAAAAATTGTGATGCAGCTATAAAATTGAAAGCAGTCAATTTGAAATGAAAGTTGTCTAGTAGCCAGGGTAGGTTCTTTAGTATGATCCAATAGGATTTTTTAAAAATAATATTCCTTTAAAATGAATGGCCTAGCAAAATAGTGAATTGCATGCTAGTTTTCTATGCCAGGAAATTTTTATTCACCTGTTTATTTTATCTCATCATTCTGCCTAAAACTGTATTTAACATGGCTAACAAGAGTAAATTTCAAATAAAAACAGAAATACACTTAAAACAAAAACAGATTAAAAACTCAATTACAGCACATCCATAAAAAGAAATAGCAGCACCAAACCAGTTAACAACCACAGATGGAATCTTGTACACTGCATTAGGGCTGAGTAACACTGATGAGGGAAGGCAGACTGAATCTCCTGGCTCCAAGCAACCTGTTTCTCCACTGCCTTACTTCTTTTCCTGGTGCTGTTCTTGTGACCTTTTTCCTGCTGCCACTTCCACCTATGATAGTGCACTGTGACATGCCCTTACTTCTTCCAAACTGGTGTGGCAGTTCCCAATCTAAGGCAATTTCCACACTAGCTCAGTCTAAGGCCATTTCTGCACTAGGTCCCTCCCTAAACTGCAAATTCCAGGATTCCATAGGATGTTGAAAGTGGAATAATAGCACTGTAACAGGCTAGTGAGGAAATGACCTAATAAGGCATCCCATCTTTACTACGCAGGTGTACCTTCACCCTTATAGCACCATCCTTTTGTAAAAGAGTGAGGGCTTTCAAATTTTGTTTAGAACCACCTAATAATTTTATAGAAGCGTGTTTTCTGTGTTACTTTATGTACTGTATTCAACTTAGCTGAATCAGTCTTGATAAAAATGAATTGTAAGATTTATTAAGATAACAATCAGAATAAAGTAGTGTTTCAGATTTCAAATGCAGGTCAAGGTTGGTACATTTCTTCAAGGAACTTTTTAGACAGCTCACTTATATCTTTAGACTCTCATATAAAGCATAAGTATAATATTACAGCCCTTTGGCTGCACTCCCACCAAAAGCTGAACCCCCAATCTAGGTCACACTCTGGCCAGATTCTACTAAGGTTCACTTACTCTTATGCTTTCCGCTAAGAATTAAACCTCCCAACGCAGTCATTCTCCTAGTTGACTGAGGGACTCTACTACCTAGCTTCCTGCTATGTTCTCGCTAAAGGAATAAATACTCACAGGTACTTGGCTTTATATAACTTTTTTTCTCAGCCACCAGCCCCTCACACACACTACTGGACTTAGTTTCTCTCCCGAGGAGCTATTCTGGTTGCCTGGCAACCTGCTTCCAGCTGCACTGGCACTTCAGTTAATCACACTCCCAGAACTTTGTCACATGCACCAACAGCTCCTTTTCAATAGCAATCCAGCTCATTTGTCAGTGTCTCACCTGAATCAAAGTGAATGTCTTTTCCTGATAGTCAAAGGACAGCAGATAGAGGGTCAATGTAGCCTCCCTTTGCAAAGAGGTCTGGAATCCGGAACCAGACACTGAGAGAACCCTTTCTCATGCCCCTGCTAGGTTTGTTTATTGAGGGGGATAGGACTGAAAAAAGGCCTAATGAGATCCTGGACAAGCTTATATAGGAGAACACAGGCTTTCAGACAGACTGTTGTAGAGTTGTATCTGAATGTAGGGCCTACTTTGAATTGCATCCTGTCCTGAAAAAGACTGCTAGCCAGCCAGTGATGCTGCTGTAACAAGTGAATTTTGTGTTCCTTCTAATGAGCCCTGGAAAATTTAGGCATTTCTTACGCATAAAAAGTTGTTAGACTTATACTTGATACATCCTATATTATGCCTCCATAAATTTTGCCTATATGACATGACATCATTTCTTATCTGCATGTATAACATCCTTGCACTTTGTGTATATTTGATTTTCATCGGCAAAGTTGTGCTTACCTGAGCCGTGGCCCTGTTATGTCATGAATGCAAAATACATTTTTCAGAACCTTGCATATCAAGTATGCTCTTTTCCAAGTATGTTATGGTTCATTTCATTTAGATAATTTGAGCTACCTTATTTTTCATCTCTTCAGAAGTTTTGTAATGGCACAGTTGTGCTGTTTGAAGTCCTCTTGGCTATTTTAGGTTTGTCATGTGTAAATAGATATCCTGACATAAATAATGACTAGCAAATAACTTATTAAATAGAATCACTCTATTTTATGGCGAGTGACCTGTACTTGAGCTGATTGGGGAAAGAAATACAATTAAGTCACATAAAAATAAACGTCAGAGCACAAGAATTGTAGCATTTAAAGAAAGATTGAAATTCTTATGCTTCTGTTTTGTTCTCTTTGTGCAATCCCTCAGTCCATATTCTTATGGAAAGCCTGAGTGTTTCTTAAAACTGTGTCACATCTGTTCATATTTTTTTTCCCTTTTAGCAAAAACATTTGTTGACCTAACTGTGTGCAAGTCCATATTATCAAGTTTCTATTAGCTTTTTCATATTGAATGTAGGAGGTTCTCTTGTCATGAGTTAGATTACTATGGAGTCTAATCTTGAATGTTCTTCTACAGTCATGGCTCTCAGCAGAGGTCCTGTTATCCAAGAAACTCTTAGCTGGAGATTCTGGAAACTGAACCTGGTAGCCATATGCTTTCTGTTGCTTTGGAAATAGCAAGGATACCCTTGAATTTGCATGTAGTTTCTCAGCTACCACAGTATCATGCTGCTAGCTATAACTTCAACGTTTTTCTAATATAATACAGTAAGGATTGCTGTTCCCAGGGTCAAAAATCAGTTCAGAGGTACTGCATTAGTATGGCCATGCTGTGAAGTTGATCAGGCAATTGGCACATGATTGGTCACTGCCAGAAGATAAAGAGTTTCTTATATTTTATCCCCTCTGAGATCATTTCAACATATGCTGGAGATAAGACAAATTCTGTCAGTTCATTTCAGAGCTTGGAAACGTTATTTTTCAGGATAGATTGTGAAAGGTAAATAAATGCTAATTAAGAATCTGAATTTTGCAGTTGCAAAAATAGTTGAGTGCTTTTATGAAGCATGAGCTGGACAGAGCAGGAAGGGCAGGTCACTGGAGAAGAGGCATTGAGAATTGGAATGCGTGTAATTAGAACACTGTAATAATGCTACTTGTTATGGAAGGTGTATAGTCTTTGCTAGGGTTAGGGGTACAGACCTCTTGCAAAGAAAAAATCACAAATTTCAAAATGTGTGTGTGTCTGTGGGAAGGGGGCTGAGAGATATTGGGGAGGCTGCACACCCAGGGGCCAAACCAGGTCAGGGAATGGGGGTGGCTTATCATGGTAGCCCTATACTTCTTCTCTGTCACCCATGTCCTTCTTTGGGTGTATGTGGGTGTACAAGGAGCAAAGCATTGGGGGAAAGTTTGCGGTCCTGAGAAATCGGGCTGTGAGCTACTCTTAGCTAGCCAGGCAATGGCTGGTGGAGGAGGAGGAGGAGAAGGACCAGAGGTAGGTTTTTAAGGGCTGCACAGCCTAACTGAAGCCTCTGAGAGGGACGGTTCCCCTGGAAAGAAATGCTGGAGTAGGAAGTAGGGGTTGAAGGAACTCTCAAATAATCAAATCTGTGAAAGTCAAACCTGCAAATGTGGAGGGCCAACTGTAGTAGAAGGATAGCCTGAAAGAACAGTATTCTCTTTTCCTGTTGATGAAATTTTGAACCTAAATAACTTATTTTAGTCTGTGGGCAATTTTCCAAATCCATGACTTGTTCTGAATGTTCCGGATCATATATACATATATTTTTCCATGAGAGCTTTCCTAAAGGAGCTTATATTTGTGCAAGTATAATCCTTAGTTTTTTCCCAGTGTATGTTCAATTTAATGGTGTATTAGCATAGTAGTCTATTTTTCTAATTGCTTTTCAAAAAGTGATAATTTGATGGTTGTGTGTAATGGTTCTCCAAAGATAGATATTATTAAGGTGATGAACAGCTCTGTTTGGATTTATGCTTATCAGTAACCTTTACTCATAATGTGATATTGTCTGAATGTCTTATTTTGTTCAGCTTTCCCTAGCCCTGATGAAGCCTTAGGCTGCTGTTTCTTTGAGTTACTGATAATTTTTTATCTGATTAACTGACACATTTAGTTGAAATCAGACACAGCCCTTAGGCTGGTCATGGATTTAATTTTAAAAGTATCAAAGGTTTGCACTGTGTGCTGTTTAATCATCATGTTTATCAGGCAAGAAAAAATTACTGGAAGGACTATAGGGAGAAGGGTTATCTTAAGGAGCAGTAGCTTGGGAAATTGACAATAACTACAAGGTAATTTACTGCTAACTTTCACTTTCATTAATATAACATTTCCCACTAATAATTACAGTGCTTGTAATATACTAATTAAATGGAAAGCATTATCACTAATTTTCTTCCCACTGAACTCAAAGAATTGTGTAACAAGAGGATTAAAAAAAAATCACATCTAGTAGTACTGTTTTCAATCCACAAGCAAATTGGGCAGCTCCGTAGCATTTTGATATGGCATTCTGTGTTACTTTTACTTTTTGTTTGTAAGGAATCCTTATGGTTTCTCACCCTTTTTTATTTGGCAGCAGCCCACTGAGATTTTAGTAGCGTAAGTCAAACGCCCCCTGATTAGCAGGATGATGCTTATGGTCACAAGATTAAAATTGTTTCAGTCTTAGTGTTTCAGTATTGTTCAAGATTGACTTAGGGCGCACTCTTTTGGGAGATCATCCTTGAAGCTTTACCATGCTTTGAAGGGTGAGGAGGTGCTCTATGGAGATTGTCCTTGATGGATAGTAGCCTTTTTATCAGCAGTAAGTGCAAAAATAAATTTTATGCTTTTTAAAACAAAACATTTTCACTAGGTGTCACACATTAAAGAGTGACAATGTAACATCAGTATCCAAAATATTTAAACTAATAAATGTAAAGTAAGCAGCATAAAACACATCAGAAATAAAGTCCACAGTATCCTAAATTTTAATGAAATAACTTTTTGAATAGATTCTAAACAAGAGCGGTGGTAAATAATGAAGTCTACCTTCATTATCCAAAGGCAGATTGAATTGGAAAGTTTATGTGTGTCCAGGAGACAAGCCTTAACTTTTCTGTTGGTGGTGGGTGGCAATATCAAGCATATCAGGGCAAGTTCTTGTGGGAGAACTTCTGTTGTGGAGTTGGCGTGGTTGTTTTTCCCCCCTTTGTTTGTAGAATCTGTGTGTGTGTTTGTGTTTGTGTATGAGAGAGAAAGAGAGAGAGAGAGATCTACAAGGAGCAAAACATAAGTTCCTTCTACTCCAAGTTCTTTTCCTGACTCGTGTGAGCCTCTGTCACAGATTTGTCCAATCTGCCCTCTATAGTGATGCATTCTTAATAGTTAGAATAAGGGTTGGCAAACTAATCTTCTTCAGATATTTTGGACTGCAACTCTTCTCATTCTTGTCCAGTTGCTATACTGGTTGGGGCTAATAGGAGCTGTGGTCCAAAACAGATGGAGGACATTGTGTTATTTTTTTTCATGAGTTGTGGCATTGCGCTGTAATGTAGAGGGTCCAGTTTCAAATTAATGCCTGTCTTTGGATCTTGGTAGTTGACCTGCTCTACTGGTTAACATCCTCACAGGAGGATTATAAATGGCACTTCTATCTTGTTAGAGTAATCACAAGTGTAATAAAAATATAGGGTGGTGGAAATAGTTTAGGAAACACTGAATAGCTCATTGATTTACACAGAATAGTAAAGGGGGGAAATATGATGTCATTATTATTAAGCTATGAGTTTACAGGAATGAAAAAGACAGATCCCTGTCTGAAGAATTACCATCTAAGTAACAGGGGAGGTGGCAGGAAGGACAAGAAGGGAGACAATATTTGAAAGATGTGCAGTTTCTATAGCACTGTGCCTTCGTTCAAAATGACAAAGATGAGTGTTGATAGAAGTTGCTTCTTTAAACTGTAAAAATAACACAGATGTATTAAAAGATGAAAGCTAGTAGGTTGGGAGTTCAGCATTTTAAAAGAAGAAACAACTACTGGAAAAAGGATTTGTAGAGCATGCAAAAAATCAAAATGGGTGGTAAGAGGTGGGGTGGAAGCCATCCTGGAGCAGCAATAAGAAAGGACGTAGAAAACAGCAATCTGAATGACTGGCTGCATGATAGTTGTGGGAAGTCTCAACTTCCTAGTTCCTATGGGTCAGGGATGTGCAGCTGGGGCCCTTCAGATGTTGTTTTGGATTATAACTCTGGTAATCTCTTACTTTGGCTATTCTGGCTAGTATTGATTAAAGTTGTAGGCCAAAAATATTTGAAGAACCACAGTTGCCCAGTTGGGTAAAGATTAGGGCCTGTTTACAATCTCTGCAGAAGGCTAAAAAGGAATACAAACAGTCATACAGATGGCATCTTCTCACCCACTTGACCAGACTGTGAGTTCTAATCCTCATAAGATGTGTTCCTTGGCACTGGAGTCATTGTCAAGTCTGTGCAGGCCCATTAGCGAGGAGGGAAATGTAGTATTTTGATACGTGGGAGTACTGTTTCTCTGGGCACAGTTAGGAGATGAGGGTGGGAATTACATGCTGAATGTTGTGCATTGCCCTGTAAGGACTCCCATGTGGGCTTGACACTCCAGGACCCAGCACTTTTTTTAAAAAAAAAGATCTGTCCAATTTTGGTGTACTCTTAGACTCACATTTGAGCCTTGGAAGCCCAGATTTTGGCAACAGGCAAGAGCGCTGTTATGCAGCTAAAGCAAGGGGAGATGTCATATCTGGCTTTGGTAACACCACATTTGGATTAATATAAGACGTTTTATGCAGGGCTAACTTTGGAAACTGTTCAGAAACTTGAGCAGGCCCACAATGCTACGGCCAGGCTGCTGACCAGAGCTGATTACATATGGCTCACTTGTTGAAACAGCTTCATTAGCAACTGTACTGTTTTGACACAAAATTCATAGTGTTGGCTGTGTTCTGTAAAGCTCTTCACAGCTTGGGTCTGGTCTGTCTGAAAGGCTATATCTCCATATATGACCCTGCTTGAATTTTAAAATCCTTAGGGGAGGGCATCTGGTCTTACCATCACCACAGCATGTTTGGTGAGCACATGTGAGAAAGCCTTCTCAGTGCCTACTATTCGCTACAATGAGAAGTTCAGTTGGCATCCTCTCTTCTGTCCTTCCACTGGCAGGCAAAGACCTTTTTATTTAGACAAACCTTAACTCATGGGTCATTTAGGTAGTATGATATGCTTTTATCTTTGTTTGTTTTTTAAAAAATGTGTTTTAAACTGTTTTAACCATATTCCTTTACTTGACTTGTTTATTTAATTGTTCAAAATTAAAATTTGTATGATAAGATTTGTATAGTAATAAAATTTGTATAATAAGATTTTAAATGTAATTTGTTGTACAGATTTCTTGGGTGCTCTGTTGGGGAAGAAAAGGCAAGAAAGAAAGAAAGAAAGAAAGAAAGAAAGAAAGAAAGAAAGAAAGAAAGAAAAGGAAGGAAGGAAGGAAGGAAGGAAGGAAGAGAGGGATACCTGTAGTTAAGATACCATTTGGTAATGGTAGAAAAATCATGGGGTAGTGGTTTGAGCATTGGACCATAACCCCAAAGACCAAAAGTCTGATTGCCTGCTCAGCCACGGAATGGATAAGTGACCTTGGGCTCGTCACATACTCTTAACCCCAGAAATCCCATGATAGATTCACCTTAAGGTCACTGTAAGTTGGAGACAACTTGAAGGCACATAACAAGTCCAGAAAAAGTAGCCTCCAAGCTCTAAACTGAACTCCATTTGTGCTTAAGGCTATATTTTTAATTCAGTTAACAGAAAAAAAACCCTGTGGTTTTGGAATGCTGTGCTAAGGGATTTTAATGTTCACCCACTGCAGTGTTAAGGACCACATATGCTGTGGTTAGTTACTATTTTCTGCTTTCAGATTCTCCAGTGCCTTGGAACTGGGTGATTGTCGTTGACCTTAGTTCTGGATTTCTCTGATCACTGGAATAGACACATTGAGTCAATGCAGATGAAGCTATAGTGCAGCTAAAATCATCATTTCAGAATACAGGCTTTCATCTGTCAACCTATCCATATAAATATAGAGCTGAAAGGTAATTTCAAATGCATTTTCCCAGAGTATCTTTCTTTCTGGTCAATTAAATGAGAAAAGAATTGCAGAATTCTTAAAAAAATTGTCACAAAAATCTGCTATTATAATCTTATGTCTGAGATGCTAAATTTGTAAACTGTACAGAACTTTTCTCATTTCACTTCTCAGAACTCAAGATTTAGCAGCAGGATGGCTCCCACCACTTCTTACTTGACTCAGTGCCTCTGCTTGTTCGTTCTCCCTACCCCCCAAATCTCTTGCAGCCAGTTTGTCAGCTTTGTCAAACATATACAAAATGTTTACGTGAATGAGGAATTCTGGGAGTTGCCTGAAGCTTAATTTTTAACATGAAATGTCTCTGACTTAAATGTGTCTGGAATTCACTTGAGGTCTAGAAGTTTAATCCACTTTATTAAGAAAGGGATTTGGTGACAGTGGAAGGGAAATAGGGTTTGCATTCTTACAGATAACTCAGCAGCAATGAAAGTTGTAGTTACCTCTGTGGTGAATAGCACAAAGGCATTCTACGCATATTCAGAGGGACTGCACCTTTTTACTTCATCTTATGTTTAATAAAATGTACGGAGTGGGAGCTCTTGTGTAACGTGACTCCTTAGAAATGAAATTGTAATTATAGTTATTTATTATTTTAAAACATCATTTTAATTATTTATACCCTACCTTTTTACTTGACCTGAAACTCAGTGTGGCTTGCAAAGTTAAAAAAAGGTAGAGATAAAATTTCTCATTGTTAAAATATATGTAAGTTAAAATAGAGTTAAATTATAAATAGAATTAAAAGCATTTGTAAAATATATTCTATTTAAAACAAATACAGACGGTATAGCACATTATTAAAACCCCTTTCCCTATGAGCGGTTAGTTCCTAAAGGGCTGTTCAAATGAAAAAGTTTTTGCCAGCCACTGGAAGGTTACCATGGGGCGTGCTACTCTGAATTCTCCAAAGAAGGAGTGGCAGAGCCAGGGAGCATCTACCAAGAATGCCTCTCCTGTATTTCTATCAATACACCTTTACCTGTGAAGTTGGTGAGATGAAGAGAAGGGCCTCCCAGGAGATTTCAAGACAGAGGGTCATACAGGAGAATATGGTTCTTTTGATAACTTCAACCTGAACTGTATAGGGCTTTATAGGTTATAACTTGCATTTTGAATTGTGTCTGGAAATGGGCTGGTAGTTCTGTAACTAGCCCTAGGCACCTGAATTTTCGAAACTCTCTTCACAGACAGTTCCATGTAGAGTGGATTGTAGTAATCCAAAAGGGTTGTAACTGAGACATGATTCACCATGTGTCACAGAACTGATATCTCTAGGAATGAATGCAGTTGACTCATAGGCTTTAACTGTCCAATGCACTCCTGGCTACCACAGAATCCTATTTCCAGGCTTGAATCCAGGAGTACATCTATCCTGTGTCTTCCAGGATAGCATATCTCCAACCAGCAGAGGCTGAATCCTCATTCCTTGAGCTGAATTTCATCTGCTCAAGACCACCTGTGTCTTTTCTGATTAAATTTCAATTTGTTCACTTGTATGCAGTCCATTACTGATAATACACACTGATTTAGAGCTGAAACAGTTCCTTCGATTGAGGTGGAAAAGAGTAATACACACTGGGTGTCATGTGTATACTGATGGCACTGAACACTAATACTCCAGACAACTACTCTCAGTTTCATGTATGTATATGTTAAATAGCACAGTGGACCTTACAGACTTATTGCCTGAATGTCAAACAAGAATTTTCCAGCAGCACATTTTGTGTTTGCCCCTCTACAAAGTAACAGAGCCCCTGTAAAACAGTGCCTTCAAATCCTATTCCAGAGAGGCAATAGAGAAGGAAACCATGTGGATTGTATGGAAAGCTGTTTAGAGGTCCAGCAGAAACAACAAGGACACACTGTCCCTGAACAAGGTGTTCACTAAAGTGACCAAAGCTGTCCTTGTCCCATAACCAGGCTTGAAACAAGACTGAAATGGGTCTAGATAAGCTATCTCATGCAGGAACCACTGGAGCTAGGAGACCAGCCTACACAGTTGAATACCTTGCTCAGGAATAGAGGTTTGGGACCTGGTCGGTGGGATCCAAAGAGGACATTTTCAACGATGTTCTTATAACTGCTTCTTTTATTCATAATGGGACTCCACCTTGTTTTAATGAGATAATGACCAGTTCTTCTCAACCACTACCTCTCTGCCTTTTTAAAATAAATTATATATACATTATATAATAAATTATATATATTTCAATAAGCCCAGAAGGGCAAGTGTTCAACTTATGTGTGGTGGCTCTGATTTCTCCAAGGATCTTGTCCACATTGTCAACTAATCCCTTAGATAAGTGCTTTAGAAACAAGCAACAAAGGAAATTGATAGAGGAGAGATCATTCAGTGTTTAGTAGCTATGTCATCTTGGTATGCTCCTGTCTTTCTCCAAAAGGAAATGTTTTCCTTTTGTGACTTCTGTTGCAGATTTCCTGGAAGCATTTGGACTCTCTGCTAGATACTAGTCTAGATGGAACGTTGATGTGATCAAACCAGGCATTTTTGCAGTTGTAGGTAGAAAATACCCCATGTTGAGACATGTTCTTCCTCTGAATGTTACTTGCTATGGAACAGTCAGTGGACTTCCCAGAAATATGGATGGTGGACCAGATGGATGGATGGATGATCGATCGATCGATTGATGGCATTTCTTTATCACTTCTCAACCTACCAAGCCCCCTCAGGCAGTGCACAGTGGGTAAAGAAATTAAATAACTAGCTCACTCCGGAGTTAACTTTAAAAATAGCTCTAAAACCAGGCAAACAGTTTTTAAAAAAATATCCAGAGCACACTCCTATTTTTAAGATCCAAAGGCCAAATGAAATAGCACGATCTTCACTGCCTGCCAGAAATTCAGAATGATGGAGCCAGCATCACCTCACTTAGGAGGGAATTCCAGAATCAGGGTGCTGCAACCCAGCAACCTACATTTGTGAAGCAATGGGGCATGTAACAAGGTCTCCACTGAAGATCTTTCACTTCAGACAGGTTCATATGGGAGAAGGTGGTCTTCAGCATGTTTTAACAGTTTTCTTATTCCTAGTGTTTGTGGAAATGTTAATTCAGGCTTGTTCTGTGACTCTGTCCATATTTTGTTTGAACCCAGTCCCATAGTTTTCAAATAGAGCTTACTTTCAGTTAGGTTGGAGTGATAGCATGTTTCTTCATGTTTGTGAAGTAGGTGAAATATATATTCTCAGATAACTTTTAGCTGAAAGAGTTGTGTCGATGTACATATACATTTTTTTCTGAAGTAACACACACACACACATTCTCTCTCCCCTGCCCCTTCTCTCTTTCTCCTGTAGAAATTAGTCATTCCTGTTAATCAAGATGTGCAACATTTTATACATCCATACCTGAGATAGGGACAAATCTTGTTTTTGGTACTGGTATCACCAGTATTCAAGTTGGGAAGGACGGAGTCTTTCTGGGTCCACATCAACTACATCCGTCACTGAAGAGTTTATTCTTTTATTTCTCTCCTTTTAATAGGATCTTCAGCTGTCTGTATGAAAGAAAATATAACTCATGTTAACAGACACTTCACTATTCTTTTTTGGTTATTATCCATATTTAAATTATCTCTTTTTGTCCTCAGGATAAAGAAAATGTGGATGCTGTTTCAGTAGGGGCCATTCTGTCAGACTATCAGCGAGTCCGTGTGGAAGATGTGTAAGTAAAATTAGCTTCTGCTTGGAGCATTGAATGAGCAAGTCATGGTGACAGTGTTACTGATTTTGGTGGCTGTGAGCTGCACCCTTAAACTATGATTTGATTTTCATTGAAGCACGCATATTTAGCATAGTCTAAAACAGAAACGGATGCCCTGTTCTGTCTGAATTACAACATGCTATTCAAGCAAAATCCACCCTCAGAAATACTGCATGTTTTGTCTCTGTTCTTTCCACTGAATGAGTTAAAACCTGCTGTACAGTTTGTCTATATAAATCAACATAAAATTAGAAAAAGAGTCAAGATAAAATCGTTCCAACTCTGTCCCAACTGTTCTTTTCTATCAACTGACCAATTTGCATAGAGCTAAGGGGATGCTGTTTTGTTTTTTCTAAAGAAAGTTCAGCTAGCAATACTAGCTTGATGACAGAAGGGTCATTAGACTAATGCTTCTATTATTGGGTGGCTGTTACTCTGAATTTTCAGTATATATTTTGATTTTGAATTATTGTGGCTAGGGAGAAAATAGGATATATTTATCCCCCCTCGTGCCCTTATGTGATCTATTTGTCATATTAAAATAAGTTAACAAATGTCAACTTAAAACACTTCCCACAGATATACTTTTATATTTCATGGTTTGCAGTAAATCTTCCTGTAACATGTGTTCTCTATATGAGGTTTTCTGCACTAAGACAAAAAACAACAGCGCAACAAAGTCACAAAGTATGACAAATTCCTGGAGGTGTGCAAAAACTCTTGTAAGCTCCTCTTTTATTGTTCATTTCCCTTTTATGGGAATTAAATGGGGAAGATTAACATTTCTATTCTACATTGATTTGTTTGCTGCAAAACTCTTTATATTCGAGCAATTCAACATTCTTTTTACTTTCTAGAAAAAAATTAGCTGTGTTACTATGAAACAATCAAAATAATAGATTTTACTTTCAATTGTTGAAAATTTTAATTAATATGGGATATTGAAATAAATTTTAAAATACATTTTAACCAAGTATTTTCAAAGTCCTAATAAAAGCTAAGAAGAAATATGAAAGTAAATACTTCTGATTGATTCAGTTGGGTCTGCACCCTGAAATGCCATACATGCAGAATAAACAGTGTATGTGTAGAATGGCTCCCACGTCATTACAGTTGAATTAAGTCTGTTCATAGACATGTTCATTTCTATATATAGATAAAATTCCTTCATTGTGCATGTGCATAAGTGATTTATATAGACACTAGCGTATTTATTGACCGGGATTTTATTTTCCTCTTAAGAACTCATCCAGCTGTCTTCTCCAGTACCTATAACTTTTCTGCGTATTTCCCAATGCAATCTGTAGTCAGAGTTATTTACATACACACTTTTGGGTTCCTGAGGGAATACACTATTCTCCTCCTTACTGCTAGGCCTCATCTTCATAGCCAGCCTAATCTGGTACCTGAACTTTTCCCCATGTTCTCCAATCCAATCTGTATTTGTAGCTGTTAACATACAGAGCTTGGGTTCCTGCAGGAATACACTGTCCTCTTTCTTGCTGCTAGGCATTGTCTCCATAGCAACCAGCTTATTCTAGTACCTGTAACTTTTCCACATAGTCCGCAATCCAATCTGTAATGTCTGACAATGTTGATGTAGTGGCTTTTGATTTTTTTTGCTTTCTGTTGAATTTGTGCAATGGCTTTATGTTTTTCTGGAAGCATTTTTTTTTAACTTTAAGATTCCTCACATATAGAACCCATACAATCTACTGTGTGAGGCAAGAAGACCTTGTAACTATGTTGTGTATGTCACTTTAATTTTTCTCATATATGGCTCCCAAATATTTTCTGGCATCCTTATTGATGGTAGGCCTCATCTCCATAGCAATTGGTCTGAGGCCCAAGAGGTCTTGGCTAAGAATTCTAAAGGCCCCTCCTTAAATGGCCAACCCCAGGATTCCATAGAATCTTCACAGCCAGCCAATCGTATGAGGTCTTCTCACCTCACACAGCCAATCCTATGAGGTCTTCGCCTGCCTGACTCAGACAAACAAACAAACTCACAGACAGACTTTGACTTTTATATGTACTAAGATCTTTGGACTGGTCTACTAGTATCTTTATCTTCATTCAAAGTCTTTTTACAGTGCAGTCCCATATACTTCTATTGAAAAGTAAGTTTCATTCAGTTCAGTGGGCCTTACTGTTATGTAGATGTATTTAGATTTACTGCCTTAATAACTTCATGGGCGATCTTGAATCCTTGAGACACGATCCCATTAGAGTATTTTCAGGTTCTCCCAAGATGGACTAAGCTTTCACCTTTCGCCATTCTGCTCAGAGGAAGGATGGGTTTTATTTTGATAGGAGTTTAGGTATAGTACTTACATTGATCCGTGGATAAGTTGACCCAGGTTTTGGGGGTCAATTTTTTGCCTAAAATTTGTAGACTTATATATAATTATATTCAATATTAAAGTTTGAATCTTCTTATAGTCCTGAGAAAAGAAGATCCATTGAATCAATTAGATTTACCTACAAGTTAATTCACAATTCAGCAGCTGATTCACTGGGTCTACTCTAGTTGGGACTAACCAACAGGATTTCAAACTGGACTCTCTATGGCTTACATAACCATTAACAAATAGGCAGGATCTTTTCAATGGTGGTACCAGCATCAGCTAGCTATAATTAATTTTAGCCCCTTGTTTGCTGTCAAATCCCTTCTAGATGGTTTGAAGTAAAAAATAAATAAAGAATGAATACCTTAGCTATGTCCTACATATTGCTGTCAGCATTTTTTCTTATGAGATATGAAGCTGCAAAATTGCAGTCTACATTGTGCTGATATCAATGAGATTTAAGTCTATGTAGGTCTTGAGGTTATATTTACAGAATGTGTAACTGCTTTTGTGCCTTTATTCTTATTGCAGTTCTCAGTGCACACAACAAAACTGTATTTTGTGCTTGGAGGCTTGAAAAAGCGTTTTGGTGATGGAAGTACTGTAATAAATATATTTGCTCCGTCACCATTGTCTCTCCTGGCTTGAAGCCACTCCTTTCTTCCTCCAAAGAATTGAATCGAAATATTATATTTGGGAAAGCAATTGAAGAGTTTGATCTATATTTGTATGTGTTTGCTCTGTTTTGTTTGTTTTATCTTACTGGTCACTATCTATAATTGTTTGTTTTATCTTGCTGGTCACTGTCTATAATTGTATTGTTTTGTTTTTAATGCAACTTATATTGTAGTATTTGTGGGCAACTACTAAATTATATTATGAAAACAACTACCAAAGAACTATTAAAATGAGTTCAACTGACAGAAAAGCTTAATATCATAGGAGAGATTTAATTTATCATTTGAAAAGATAAAAAGTTCATATCAGGTGAGCATGTCTTCATAGTTCCACCATACCATAATTCAGGGACCTCCACAGAAAAAAAGCTCTTTCCAGTAGACATTTGCTTGAAGGACCTCTGATTAATTGAATTTATGGCTAGATCCATTTGGGACAAGTGACATTTTAGATGTCCCTGTCCTAGTTTGTTAGAGTGTAGGGACTTGCTTGTGCTGGATGGGGTTACATTCCCCCTGAAATCTCAGGCTTGCAGGCTTGGTCTTCTCCTGGACTCAGCTCTGAGGCTGGATGCTCAGGTCTCAGCAGTGGCCAAGAGTGCATTTCCACAGTTAAAACTTGTGCACCAGCTGCGCCCGTTCCTTGAGATGTCAGATCTGGCTTCGGTGATACACATCTTGATTACATCTTGTTTGGACTACTGCGGTGCACTCTACGTGGGACTGCCTGTGGAAACTGTTTGGAAACTTCAGCGAGTTCAAAACGCGGCAGTTAGAATGCTGACTGGAGTCAGTTACAGGGAGCATATAACTGCCTTGCTAAAATAGCTCCGCTGGCTACCTGTTCGTTTCCAGGCACAATTCAAAGTGCTGGATATGACCTATAAAGCCCTAAACAGCTTTATAGGTCATATAGGTCCAAGCTATCTGAAGGACCGTATCTCCCTGTAGAAACCAGCTAGAGCCTTAAGATCTGCTGGGGAACGCTTTCTCTCTGTCCCACCACCATCCCAGGCTTGCCTGGTGAGTACACGGGAGAGATCCTTCTCAGTGGCTGCTCACACCCTGTGGAAAGCTTTTCCACAAGAGGCTAGGTATGCCTCCTCCTTGTTCTCCTTTTGCCAGCAGGCGAAAACATTTCTGTTTAAACAGGCTTTTACATAAGTCAGGTAGCTTTATTTATTAACTTGTTGTAAATTGACTATTGTTTTAAGTGTTTTATGATTTTATATCCTTTTAATGTTTTTTTAAACTATTTTAAATGTTTTAATGTGTTTAATGTTTTTAATGTATTTTAATGTGTATTTATTGTTGGAAGCTGCCTTGGATTCCAACTCTGGGAGAAAGGCAGCCTACAGATATAATCAATCAATCAATCAATCATTCTTTTTCCCTAGAGAGTTATTGGTTAACTGTCTTTCAGAAGAACTTTTTTATTTGAAGCACTTCTGGGGAGTGTTCTAGCTCTTTGATTGTTTGGTTTGGTTTTAGTGGTGGATTTTTAAAAATATTTTTTTTAAATGTAATTATCACTTGCCATGAGTGTGTTCTGTTACAAGTTGTCTTAAAAGCCTTGTGGCCATACCACGATTTATAAACCAAATAAATAAAATAAAATACTGAAAGCACACACATGGACACACACAATTTGAATCACCACTAAAAGTGTAAACCATCAAGTTACCACTTCATAGTGGTCTGGAGGACTTTATTTTCTAGCAGCAATTTATCCTGTTGCACAGCATATGCTTTTTGAACTGAGAGAGGTTCAAAAATAGTTTAAATCACCACAAAAGGTGCGGACAACCAAATGACTACTCTATAGAGACCTGGAGGACTCTGTTTTTTAAACAGCAGCTTGCTATGATGTGTCTTGCTTTTTCAATTGAAGGAAATTTCAGAAATGGGAAACTGCCGAGTAGGATGCATGTGAGTTTATTGGTTTAAACTGAGAAACCTACTAGGTATGTTCAGCCTGTTAGGCACCCCTGAAGTAAGTGATGGGTTCTCAGCCCATGTTTCTTTTTATTTGTATTTATAAAGTAGGGTTCAGTATTATGGCATGATGGAACCATTACAGCTTTTTAATGTATGCAAAACAGACTTCATGCTATTTTCACTAGAAAGCCAAATGTACTTTATCACCCCCAGACTATATGATCTTGCACAATTAACTTCACTAGAATGAGTAATTCCACTTATGTCAATAGAGCTCTTCACAGTAATAACATTAAGAACACTTTTTTTTAAAAAAAAAATTAAGCTGTTATAGCTTAAATTAACCAATTCACATTTTTGCATATATTTTTTGTTATTTGAGAAACATAATGATTTACTACACAATTGTTTACTCATGTTTTTAAAGAAAATAGAAATAAATTTAAACTAACCCTAAACTAGGCTTTTAACATTTTGTTTACTTGAGTAAACAATGGTTTGAATATGCACAAGAGCAAGCAAAAGTGCAGTGTGACAAAGGCTATAATGTGCTCATTTCCTTCAGAATAACTCCCATTGAACACAATGGGCATGCTTATGAATAGACATGTATAGGATGTGAGCTGTGAATATGAATGAAGCATTGTAAGAAAGAAACAAAAAGATCTAACCATATCACCAATTTGCTGTAGCCCAGGGATGAGGAAGGTGTGTGGTGCATCTAGTCCCTTTTTTGGAACCTCTCAAGCCCCCAGGAAACCTTAAAAGCTCCCAAATACTGTAATTTTATTTTATTTTTTTTGGGTGAGAAAGTGTTTGAAAATTGTCCAAACCACATCAAAAGCTCTGAAAAATATAGTGGCTTGGGTGATTTTCTCTCCAAACCACTCCCACGAAATGCCAATGCTGAGCTGAAATCAAAACTGGAAGGAGTGTGAGTCACTTTTGGGTCTCCTATACGTATTGGTGAGGCTCCTCAAGGGTATGCCAGAATTGAAATCAATGTGTTTGACATCAGTAGCAATATGAACCAAAGAAGCAGAGTGCTTCTCAATTTTAAGTAAGCCTCAGCTACGTCTGTTCATTTTTTAAAAAACATGTTGAAACAGCATCACTGAATTCTAATATGTCTCTGTATAGTTTTGTGAAAAATTGGAATTTCAAAGAACTGATGCCTGTTTGAGTGCATTTTAAAAAAATTGTGCCTCTTTTCTAAAATGTCTCCCCCCCCCATTTTCATCTATGGCATAATTTTAGACATACTTCTTAAACCTATTGTGACAGAGGTTGTTCACAGAATTGTTTCTGCCTCAGTACAGGCTTATTTGCGTACTTGGCCGCTTAACTTTAGGAAGGGCATGCTTTGAAGCCTTTAGTTCCTTTCATTTAAATGTTTGTATGGCACTAAAATATATAATTCCAGGAGTGTTGCCATAGATTTACAATGGATGAAATAAAAAGCTGAACTCTTGAAAGAATGCTTCCTTCCAAACAAAGGAAAGATAAGAGTATAACAGATTCCCTATTTTATAAAAATCCTTGTCTATAGCACTACAGGTTTCATGAACCTAGGCCTATCCTTTCCTGTTATGCATTGGGGTAAACTGCTTAAATAAATGTCCAAGTTAAACCTCAGCAAATTCTTCCAAAGTCCTGGGTAGTATTTAGTGTCCTGGTGATATTTTGAGAACGTACACTACCAACTTCAAAACTCTTCATTGAAAAGAAAACGGATGCCATGTATCTGCCATTCTTTTTTACTGTGGCAGTTTCAGGTGCATTGCTATTAGAAGATTTTTGACAGAGGTAGTCGTAAAGGGATACATTGATTTTTTTTCCTTTTAAAAGAGGCAGAAATTTGTGACTTACTGATTTTTCTTGTTGCTGTTCATTTTGAATACAAGCAGTCTCATAGGGATATCTGCAAGGACGAACTTAATTTAGAAAGAATGTTGTGACACCCAGATAAAGGATCAACATGTCTTACATATTTTTTTCAGTTACGTATAAAAATTAGTTGATATCCTATCAGGTTGCACAAGTTGATGATGCAGGAATAGTGCCATGGTGGTTAAAATATAAGACAGGCCCTTCAAACATCACTTAAACATTAACTTAATGTTCATGATTAACATGCGTTTTGGATTGAGATATCTTTTATGAGATAGTTTAGGCTAAGAGAAAGTGACTGGCCCACCAAGCTTAATGGCTAGTGGGAACTTGAACTGGCGTGTCCAAAGTCCCCATCTAATATGCTATATCGTTTGCTAGCTCTGAGTGTGTTAAGGGTTTTAAAATCAATATCAGTGAAAACACTGGATTTATAACTAGTTACTTTGTCACACATTGTGGGGTCAACATGGCACAGATTGATGTAACATTCTTTAAATGTGGAATGCTTTAGAAGAGGATTCCATGATTACAGCTGCTGCAGAATGCAACCAATCATTCGTTAGTGTGCAGAGAAGACATAGCATCAGTGCATTTTCAACAATAATTGCTGATCTATTCCTGAGTGCAATTCACAATTCATTTGCTAAGGAATATAGCCTAGAACCTAAATGAGCCATTTCCACCATACTTTTACCATTGTGTTTTCTGTTATCAGTCCCTACAACTTGGGTATTTATTAAGTTTATATCCTATCTTTGCACTAATAACAGGCATCTAATTGTAATATTCTGAGAGCCAGCATAGTGTTGTGGTTTTTTAAGTACTGGACTAGGACTGTTGAAGACCAGGGTTCAAATCCCTCCTCGGCCATGAAAACTCACTGAGTTGCAGCCTCAGAGGAAGGCAACGGCAAGCTCCCTCTGAACAGATCTTGCCAAGAAAACCCTGTGATGTTAAAGATGATTTTATGTAACAAGGGTGTGTGTGTATGTGTGTAGGTATATTTGTATATGTATGCATATGAATGAAACAGGAGAGACCTAATAAGAGTAAATTGCTTGTTACCACTGTGTACTGTCCTGACCTTTGGTGAACCAAAGATATCATTTTGATATCATAATTTGGCCCTACTCTGCCACCAGCCAAGTGTTTGTGAGGCCCACTGAACAAGCGTGAAGCTAGGCATGGCTACTACTTGCTGCTCCCCCCAAACCAAGCCAGATATTGCCAGATCTGCTTTAGGGGACCTCCTGAAACAAACACCTTCATTACAAATGCACGCCACCACAAAGGGATCCTCTGCCCTGAGAGGGCACCTTGACGAGCTAGGTACTTAACTGCCAAGCTAGCCGCATCTACATACCGGCCATACCATTGTCAATTTGGGCTTTAACTCAATCATGCAAATTCTGACCTTTCGGAGGCTTTGTCTCCAACCCAAAACTTATTGTTTTCACCTGAGACCAGACTAACCTGCGGTCGTTCTTTCCGCTATAAAAATCCCCCGCTCTGAGAGCTCTTCGGAACTCTCGCCAGATCGCTTGGACTTCATTCTGCCTTGCTTGCTTCATTCAGCAGATTCACCTCGGCCGCCACGTCAGGTTTCCTTTTCTACAATTGGCTTCTCCAGGACTGTAGGACAGGTGGCGTATCACCCATTCCCCTTGAAACTCTCTTTTCCTTTTCTAGTTAGGAGTGTGTTTGTGCTTTTCTTTAATAACTGTTTAATAAATCTTAATTGTTGTTTGAACTATTTGCCTCCTCACTGACCTGACGGTGTAGACATAGGGTAAAAGATCCTGCTGCTTTACCCTGCCTCTCGTTAGCCAAGAGAGTGCTCCAGGTAATTTTCCCCATCTTGGTAGGTTTGTTTGGTTATTTGGGCGCCCCTCCAGGGACCCCCAATTCACAGGGTAACATGCTTATTGATAAATAGAGTGTACCACGTTTATTCTGAAACTGAAGTTGTGATGATGATGATGATGATGATGATGATGATAGGCTCCTAAACATTAGTGATCCACCTTGTAGCTATGTATGTAAAATATGATTAGATATATGCTCTTTTAGTCCTAGTGATGCGTAAATATCAGGCTGTGTTAAAAGAAATTAGTCAGAGAAAACGAGAAATTTGGCTAGAAAGTTGCATGCCCTGTGTTTTGATGCAGGAGTATAATAATCCTGCCATTTTTTTCTCTCTTCAAATAGGTGCAAGAGGCTTGCCTTGCAGCCTTTAGCTTATCTTTGGCGTCAGGATCAAGAAACTTTGCTCAAAGAAATGATATCATCAAACATTCAAGCTATAATCATAAAAGTGGCAGCTTTTGGTAAGAATCCAAGCTATATTAGTAGTAGTAGTAGTGCGGATTATTTTGTTAACAAGGAAAAAAGAAAAATAGCCATGATAATGTAAAAATCTGTTTTGAAGTTAAGATGTGATAAAAGAAAGAAAAGTGTATGAGAGGGAAGTGAAATATGGTATATGAGTATGAAGAATTTTATTTGCATGACTGTAGGTCTAAACAATTAATGGAACTTGTCAATGATAAATATTTTCGGCCCCATACGGTAAGAAAAGTGAGAAACCACTTTCATGGTCATCATTAAATTTGCTCAGTGAGTGTGTTTTTCAATAAAGGTTCATACATAATTCAACAGTTTACAGTTCACTCATATATGAAAGATACAAATGGGTTGCTAGACATTGGACCATTATCGCTATAAAGTATAATCAGCTTTGATAAAAGGGTTTAAGGAAGAACTTTGCTAACAGCAATCCATATATATCTTTCCAAGGACCAAACCAGCCGTGCAGCTAATTAGTGACAGGCTGATAGCCCACTCCTGGCATAAGATAGTTTCGTATTTTCTAACCTTCCTCCTCACATTCCACCTGACTCCTCTCAGATTACATAGGTGAGTCTTCCTCCTTCTGCCTTACCAGACTACCCTTAAGTTAAGAGGGAAGATAACTTTTATCCTGAAATATCTGTGAAGGTCTGCCTTGGTTTTATACTTCATATCTGCAAGTGGCTTGGTCTTGGTCTAGTTATACTTGTGGCTTTGTTACAGCATACAGATCACTTACAGCACAGCACTGCATAGCAAGTTTATCATATGTGTAGTGATTTGATTGTGATTACTTAGAACAGCGGAAAATCAGAACAGTAGCCTAAAATAATTCTTTATAGTAGCATTCCAAAGAAACTAATTATACATATTTCACATAGGAGGCACAATGTGTCTGAAGTGTGTACTTTTCACTACAGAGCCAGAATCTATGCAGTGTTTGACTTTCATTGGTCAAATTGTGATTTTAACTTTGAACTGACCTATCAGGAAAGATGGTTTGACTGGTCAGAAAGATTTGTCCAAGCATGATATTGAAGTCAGGTTTAGCGAATGGTGTGTGTGTTCTTTAACCACTCAAACTGATGAGAAACATATTAATAGGACAATACATCATTTTAGAATTACAGCCACTGAACAGTATTTCATGTAAAAGTATTAGATGAAGGTTTAGGTATAAAATTTGATATAAGGACCTTTATCTTTTTGGGGTCAGTAGAGGTTTGTGGCCCATTAGACCAAAGAATGACCAGCATAATAGGGAAGAATCTGTTCTACATGGGCAGATAAAAATATAGTTCTGATAAATTGTGTTATATCATCTTGACATGAATCAAGTCTCATTGTCATCCATGAGATGAACCATTTAATGCTTTCTTTCTTTTAAAAAAACAACATGTTTATGTCTTGAGGGTAGTATTGGTAAAAGACATACATATATATATAATACATTGTGCTAGAACTGAAGTATCTATTAGAAGAAGCAATAAAATATTAATCCTTCTTCAGCTATGATGTTTTGCAACAATCAATTTATTGTTACAGCAGTTTTGGTGCAAACGGTAACATTACACCATCCTAGTTTCCTTCTGTGCTTTTCTGTCACTTAAACAGAGTAAGAAAGATGATTACACATACGTGTGCACGTATGCGTGCGTGCACACACACACGCACACACTAATTCTGTGTTCAATCAGAAGTTATAGGAGATGTTATTTTTTGGTTGGTTCTGATTAACTCATTTCTTCTTCTTTTTTTTAAACATCTGTATCTGTTCCTGTAAGATGTCTTTCTTGTCCTACTTTATGGCATAAATCTATTATCCTAAAGAAGGAAAGAGAGTAATTGTAGCTCAGGTTCTAGAAACAAAAGCAGGAACACATTTTTATAGTACAATATCCTAAGGCCAAATTGTTACAAAGCATTCATGTATGCCTACAAATCATACTAGATGGATGATGGTCTGGACAAAGGCCAATAAATTAATTTTTCAACCTGAGAGGAAGGTACTTCTGGGTGGTTGTCATGCCTGAGAACTGAGTGTGCATCTTCTTACAAATGAGTTTCTACTCTCCTTCAAACAGAAGATACATAGCATGGTGGTACTTCTGGATCTAGCTTTGTTCTTTGAGGCCAGATGACTTTGTTGGCTTGGGGCAGCTTTTACTAGCTCTGGCTGGTTCAGCAGCTGCAGTTGTTGCTGGATAAGGCTAGACTGATCATGACCTTGTAAACTCTTGGATGAATACCTATAAAGCAATAGTTCTCAACCTTTGGTCCACCAAGTGTTTTAATCTCCAGCTTCCAGAAGCCTCAGTTGGCGTGGCCAATGGCCCAGGAGTCTGGAAGCTGAAGTCTTAAACATAACCACTGCTATAATTGTAGCATATGTGAAATTGACTTTGAAGGCAATCTGGAACATTGAACTGGTACAGTATAGGACTGTTAGGATACTGAAAGGCATTGATTGCAGGGGCCTAATTCAAGATAGTAAAAGGCCTTGAAAAGCTTTGAGACCAAAACATCCAACAGAGCGCCATTCCCTGTAATAGTGTTTCTGTGCCTTAGGCTCCTGCATCTCAAAATACTGTCCACATGTTATTTGGCAGATAGGACTAGAGGCTTCTCTGGTATGGTTCACTGTTTGTGTAAGAAATAGTGATTCAATGTTAGGTCAAAACCTTTCTGGGCATTTTAAATTAATCAGATATGTCCTGTTTTTTAAGTCATGCTTTCACGTTTTACTGTTTTATTTTATTTTGTGACTGTATGACATTTTTCACCAATTTGATGAATAGTGATTTATTACTATTTGAATTAATAAAAATGAATGAACGATAACAAGTACTTGTCCCCATATTGTGCTCCATAATGGTCAATTCACATTGTTGGTTTTATTTTTAAATGTTCTGTGGAATTCAGTCCATATTGCTTAACAGGAAGTTATGTTTTGAGATGGATGGAAGGTTGTCTGTCTGTCTGTCTGTCTGTCTGTCTGTCTGTCTATCTATCTATCTATCTATCTATCTATCTATCTATCTATCTATCTATCTAATTTTAAAAATCCCCCCAAATTCCTAGAAATAGGTAAATCTTGAATGATATAGAAAATGACTCTAGGGGTGACTTTGCCTGTGACCTGTGGCATCCCTAAAGCAAGATAAACTTGTCTTTGTATCACAGCCGCTTAGAACAAGTTTAGAATGGGCTTGCTCATACACAAAGAGCCCTTTGTGTCATCTAAAGAAGAAATACCTTAAATAGTTGTAGATAGTAATTACATAAAAATGGCGGGGGTTTTTTTTCCTTTTTTTTTGGCTACAGGTAGAAAGAAAGATCTTATCGGACTGAATTTCTCACCTGCCCAGGGCAGGCATAATTAGATGTAAGCAAATTTGATGGAGCTTGTGTGCTCCAGGGCAATTCTGCAGTGCTTTAATAACTGTGTGCTTTATTAAAGTAGGTTTAAGGTATGACGGCTGTTTAACGTATCAAATGGCAAAGAAGTTAAGGTATGGGTTACCACTTTACCTTTTAGAGGAATAATCAAAGTTGCTTTTAAGCTAAATTGCAGTAAATGTATTTGGAATAACACATTTAAAAGTCTGAGGGGTAATGCATTAGATGCCATATTGTGCAGATGTGAAAGGAATAAGCAAATATGTAACATGAGCTTGACATTCATCAACACTGGCAAGCTCATACAGCCTCCTATAGCTCTGTTTTCCATTAGTTTAATGACATCAGTAAGAAGGTATAAGACTATATACAACACATAATTATACAAGTAAATACACATTAATTTTAGAACACTTTTCTAAATCTACATTTACAAATTAATATTTGGTGATGGTGAGTTTTTCTTCTCAGGAGGGTAATGTGTTTTCTCAAGGTTTTTCCTGACCAGAAAGTGGATCTCCTTACAACAAGGAAGTTGATTGCGTAAGAGTGTTGCTGTATGTGAACTGCTGTTGTCTGTTCTTAGTTCTGAGCTATAGCGCCAAGACTGCGTTTGTACAGGTGGTTCTTGGTTGCCTCCTGTATCATAATAATAGTGGTGGTGGTGGTGGTAATGTTAGTTACAAATACTAGTAGTAGCTGTTATTTCACACTGCATAGCTCAGGTGTTCAACATCTTCCAGATGCATTTACTAGCCTATAAGTTAGGTTGTTAATCTTAATTGGAGGCTGAAAGGACAGTTTGTCTAAGACCCTAATGAGTCAAGAACTGACCGTCATTACTGCTAATTTTTCTGCACTTGGCAAAAAGAAATAACACATACACCTAACTTGTTGCCAGAGTTTGGTCAACAGACAGCACCAGAGTACGGAGGTCAGAAAAGGCTACAAGCCCAAAGATAAATCAGCAGGAGAAAGCAAGGAACATCATGGAACTAATCAAATGGAGAAGGGTGGGTCACAGTCCATCAGTAGCTTATAGCTTTGGGTATGGGTAAATGTGATAGCTATCTTGAAAGAGTGGTGTCAACCAACTTCAACAAGAGCTTCTTGGGAGTCAGGACTATTGTGTATACTATAAATGACTTGAATGGAAACACCAAACAAGTACTGAAGTCTCTTGATGACCTCTGAGAAAGAGCAGAGGCTTTACATTTCAAAGTTTCTTACTTTAATTATTGACTCTTCTTGCTTCATGCCCATGCTATTCTAAAAGCTATTGATGGAAAGTAGGCTTATAATAGTAGCATCTAGTTCTAAAGCATATTATTTAGGCAGATAAATATCCAGTTCTATTTTAAGTAATTATTGTTATTTTTATGGTTGTTTATTCATTATTCCCACATTTCTCCCGATAGTGGGAATCAAGGTGGCTAATGACATATTTCAAACAGTATAAATTAAAAACAATACAGAACAGTCATAAAGTTTATAATTATAAAATTATAAACAAATTTATTAAGTTAAAATATTATACATTAAAATAATAAAATGTATTAAAAGATTATACAAACCTTAAAAACAGAACCACAAAACATTAGAGCCCAACCCTAGTTTGTAAAAGCCTGTTGGCATAAAAATTTCCTGACCTGCTGATGGAAGGAGAGCAAGGATGGGGCCATCCTGGCATCTCTAGAGAGGGAGTTCCAAAGTCTGGGAGCAGCCACCAAGAAGGCTATCTCCTTTGTTCCCACCAAATGAGCCTTAGAGGGTGATGGGATAGAGAGAATGGCTTCTCTGAATAATCTTAGAATTCTAGTGGGGTCATAAAAAGAGGTACAGTCCTTCAAGTAACCCGGATCCAAGCTGTATAGGAGTTTATAGGTCAAACCAGCAGTTTGAATTGCTCCTGGAACTGGAACAACAGCCAGTGGAGCTGTTTCAACATGGGAGCTGTGTGCTCCCTGTAGCCAGCCCCAGTTAACAACCTGGTTGCAGCTCTTTGGATCAGCTGAAGTTTCTGAGCACTTCTTAGAGGCAACCAACCCCACACATAATTTATTACAGTTATTTGAACAGGATGTAATCAAGGTGTATGTCACTGTGGGCAAATCCAACTTCTCCAGGGACAGGCACAGTTGGTGAACTAACTTTAACTGTGCAGAAGCATGCCTGGTCAGTGCTGTAATCTGGGCCTCCAGGCTCAGAGCTGAATCTAGCAACAGCCCCAAACTGCAAACCTGCATTTTAAGAGGGAGTAGAACCCCATCTGACACAGGTTGAATCTGTCCCCAGATCTGTCTTTCAACTGACCAGGAGCACCTCTGTCTTGTCTGGATTAATCTTCAATTTTATTTGCCCTCATCCAGTCCATTACAGTTGCCAGACACCAGTTTAGCACAGGAACAACTTCCTGAGAATTAGGTTGAAAGGTGTAACAGAGCTGGGTATAATCAGCATACTGATGACACCTGTTCTAAAAATTTTGGACAACTCCTAGTTTCCTGTAGATATTAAGTAGAATAGGGAGCAAGACTGAATCCGGAGGGGCTCCACAGGCCAATGCCCAAGAACTCAAGCAGGAATCTCCAAGCCAACAAGCTCAGAATGATACAATGATCAATGTATCAAAAGCCACTGAGAGGTCTGGTAGAACAAAGAAGGACAAACTCCCCATGTCCAGTTCCCTGTGTAGGCCATCCACTAAGGTGACCAAAGCTGCCTCTGTCCCATAACCAGTTCCTAAACCAGACTGAAGTGCATCTAGATAATCTGCCTCATCCAGGAAGTCCTGGAGTTTAAATGCCACCACATGCTCTAGTACCTTGCCCAAAAATGGAGGGTTAGGGACTGGTCTATAGTAATCTAGTATAGTAGGATCCACAGCCTCCTTCAGACCTGTTGGGACCCTCCTTTGTTGTAAAGAGGCATTAATCACTTCCCTTATCCACTCAGCAAGTCCTCCTCTGGCCTGTTTAATTAGCCAGGAAGGGGAAGAATCTAGAATACATGTGGTAGCTCTCACCTTTCCAAGGATCCTGTTCACACCCTCAGGCTACACAAATTGAAAAGTAGCTGTCAACACTGGACAGGCAGGGACCAAATTTATATCCACCGAAACAGTATCTACTCTGGCGTCTAAGAGCAGATCTGAGTGATTTTGTCTGCAAAATGATGGGCAAATTCTTCACAGACAGCTACTGAGTGGCTTACATTCTCCTTTGAGCTGGATCATAACAGATCCCTGACCACTTGAAACAGCTGTTCTGAACAGTTTTGTGCAGATGAACAGTGTTAGCCAGAAAAGCCTTTTTTGCTGCCTTTATTCCCTTCCATAGGCCTTCAGATTTTAGCCTGCTTTTGTCAGACTCATTTTGAGTTTTCAACTGCTGTCACCTTAGTGTCTGTTTCACTTGTTTTATTGCTGCCAGCTCCTTAGAAAACCAGGGGGCTGTGAGAAGGGACACTTAGGAGAGATCATGACTGCCACCCGGGTCATAGCCAAAGTTCAGCCAGGGCTTCAACTGGATTACCTGCTAAGGCAACAGGAAGCTCCCCGAGAACCATCAGGAAATCTGTCTGGATCCACAAATGTCCTGGGGCAGATCATTTTAATGGGTCCTGCAGAGGCGCTGGGTCCCAGCAAGTCTAAGCCTGACCAAGAACATGGCAATGGAACACTAGAAAACTCCTTCATTTCCAGATTTTAAAGACACTGATCATAAAGATTTATATATGCTAACTGTTACGGGACTTTTTATGCAAAAAATAGAACTGTACCTATTTAAATTACACTTTGATTTTTCAGGACAAAAGTCAGCTTCTAATCAGTTGTTTTATCATACAGACATCTTCTAAAGAAAGTTTCTATAATAAAACTTTTCTTATGAAGTGCAAGGAAAAGTGTACAATACGAGTTCAGTGTTTACAATTTACAATTTCTGCTGAATACCTTTAGTAGGATAGAGTACTGAATAACTGAGTTCTAAATAACCTGTGTCTGTACTTTCATCCTTTTGTGTAATAAGCTCTATCTGGTGTGATCATTTTTAGAATTCATGATACAGCAGAGCTTATTACTCTTACTAATTTTTCACCTATTATTACAGTGAGGATAGTCCACACAGTATTCCTCAAGTGAGAACTGCTTGTTGATATAACTCCCTTTTCTTCTGAAACATGTATCCTAATTTTAAAAATGCTCTGGGCATTTACAGCAGATACGAAGCAGGAGTGTATTCTGTGTTACTAGCCTGGCAGTGTCTACATAACTAATGAGAGGGAAAAACAATTCGGGATAGCTTCATCATATGTCTTCTCTGTGGAACTTTATGGTTAATGCCTTTGTAGAAAGACCATACTAAGATGTGGAAGATGATAACTAATTTTGTCCCCCAAGTAAGCTTCAGGAAAGGTGGGTTAGGGGCATCTGGCCCAAGACTTCCTCAGACTTGGTGTTACCCTGATTTAAGTTTTGTTGTTTGCTTGTTCTGTAGTCTATTTGATAACTCTTTGTAGAACTGCGTGGTCAGTCTTCTAAACTACATTTGAAAGTAATTGACATAGAGCTTTGAGCATGGTGGTGAGTGTAGACTTAAATCATGGTGGTGAGTGTAGACTCAAATACTAGTTATATTCCCTTTTTGTAAAACTGCACGTTCCCAAGATACACAAAACTTAAAACAGATAAATAGTGTAATGGGGAGGGAGGAGTTGGCTAATTTTCCCTTCCAAATGTATCTTTTCCTGCAGAAGATTGAAATGTATCTCTTGGACTTCAGTAACCATGTATTTTTTTTGTTTAGTAAATTGAGTATATTGAGAGTGGTTTGATGGGAAGGGCTACAGTGCTTTTGCATTGTTTCTCAGGTAGTTAGTTGTACATTGAACATATTGAACATTGAACATATATAGTTTGTTGGTATCCAAAACATTTGATTTCACTACTTTTTGTTTTTTACTAATAAAAAGACATATACAAAGACAATGAGTATAATATGTATATTTCTGCCCTTGTCCTTCCTTATAGTTCTTAGAAATAAAAGAGGTCATTTTAGTATATGACTTTTTATTGGCAGAAAGCCTGCTAACTTTAATAAAATTAGTTTAAATGATCTGCCTTGCATGCATATCTTATGGCCTTTAAAGTCCAGCTCTTACTATATTCACTTGTTAAAGTATGTGGATTCCTGGGAAGGACATCATGTTGCTTTTACTCTTTCTTGATATCTACTTCTTTTAAATCTCTTGTTTGCTGCTTAAACAGCACATGCAACAGTAATTACCTTGGTAGACAGAGCTTTCATAGTCTGTTCTTGGGCTGTGGAATGTAAATGCACTTGACCTTTTTTGTTCCAGACATATTTCCTCCATACTGTTGTCACTTTAATTCATTTAGTACCACAGTTCACATTATTAACAATAATAAGGAAGATCTTTATCAGATGTGTTTGAGGGGAAATGGTACTACAGAGGTCATCTTTCACCTTTATTCTTGTTTTTATCTTCCATGTGAATATTTTTTTTAGGATAAATGTGGCATATCCTGAAAAAGAGAAGAATATCTAGAGAAGAATCAAGTAGATGAGACATTCACAAAAGCACTTATACACTAAAGTCAAGGCATATGCAAAAGGAATAATTGAATGAGAGCAAAATCAGAAAAATAGTACAATGAGGATGTGAAATAAAAGTTGCAATATGGAGGATAACTCTTGTTCGTTGATCCAGTCAGTAAGGCATATTGTCATCTAGGATATTCCATTCCATTCTCCATCCCACATGGTTTTCCAGTTTTCACCTGGTAGTCAAGTTCTTGGCATGATCAGTTCTTGCTGGGGTTTTTGTGTGTGTATGAGGGTTCTCCCAGTAAAGTGCTCTAAAGCCTTTTTTGGGGTGAATGAGCTAACTTGTTTTGACTGCATGAATGGATCCCTAAGATCAGTATGGATTGTAGCTGCATTCCTTGGGAAAGCAAATACAAACAAGGTCATCACTTATGTACACTTTCTAATTTATTGTATTGACCTGATCTGGGCAATACTTTTCCATATGTTTCCTAACGCCTGGCATAGAACTAAGTACATACCTGTCTTACTATATGCTAAATCCATTTGTTAGATCCAAAGTAGACCCACTGAAGCAACTGGAACATGGAAGTCAGTATTTATGTAAGTGTGATTGAGTGAGTATACTCTGTTGTGATTAAGGCCATTTCCGCACTACAGTGTTGTAGTGCTATTATTCCACTTTTATTCCACTATGGAATCCTGAAGTTTGCAGTTTAGGGACAGGCATTTAAAATTCTCAGCCAGAGAGCTCTTGGACCTCAGTAAAATACAAACCTCAGAACTCCACACGCTGTTAAAAGTGGAATAATAGCACTATAACACTGTAGTGTAGAAATGGCCTAAGACCCAACATCCATATTCGATGCGACATTTGATGTGTGTCTGCAAGGTTGAACAGCATAACTGATTGCTAGAGATGGTTTTGGTCCATGTGACCTGGCTTTCATGCTCATAGACTCACACATGCATGTCTAGTCTTAGAAAAGACATGCACACACATACACACATGCCACTGCCTGTAGTAAAGAGATGAGAAAGCAAGTTGTTTTTGTATTGATGAAATAAAGGAAACTTTGTTTGTTGCCCTTAGCTTGTTTGGATGAGAATTTCATTGAAACAAACTATTGTTACGACTGTAGTTCCTGTTACAAAAGAGAAATTTAATGTTTTTTAAAATATAGCCACTCTGTTTGCTGCACAGACTTCTGCAGTAAAAACAATGAAACCATGCTTGTGATAACAGTTTTCTGCCATGTATGTACTGATCCTCTGAATTATGGTCACTTTTTACTTGAATATTTCTTATGGATAGACTCTGTATTGCACAAGATTTCTAAATTAAGTGATTTTGCCTGCAGAAGTAATAGTAAGCACAATCCTTTCCAGGATTAGTTAGAATGGAGGCCCTTTCATAGGGCTTACACTTGTGTAAGTGTGAATGGGATTGTGGGTTTGATCTGTAATTATGCTTATAAATCTTAAAGAGGAGATTTGGCCAAAAGGTGATCTGGTATTGTAGGATAAAACTGTTTTTATGTACTCTCCTTACAAGTGGACTCCTTTTTTATTCAATAAAGGCAGATGGGATAGCGTGACAAAAATGTGTTGGTAATTGCTTTTTATCACTTCCCTTCTTATATGAAATCCTTGTTTTTGTTACATATGCATATATTGGAAGAATGTGGAGTCTATATATGTTTTCCATGGTTAACCATCTTGTCTCCTTCTGCTTTGCCATTTGCTGTTGCAAAACCTATTTTTAAAGAAAGGCACTAGAGTGAAATCCTTTATAAATATGTGTGCTTTGTACCTTAACTTGCTTCATAAAGCCCGTTAATTCAAGCCAGGCTAGTCAGCATGTCTTGATGTGTGTCTTGAAAGGGATAACGAAGAAGTGAAAGGAACAGTATCTCAAGGTGGAGCAAGTTTCTCTTTTGCTTTTTCCTTTAAGTACTTTGTTTTTATTATTTTGGCTCTGTTAGAGCCATCCAAAAAATGCCAGAGATTGTCAAGTTGTGTGTTGGTGGAGCAAAAGAATGTTGGCTGAATCAGATTGTAATGATTGATCTCTCTGTTTTATATGATGGTGTTTGCTTATATATAGTTTTTTAAAGCTGCATGTAGACTTTTACAAGTTAGCTACATTTTGTCTAAATGAACATATGCAGTGTCGTTGACCTCTTTTTCATTTCTTTTTTTCCTCTGCTGAAGTGACTGTTCTCTGTGTATATTTCAGTACTGTTCATGTTTTGAAAATGAAATCAAGCATGAGATTTACCCTTCACTAGGTAAATTCACACTTTTGGTTTTGACTGATACATAATCTTTTTTACACATGAACCACATGAAAAGCATAATGCATAGGAATAGGTTGTGCGTTTGTGCTGCTGAACTCTATACAGTGTAGTACAGTTAGTATACTGGAGAGGACAGAATAAAGCAACTACCCAAATTTGGAGGAAAGGCCACCTGTGTAACTCCTCCAGCCCCTTGTTGTATGTGATACACCATCATGTTATTCAAATGTCTGAAGGCAGTGTTTGCTCTGTAACTCTTCTTCACAGATTTAAGGGTACAGTGGAACTATTTTGAATCCAGTAGGAGTTGGAATATATAATTACATTTCAGAGTTGCATACTGGCCATTAAAAGCTCTCCAGTGTATCTTATGAGATATCCATAATTAGAGCCAAATTTGTCTGATAGCTCTTCATGGGGATGATTCTTGTGTAGGGTTGTTCACACTCCTTTAGAAGTATACATGGAGTCTTGGATGCAGTGTAGCTTATTTCTTAATTTATTATTTCCTTGGATCATATGTTATTTTCCTATCCACCTGTTCAAAGAGTCTCTAGCAAAGTGTCATCATGTAAGTACCTTCTGAGATGCCTGCTGCATTAGGGACCTTTCAGAAGCAGCCAAATGCAGTATTCAGTCTCATGTCTCTGCCTATGGTAGTGCAAAGTGAATGTAATGGCGCCTGGGGGAATTATTTCACTCAGCTTTGATATAAATACTTGTCCTGCTAAATTGAGACATTAAATGG
The DNA here is from genome assembly GCA_948472985.1 of Iguana delicatissima. Taxonomy (NCBI): domain Eukaryota; kingdom Metazoa; phylum Chordata; class Lepidosauria; order Squamata; family Iguanidae; genus Iguana; species Iguana delicatissima. Next base: position 347,573 of record CAOKZL010001423.1, read on the forward strand.
TTTTATTCTCTTAAATGGCAAGTATTTTCAGCTTGAGTGGCTTCCAGGGGCTTTGTTCCTTTTGCATCCTTTAAGGATATTCTTTGCAGTCTGAAACATCACGACTTTTTGATGCCTTCTGTCACAGTCCCTCTATCTGTCATATCAGCTTATCATCCACCCACAGAATTCTCCATGGTGTTTTCACAACCCATCACTAGATGCATTTGAAAGGACCTCTACAGTCTTTCTGGGTTTTTTTTGAAGTTTTCCACCTACATGGGACCTGAATCTTCTGCCCTCTGTAGTTTACAAACGAACATGAGATTGCTCTTCAAAGTTGTTTCAGGGCTTTAATTAAGCTAATCATTCATTCTTACCCTGGTCCTTAATAAATGAAGAACACACAACCAGCACCAAATATACTTGTTCCAAATAAAGGGGATATTGTCAAATCAGTGCAGCAGCCATTTAAAATAAAGGTATCAGATGGGCAGCACATATTTTCAAGCTGCTTCTAAGTGGGTCATACATGGCATTGCAACATTCTGTACAACTGCAGCTTATTCTTCTGGAATGATACATTTTTCTTAAGCAATATGTAGAGATACATGCATTGTGTCAGGCCAAGTGCTACACATGGCTTGATGCTATTGGTGTGACACGACTGTAATTCCTTTTGTGACACACATTCTTGCACCATCTTCAGCTGAGGTGCTGCTTTTCATTTTCCTTTTGTGGACTGGACATAGTCATTCAGAGACCAAATCTACTTACCTGTCTTTGAAATTCTCTGGAGTGCCGTTGTCAGAGGAAGTCATTAACCTCAGTCTCCTGAGCATAGCCTTGAGGATAGTAAAAATATCCTATGACAGTCCTTCTTGCCGACTTCTTGCAATCCATTGGGAAGATTATTCAGCCTGCAAGAAGAGTACTGTTGGAAAACATTTTGGTAATCTCTCTGTGTGTACTTTGAAGCTCCCATTTCAGTAGTGAAAAAAAGAAAAGGAGAAGGGGAGGAGCCAAGTAAGTTCTCCAAAAGAATAATAACTAAACGTTTCTTTCTCAGCTCTAGGCTGCTCTTGTGTTGTACCATGTGGAATTGGAACCATGATCCATGAACCATCCATTGCTTTACTTCACTTTTCTATAACTGTAGGACTCAGACTTGTGTTCCATTCTTTTGACTGAATGTACATAGTGCATTGGTAAACTTTTTAAGTCCCAGTTTTCAAACAGAAGAGCCAAAGTTTCTTAATTATTGGCTCTCTTAATGCATACATTTGAAGCGTTTTATTGTTGTCTGGAAAGACTGTAAAACTGAATTTCAGTTTGGCAGGTTCAATCTGAATTAATTAAGGATGGAGGAACTTGAGTCTAATGCTATCTATATTACTTCATGTTGTGCTATATATAAGCATATTTTAAATTGAAACTCAAAATAATTTTGAAATGGCAAAAATAGGTTCAACTTATTAAAATAATCTGTTAATTAAAATCCTACTGTGTCTTCACATGCTAAGGGATGTCCCTTGCAGATATGCTCTCTGACATTTGAAATAAGGAAACTTAACTTGATTGAATTTGGTGACTGGCAGATATTCCTAAAATGGTGTAAATTAGTGACCAGAATATTGTTGGTGCATTAACACTGGTGAGGTAGTGGTTTGTCACAATGACAAAGTATCTCCATCACCAATGAATGTTGCCATACCAGTTCCCAAATAGGTCAGAAGGTAGCAGGGCACCTTTTTCACCTGATAGACCCAGCTTTCTTTGCTGCCATTAATACATGGTCTTTCTCTGCCCCTGCCATAACTGCCCACGCTTTGAGATCTGCTAGGGATGCTTTTCCCTAGCAGATGGGTACAGCTGGTGGGAACACATGAGAAGGCCTTCTCAGTGTTTGCCCCCAGGCTCTGGAGCTCCCTGCCCAGAAAAGATAGACTGGCACTCTCCCTACATTCTGTTAGCAGACAAATAAAGACTTTTCTGTTTCAACAGGTGTTTGATGACTGATTGTATAAAGCCTCACCTATTTTTGTGCTGGTGTATGTGTGTTTAATGTACATGTTTTAATGTTTTTTTTTATCCTTTAGTCTATCTTTAACCTTTGCATTTTGTCAACTTTGTGAGTTTGTTACTATGTCTTTTTTAATTTGTTGTAAGCTGCTTCGAGTCCTGAAGTGAGTATAGTTATGTTGGTCAATAGGACTGTAGCAGTAGTTTTCTTACAATAGTACACATCTGGTTTGTATATTCTATTTTTTCTTGAAAGATAAAAGGTTATAAACATATCTGCTTTTTAAAATGACACAGAAGATCTGCGTATTCCACAGTATGACTAAATTCTGGAAAGTTACTGATATCTCTCAGTGCAGAGAATAGCAAGATACTCTTTGTAATGCTGCTGTTAGCAAGGAGGTATATAGTCTGTGTTAGTGGATTTCTCAGAAATTAAACAGACTAGAAATTGCTTTTTAGACTCATTAAGCAACTAGTACCTGCATATACTGATTTTACCATTAAACTCTAGGCCATAGAAGTTGTGAAGTTAGTCCAATTCATCTTACTTGGCACTGCTAAACAGTATTTTCAAGCCTCTCATGATGTTTCGCCTATCATGTGCTGGAATTCTCTCTAAGAAATAAAGCTTTGCTTGCTTTCTTGACAGTGGATAATAAATTGACTGATATAATTCAGTCAGGGAGTTGAAAAATGCACTGAAAATAATGGGGCATAACATGCTAGGGTTAACATTTATTCATAGATGATGCAATTAAATAAAATGGGCATTAACTTCAAGGTCAGTCACTAAAGTAATAAAACTGAATATTTTAATTGAATCATAATTGCTTCCCGTAGATACATGCAAGTCAAGTAAAATGGATGTCAGCACTGCAAATTATGATTCTTCCTCCTAATTAATTCCCTAATTCTGCATGGAGCTTTTTAAGTCCTGGGCCTTGTTGTGGGTTTATTCACCCATCCAGGTTGTTCATACTTTTTCTCCCCATTCCAGCTATCTCATACTGGGAAAATGCAGTATAAGTGATTGTTATTCTGCTTTGGACTTCGGTGCATGGTAGAATAAAATAATCCTGTATTTTAGTAACTGTACTGTCTAGACAAAAAAGGATCTGTAAAGACAAATTTGACAATTTATATAAGGGCAAGATGATATTTTATCATTGTATATATTGTGAACACTGATAGATCAGTGAACAGTATTAACAAAATTAAAATGTATGTTTACTACTTAATGGAGACAGTGAATATCCAGTAATAGAGTTATTTTGCAGATATGAATGTGCAGTACCTTTCCTTTTGAACAGTCTCAGTATCAATACAGCATCAATAAGAATTAAAATTTTCCTTAGTCAAGTTGTGTGGAAAGTTAAAGTGCTTTTGAAGTGTTGTAAAAAAAAATAGAGCAGAAGAAAAGCCGTGTTGGATTAGACCAAAGAATTATCCAGTCCACCATGCTGTTCACATGGTGGCCAATCATATACCTAATAAAGCTCACAACCAGGAAATAAAAGCAATCTCATTATCGGTGATGTTATCTGGTCTTCTTTTAAGAACATTCAACTGCCATAACTACATTTTGTGTCAGAAAATACCACCGTTTAAGTATGTAGTATGTGAGGATGTACTTCCTTTTATCTAGCCTGAATCTCCTGCCATTTAGCTTCAGTGGATGATGCTGAGTTCTGTTATGTATTATGAGAGTTGTCAATGTCAAGCGGTGGCTAAGCAGACACAGAGGCAGGAGCTGAGTTTATGGCTTTAGTAATAAATAAAGCAACAGGTTATGTCACCAAAACAAACATTCAAGTCCCAGGGGCAGCAAACTCAAACAGCAAGGTTTAGCCTGGAACAGAAAGCCCATGACACAGGATGCAAATTCCCAGTTGGTAAACAGTTGTTGCCCCGTGCCCAACTCCAACAGCGTCTGTCTTAAATACACAGTCTTTAGCCCAGCTGGGGCTGATCAAATGTCTGTTGGCCCAGCTCACAGCTGGAGCCCCTCAAGACTTCAGGGCCGATTCATCAGACGCTTCTCCCGCAGCCGCTGAGACCTCTGAACCGCCCCCTTCTCCAGCCGCCTCTGAAGGAATGTGGGGGGAGGGTCTGCTGCAAACTCCTGGAGTCAGAAACACCAGCCTCCGTCGGGTCAGGAACACTAGCCTCTGCCTCTGGAGCACAAAGCTCTGCTGCAGGTACTGGCTCAGGATCCGTGCCCGGGACAGCTGTGGGCTCGCTGGCAGGCTCATCCCTAGCCTCTGAAGGAGCCCCCTCTCCCGAAGGCCCCTCCAAGGCATCCTCTCCCGGCTGGGAGTCTAAGTCTAAATTGGAGTCCAGGTCTGAATCGGCAGCATGCTCAGCCTGGCTCATGACAATAGTAATAGTAAGGATATTCCCTACCTACTATATAAAAGTCGAGTTTGTCTATAAGTTTGTGAGTTTGTCTGTTTGAGTCAGGCAGGCGATGATCTCACATGATTGGCTGCCTGTGAAGATACTATGGAATCTTGGCATTTGCCGTTTAAAAAGGAGCCTTTAAAATTCTCAGCCAGAGGGCTCTTGGGCCTCAGACTGGTTGCTGTGGAGATGAGGCCTAGCAGCACAGAGAAGGCCAATGTATTACTTCAGAAACCAAACCTCTGTATGTTAATAACTCTGAATACAGATTGGATGGGGGGGATATGGAGAAAAGTTACAGGTACTAGACAAGGCAGTTTGGTGAATTAGAGACACAAGATCTCAAATCTGAGTATTTCAACTGCATCTAATTCCTAAGGTCAGGTCAGGTAATTCCTAAGGTATTTCTAAAATGTATTACCTGTGAGAAAATAAAACGCCAGGCAATGCCAGGTAAATACACCAGTCAGTAATAAAAGAAGAAAGCTTCTTAATTTACTTTCTCCATACCATTCATAATTCTATACCCTTTCACCATGTCTTCCCTTGCCTTTTCTCTAAGCTAAACAACTCCATACATTGTAATGCTGCCTTATTCTCCAGTTCCTTGATAATTTTGGTTCTCTCTCTGCACTTTCCTAGCTATGAAATATCTGCAGAACCATACAAAGAATTTTGGATGTGAATTTATCTAAGGACTTTATCATATTGGCAGATTTACTTTTGGCTCCCTTTCTGATTTTTCCCATTTTTAGTGTTTGTTTTATTTTTTTACAGGAGCCGTGCACTGGGTTGATATTGTATTGAGCTATCTACCATATGTCTTTTCTTAGTCACTGGCAGCCCAGATTCCATTATATGTGAAGTTGAGAATTTTTACCCCATTATAGTATACTTAAGTACATTGAATCTCATTTGCTATTTAACTGCCCATTCTCCCAGAGTGAAACTGAATCTGCTTTTTGTTCTCCTTACCCTAGACAATTTATTGTCATCAGCAAGCCTGACTGCTTCAGTGTCAACAGCTAACTCTAAACTGTTGGTGAACTAATTAAAAAGCATGAGTCCCAGTACAAATCCCTGAGAGACCTCACTGCTCTCATCCCTGATCATTTATTCCTGCTCTGCACTTCCTATTCTTTGACTGTTGTTCAATCAATATTATCCCATGACTTCTGTGTTTTTGAGGAGTTCTTGTTACAAGTCTTTATCAAAACTTTAGAGGCCCAAGTAGACAGTGATTCCTATCCCTGTTTCTATTTACATTTTCAAAGAACTTTAAAAGGCTAGTGAGGCAGGATTTACCTTATGTTACAGAAGCCACGTTGGTTCTTTTTCAGCATGGTTATTTCTTCTATACGTTTCATAATGCTTTATACCAACTTACCTGGAACAATCATTAAGATAAGTAGCTTGTAGTTCCTGGACATTTGCTGGATCTCCTTTTTTAAAAATGGTATTAGATTGTCTACTCTCCAATCTTCTAGTACAGAGCTTGATTTTAGCATTACATTACATATTTTAGTTAGAATATCAGCATTTTTGTTTTTAAATTCATTGACATCCTTGATATCATCTAGACCTGCTGATTTGTTTGTAATTTGTGAGTGAGGTTTTGAATTTTTTGTCCCTAGTATTTGCTATTGGACAACTCTTCAGTCTGCCCTCCTGGCATACTTCATCTTCAGCAGTGACGGCAAGATTTATTCAGATTCTCTGCAATTATTTTAGAACTTTAATTTTATCGTTACCCCATATGTCCAACAGAAAAGGAAACTCAAATTGTGAATGTTTGGAACATTCTCGGGCTGACAGGAGGACCAATCCACCACGCATGGGACTTGGTCCTCGCGCCAGCTGACGCAGGAGTCTTTCACGAGCTGTTGCCGTTAAACGTTTATAAGAAACGACTCCCTGTCCCTCTCTCTTCAGTTAATTTCTCTCCTGCAGAACAGTTAGACGCGTTTTAGTCCCTCTCTCAGGATAATTGGAGAAAGAGACAGAAAAAGAGAAAGCATTTAATTTCTAACAGTAGGAAAGAAAGAAGAAAGCAATAATGGCGGAGGAGTGAACCGTAGCGCCACGGAGTTGGGCTCGGTCACTACGAAACACGGGTCCGTCCAGAAGACTGCCTCACGGCAGGCTTCGGACGAAGGAGCTGGAGGATCAATGCAGATAAGGGAGCATCGTATTTCGGAGGAAAAACGTGCTCCAGATCTCCAGCGAATTTTCCTCACATCTAGTGAGAGTGAGATGGACGAGACTAAGTTGGATAAAATGAAAAGACCCGTCGGAGTAAAAAACCCACCAGGAAAGAACACCGAAAAGAAGGGTAAAAGCAAGGACTCGGTAAAAAAGGGTACAAAAGCCCACGCGGCTACTAAGCAACTCACTTCAGAAGCGTCCGGCCGCCATCTTGGAAATACACACTCCAAGATGGCGTCGGAGGGTTCTGCCACACCTTCAGGCACGGCGGCAGCCATTTTGAGTGTGGCCGCGCCTGCGCAGAACACTTCAGAGAAAATTAAAGCGACAGCAGCAGAAATAGGCAGGGCTGTCACACCGCAGAGTCAGGAAAGCGGTGGAGCCGGCCAGACCGCATTAGCGGCTGACGGTGGGTCATGGAGCTTGGAGATGAGGCGATTCATTGAGGGATGGCTCATGAACGCGCCACAAAATAGAGCTGGCTCACAGCAGTTGCCAGAACAGGTACGCTGGGGGGAGCAGCACATAAACAGACCTGGTCTGACTGACTCCGTCCGTTCTGACATTCAGTTAATGATTAAGGAAACAGTGTCATCCCAAATTCAAGAAGTTATGGGGCAGTATTTTCCAGCACGTCCCACCTCTCCAAGGAGGTTGGTGGACAGGGCGGAGTATACCCACCACAGCTCAACATTGCAAGAGGAGTCATGCCAAACTGCAGTGACTCAAAATTATAACTCATATGACATTCATAGGGATAAAGAGAATCACATCAAACCCAGTCAAAAGAAAAGAAGAATAGACTATGACTGTACTTCTCAGTCGGCCATAGGAGCAAAGAACAATTCTTCTAGAGGAAAGGGGGCAATACAAATGACACGGAACTATTCAGCGGAGGAGCACACTACAGGGAGTGACCTAAATTATATGGATGAGGACATAGAGGAAGAAGAAGCAGACATAGAGGACTCAGAGAAAATGTTGTCTGAGGACGAGGAAGAGGAGCTGGATTCAAATAGAATGTTTGAACCAGAATCATTCAAAAGCCTACTTAAGAGGGTACTGCAGACTTTAGGTCTGCATAATGATAGGGCAGATAGAGACAGTGAAACAAAGTCCGGAGCCTTACCATCAGTGATAAGGAAGAAAGAGAATAGAAATGTAGAGTTCCCTCTGCCTGAACTTTTCAAAGAAATGATCATGGCAGAATGGAATACGCAGAGCAAAATCAGAAAGGGAGTAGCACAAACAAATAGGCTATATGCATTTAGGGAAGATGACGTTAAGTTGCTCAAGGTCCCTCCTGTGGACGGGCCCATTGGGGGTTTAGTGTCAGGTGCGATTATGCCCAAAGAGGGAGACACGCAGCTGAGGGAAATGGACGAGCGTAGAGCAGAGTCCTGCCTTCGTAAGGCGCATGAAGCAGCATCCAACATAATTAGAGCTTCCTCTGCAGCATCAATGGTGGCTAGAGCAGCGGTGCTTTGGTCTCAAGAGATTTTAGAGACTCAGGATTTCTCAGAGAGAGATAAGGAAGGCTGTGGAGCAGTTGCAGAAAGCCCTGAAATACATTGCAGATGCAGGACTGGATGCAACAGTGTATGCAGCAAAAAACGTAAACCTGGTGACGGTGGCAAGACGATCACTATGGCTTAGACATTGGGATGCGGATCAGAAGTCAAGAACGAATTTAGCTTTCGTCCCTTATCAGGGTGAACTACTATTTGGCCCTAAGGCTTTAGAGAACATCTTAGTAGAGACTAAAGATAAGAAACAAGTCATGCCGACCCTTCAAAAAAGAAAGGGAGAAAGAAAAGGCTATAGGCACTCTAACTACTCCTTTCGAGGAAGTAGGAATTACGGCTACTCAGGAAAATACCCAGACTGCAGGTCGGGTAGATTCCAGTGGAATAGACCAAGGCCACAAGGTACGAGGCAATACAGGGATAATAGGCAAGGTCAAGGAGGGAAGCTTGGGACGAATCCCAAGCGAGGAAAGCAACAGTACTGACTACGAGAGGATGAAGGTAGGGGGAAGACTTCTGTCTTCGGAAGCAAGTGGGCAGAAATAACATCAGATCAGTGGGTGCTAAAGGTGGTAACGCAAGGCTACAAGATATATTTCCACACTGCTCCAAGAGACAGATATCTTCCTTCCCCAGAACCAAAGGATCAGGAGAAACACAAGGTAGTGCTGCAGGAAATCATACATCTTTTGAACATAGGGGCCATAGAGCAAGTACCACCAGAGCAGATGATGACAGGGGTATATTCTGTGTTTTTTGTGGTACCCAAGCCGAACGGAAAACACAGGCCAGTATTAAATCTCAGGTATCTCAACAAATTCGTAGAATACAAGAAGTTCAAAATGGAAACATTGCAATCCATAAAGGACAACTTGGAAATTGGAGATTATTTGGCATCAATCGATCTCAAAGAGGCATACTTACATATTCCCATGTGCATGGAAGACAGGAGATACCTGAGATTCAATTACAAAAACAGTCACTACCAGTTCAGAGCGTTACCGTTCGGCCTAGCATCGGCACCACGGGTGTTCACCAAGGTGTTAATTCCCCTGATTGCATATCTCAGAACGCAGGGGGTACAACTGTTCCCCTACCTAGACGACATCCTGGTAAAAGCAAGGTCAGAGGCCAGGTTACGACAGGATGTGCGGTTGACAATCCAAACTCTGTCGGACTACGGCTTCTTACTCAACAAAGAAAAGAGTGTACTAACTCCGACAAGAGAACCAACACATTTAGGAGCCCATATAAGTACAGTAAAGGGCATGATGTACCTTTCCACGGAAAGAGTCAAGAAAGTAAAACAGGCAGCCCACAGGATAAGAAAAAACAAATCTATGGACATAATGCGATTGGCACAGATACTGGGCACTTTGGTATCCACAACACAACTAGTTCAGTGGGCAAGCTACCATGTGAAGCCTCTACAGAGGTTGCTGATGTCACATCAGGCAGCAATTGCAAGGAAGAGACATTACACAGTAGAGATACCACGGCATGTTCGGTCAGACATGTGTTGGTGGCTGCAAACAAAGAACGTGGAATCGGGAGTTCCTTTCCAAGTGCAGAACATGGTGCACTTAACAACAGATGCCAGCCTGTACGGTTGGGGAGCACACTGCGAAGGTATGGCCATTCAGGGACAATGGACGGCAATATAAAGAAAGTAAGGAAAAGATGATATAAGCTTCTAAAACGTAAATAAGTTTTGAAGAAGATTATCACCCTTTTGTAAAAAGAGAACTTGAATTATACAGTTATACCGATTGACAGTTCAAGACTGACAAAAGGATATATTCCTTCACACCTTACCATGGACTATTGCAACTCATGGTAACTAGCATTAGCATAGTTGACTTTGAAATGATTCTAGGTTCCTAAGGCCATGTTTGTAAGTTCCTATGTGAAATCTGGCTTCTTGCCATTGTGTGTTTTTGTGGGGGTAAGGAATGCAGGACCAGATGTATGAACCATTCATCTGGTTTAGCAAGGTAATTTCTGTGTTCACTACCTGCCTGATGGTGGTTCATGTGCCTCACAGAAATTGAGGCAGATGGCTAAACTCTGCATCAGGCTTTACAGGACAATACTAACTTGGAAATATGATATGTTTAAGTTTTACTCCAAGTCTCAAATCAAGTCTCAAGTCTCTACTTTCAAATCTCAAGTTGAGTCTCAAGTCCTTGCAGGATATTTTCAAGTCACATCTCAAGTCTGGGAGCCAACTTTATACCCCAACCTATATTCCAGAATTTCTCAACAAAGTCAAATAAAATCAGTTTTAACAATTTAAGCAGAGTTGGCCTTCCACATCTGTGATTTTGTCATCTTAAGTTTCAGAAGTGGGGAATAGGATCCTTCTTATTTCCCCTTCCCAAAGCTGGAGGCTTTTGTGTCAGTGAACATAAAAAGATTCTGCAGCTTCGGAAGTGGGGAATAGGGTCTCTCTGAAGCTTCAAAAGCTTTAGAAGGAAGGACCTTTCCTCCTCAAGCCCATTGCCTAACACATTTGTTATTCCCCTCTGAAAAATGCACCCTGTGTTCTGTGGACGAATCTTGCCTTCTGCTCTTAGAAAAAGTTAGAAGGTTCCTCTGATATGCAACAGGGAGAGGCTGCTAAGTAGACCTCAGGCCTGCCTCAAGCCCATTGCCTTACTCATTTGTTGTTTCTCTCTAAGAAATGTGCCCATACTTTGGGCTTGAGACAGATCATCATGTGACCAGTAAGGAAAAAAAGATGGAAGCATTTTTCAGAGTTCCCAGGTGAATGTGTTATGTTATTGAACCAAGGGCAGCAAGTCAGTCACTAAAAACAAACAAGTCATGAGTCGAGTCAAGTCAGTGTGTCATTTATTGTCAAGTTAAGTCACTGAAGGGACTTAAGTCTGACTTGAGACTGAGTCAGTTGACTCCAATCTACATCACTGACAAACAGGTCAGCAAATATGACCCTAGGTCAGCAAAAACTAATCTGTTTTCCTGGGTTGCAGGCAGTTTTAATTTGGCATACTGTCCCTCCTTCTTCATCTTTCCCTTTCTCTCCTTCTTTTTTGTTTCTTTTTCAGGCAGCTGTTCACAAGGAAAGCAATTCTCCCATGAGATTCCTCTGTCAGCAGAATTCTGAGATTTGCTGGCAGAAGAGCAGTTCTGCTAGCAGATGATTGTGCTTAATGAACCATGACATCTGTGAGTTAGAATTCCACTGTTAGGCTGCTGTCCTATGTGTACGAGGAAAGACTCTTTTGCTCCTTCAGATGTTGCTGCACTGCATGTGCTGTCAGCCCTAGCCAGCATAGCCCAGTTGGAAGGGAAGATGAGAGCTATACTTCAGCTATATTTGATTTCCCTTCCATAGTGTACATCCTTAACTTGAAACAAGTCCAGTTGAATTCTGCATAGGCTTGTACACTGTATTGAACTGTGTTATAATAAAATTTGAAAATTGCAAAGAATCACCAAAATGACTATGCAGTTTTTCTCTTTTTTCCCCTCTCATAATGAGCTAAGGGCCAAGCCAAGCATGATATCAGTTCTGTGACTGAAGTTAATATGCATGCTATTACTTGTGTAAATAGCACGTAATATTTTGTTTTGCCTTTTATGGGAATCCTATACTGTTGCCAATATAAAGTGCTCTTGAAAACCAAAAAGATTTTCAGGTAGCTGGGGGTTTTTTTGTTTTTGTTTTTTCATTCTTCATGTCTGTTGAAGAGATAATGGATCTCCCTTCCTTCTTGTCCTGCTGACACAACTATTTATATAACAGAAGCAGGTGAATTGTATTGGTGCAATTAACATCCCATCTACTCTCTTTGGTAGGGGCAAGGCAGAGCACAGCAGGACTGGAAGAAACCTTTACTGGGACAAAGAACTGCTCTTTGTCACAGCAGGCTGTAGTGGGCTTACATCGAGCAGTGATCTGACTAACCATAAGCTAATTTCATATTTTGAAAAGGTCAACAAACTCTGAGGTCAGTTCTGCTTGACATAACAGAAAGCAGGCTGACAATTTTAGTATACTTTACAGGGTTATCAAACCTCATGAACTCTTTCCATTATTATAATGGGAACAGCCCGTTTTTTCCTTTTGACTTACTGAAGTTTCTCTGAATGGAACCAGTCTGTGAAACAATGTATTTTCCAATTGGTGTGCATGACAAAGGAAATGAACTTATTCCCCAGCTTCCAAGGATGGAAATCAGTGGTTCAAAAGGATTAAGTGAGTGAGTTCTGGCTAAGGATGTCTGTGTTTGCCTCAGTGTTATTTTTGATATACAGGAACTGTTTTCCGAAGGAGAAGTTTTCTTTAAGAGAGAGAGAGAGAGAGAGAGTCATATCTGACGCCTAAGCAGTACTTTGTTCTCTCAAATATATTTTAATATCTCTTGGCAGGTTTAGATCCAGATAAACATCTAGGAAAAACACTGGATGAAATGGAACCTTATCTTTTGGAAGTAAGTATTATCAAAAGTATACATGAATCATTTTATGCTTCAAAAAAAGTTATATATACAGGAAGCTAACTGTACTTTATTAGTTCTTAAGCACTTACCTTTAAAAATAAAACATAAAACCAGAATTCAGCAAATGAAAAAGATAAACTATCTCTTATGTAGATCACATATAGAAGTATTTGACAAATTTTTCTTCAATTCTATAATTTTTAAGTACAGCTATCCAAATAAATACTGGGTTGGATCCTGGCTTAGCTTAGCCATGCTTGGGTAGACATGGTTAGATCAATGAAATCTGAGGTACTTGGGCATGTTTTGTCTCATTGATTTCAGTGGGTCTGCTGCAGACATAGCTAAGGCTGGATCAGGTGCATTTACTAATGGAAATAGTCTCCATCTTTGAGGGAAAATACATTCGTTCTGTATGAGGCATGGAATGTCTCCATTATAAAGAGTAGGTGGATTGTGCTCAGGAGCTGCACTTTATCCATTGTATTCAGATTATCATCAATGAGAATTAATCTTGATGGTGGGAATTTTAGTTAAGGACCTGTCCCTTGAGATAGGGCAAAAATATCAAGTAATTGTGGAGAAGAATTAGGTGTTAGTGGAGTAAGACAGCTTTGGATTTATATTAGAATTCACTGAGATATTCTGAAGTAAATGCCAATGGTGTTATAGACTTCCATATTATGAGCTATGAATTGGCTCAGAAGGTCTTTGCATAGCTGGTATGTTGATTTGTAGCTGAATTTGGGATTCTCTGTCCAAGCCCAGCCTAGGAAGATATACTGTTTTTCTTTTCCATGGTGCATAGATATTTAAGAAAATGGGGTGTGTGAGAGAGGGAATGGCAACAGGAGAGACACATTCCTGGAATCCTTTTGGAGAGTCCTTAAGCTGCTTAATATCTTATATCCTATGGTAAGCTGAATTAGATAGGCATTTAGTTGCTCCAGTTTTATTATGAGGGCATTAGTAGCTGTCACCACCTACTGCATTATAGAAGAGGAAGTTGCCTGCATATTAAGCAAAAAATGTATTAAATTGCCAGTGCCAGTTCCCAGTCTCCACCCATCTTCCCATAGAGAGCTGCTGTACTCTGTTCCAGTTAAGTGGCTGAGGACAGGAAGTTATAACTATGTGGAGAGATCTTTCAGATCAGAACTTAATGTTTGACTAATTAAAGCTTAAACTTATTATCCAATAAAAATAGAAGCGTTATAATGGCTATACATAGAAGTTCAGACAAGGAAATAAATAGAGGGAATGTTAGGTCTAACTTCTAAATTGATGCCATGTTTTTAGGATAACAGATAGAATGAAGGAACAATCAGCGCCCCCCCTTTTTTTTGTCCTAAAAGGACCCGAAGTTGTGTGTTTAGTCAAATCACTGATCACATGCAGACTTATGCATTGTATGTAATTTCCACAGGTTACTCTGTTTATTCCCCACCTTTCCGTAACAGTGTGCCTGGGCTGAAAATGTCTCCTACCTAGGAAGGAGTGTTTCTTGGGGGATGCCACAGGGGCCATGGCAGATGCACAAATCCTTGTGTAGATGTGTGGGCTGGAACTCTTAATGCATAGTTGCTGGCTTTAGGGGAGTTTCATCCTTCTAGTGTTCTTTGAATATATGCAGCATAACACACACATAAAGGGTAAGTATCAATAATTTCTCACTGAACTGAGGCTTCTGATTCCTATGTCTTTAATACATATGGTACTCGTTGAGGATTCCTAGACAATATACTATTCCATTGACTTCTATGTTGGACTTTTCCCTGTGGGAACGTAATGTGCATTAATGTTTTTCCTTGCCTAAGGAAATCTTGGATATTATTGCTAAGCCTGTTCTGTAAAATGAAAAATAGAATTCCCAAGATAAGTTTAAACAATTGATAGAGGAGATGTATACTACTTAATATAATTTTCAGTGCAGTTATTGTACATGTTCAGATTTGATCAGAAAAACTGGCAACTTATCTCTTTTGTAATCAGTTGGGCAAACAGCATGATGTCTTTCTGAATCAGCACCAGTGACCATATTACGTTACGTTACTCAAGGTCTTCCATGATGGTGAAATGCCTCGGCAGACCAGTTTATCATTTGTTGTACAAATAGCTCTACTATAGCCCTCTTCACTTGCTAAAATGTTATTTGGTTTTTTTTTCCTGAAACAAATGGTGGAATTAAAATAATAAGTAATTAGAAGTCCTTGTAAGCTTGTAAATTTGCATATTTTTGCATAGAAAGTGCTAGAAGAAGTGAAATGACTCTCTTTTTTTCAAATCATATAGTTTATTACATATTTTATCCTGGTTGAACAATGGCAGCAATAACCAGCATCTTTCCCTAGATGTAGTTTAATTAGTAGTTCTGAAGGCATTTCATAGGGTAGTGTGGAAGAAAGTTGCTCAGTAAATACTCTTTCTTGTTCGTTGTGACTTTGTGTTTTTCTATAAATGTCAGCATACATAAATATTTTACTAGATATTTAGCTTGCTTTTATAACTTAGTGAAACTGAAGCATAAACACCAGCTGCAAAGATAGTTGAGGCTATAGTTCTAAAAATATTTCCTTTGATTTCTGTCGGGGGCGTGGGTGTGTATGTGTGAGAGAAAGACTGAGTGTGAGAGAAAGAGATCAGAAGGAAATGGACCAGTTTTGGAATTGCTCTGTTATTAATTTACCACTTTCTTAACTCTCAGTTTTTAGGCATGTTTATGGTTGTCCTAAAGCCTCATCTCTCCTTTAACCCTCAGGACAGACAGGGCATTTCAGTCTGCCAGAATCATATTCTGTTACTGAATTCACTCAGAACTAGATATACAGTTCACTTCAGACATTTTACACTGTTGAAACCTGAAAAATCGTACACTGTGTCCCTAAGTTTTAGCCATCTGCCATGTACAATATTTTTTTTTTCCTGAGAAAGGACAGCTTGGATAAAAATTGTCCCAACATATCAATTGCATTTATGTTAGTTATACTTTTTCTGGTGAGGAGGGGAAGGAAGGCTGATAACTATTCAGAATGAATGTTCTACCTCAAATCAACACATGTATTCTGACCTTGGGTGTTTGGGTACTATGGAATACCCTTAATTCTGCATCCACAAACACTCCTGTGGACATGAGTCATTTTAACATTCATGTTATCCCAGCAGCCACTGTTTTGGGCTGGAGGGGAAGAGATGAAGAGGCAGACACAGCTCCATCATGTCTAGACCCAGAAGCAGATGAAAGGCCCTCCATGTATCCCCACCACCACTGCTATGGCCTGAAGGGAAAGAAGAAGAGGCAGGCACAGCTCCATCATCCCTAGGCCCAGAAGCATACAAAAGACCCTCCTTCCATCCCAGCTGCCATTGCCCTGGCCTCTGAGGGAGTGAAAAAAGCTGAGGCATCACCTGCTAGATTTAATCCCTCCCCCCTCGCCATTCCCTTTTTCTTGTGTGTCTGTCTTATTTAGATTGTAAGCCTGAGGGCAGGGAACTGTCAAATTAACAATTTCCAAGCTGCTCTGAGAGCTTTGTGGAGGAACAGTAGGGTCTAAATACTCTAAATAAATAATACATTGGTTTTCTAATTGGGATCAAAACATTTCTTAAATTGAGCCATTCACTGGAGATTTTTTTATCTGCCTAAATGTCAGTTAATAAACTAGCTCCAGCCCAGATAAATGTAAATAGTGCATCTTCCGTTTCGTTTGTTTGTTTGTATATCTGTTTGTGCTGGTTTAATCCCAGAAGTTAATATATGAAATTACCTTTAAAAATGTAAAATCACAAATCTAAAAGTCGCATATTAAAACTACAAATATATAAAATAATAAATTAGAAATGTTTGGTGAAATACCACTAAAGCAGTATAAACAGCAGCAGTCAGATTAATCCTGTGCATTATTCCTCCAAATTTTGTACAAAGAGATAGGCTTTTAATTGGCACATTAAAAATATGTGAAAGGGAGAAAAATAGATATATCATGGAAGAGTTTCTTTCTAGACTGAAGCCATGGTTAGGCAACATCCTTGCAAATTTATATAATCAGGATGATTCTATCTTGCTAACCACCTGCTCCTGCAAGCACTTCTTTCGTAGCCTAAATACACACATCAGTGCTAGCCAATGCCACACTATTATTTCAACTGTTTATTTCTTGTTTGTTAAACAGTTTCCAATTGATAAGTTGTCTTTCCTTCTTACTCCATGACTTCTACATTTACTTAGGAATCTTTGGTAAGGGACTTTGTCAGAAATCCCTGGGAAGTCCGGTGTCTCCCGGATCATTGTTCCACACATGTTTATGAATACAGCTTTTTTGAAAACAGATGAAGACGGGACAGACCCAAAGGTTTCCAGTTTGGATCCCAATAATTATTGATATATGGGCTATCTTTATAACACTATATTTCAAATTCAAGTACATGTCTTCCCAGACAACAGGCAAGGAAAGCTGCCTTATTTTGACCCAAATCTGTCCAAAAGTGAGAAGAACTAAAATAAAAAAAGGAAAGGTCACCGCACATAAAAGTTTTTCTTAATACATATAAAATAAAATTTAATAGATGTACAAGCTGATGTTTTTGCGGTAAGGTCCTATGATAGTTAAAACACAGTATTTTTCTTTAGTGACATATCCACATCAATGATTCCCATAGATTTCCATGGCAGCAGTTGGATGTCATCCTAAATGAATGGATCTGGTTAATGTCGCTAAACTTAACTGTAGTTAGTTTGAAAGAAGTGGTCTTCCAGATTCATTTTGAAGATAGATCCCCCAGTATCTTTTTTAAAAAGAGGTACACAGAAAGAGAGAGCACATCTATTTTCTGTGAAGCTGAAGAAGCTACAAGAGATTTGTAGTTAAAAATTTCCATTAAGTTCCAAAAATATGCCCATGTTATGATATGGGTGTACACTAGAACACCCAACAGTTGAAAAGAAACTTTGAAGAAACACTCACTTATACAGGAAGCTGGGCTGTTCCAGAAACATAGAAAGAACACAGCTGGAAACTCCAAAGTGTTTGATCTTGATGTCCAGGAAGGACTTGTGGCACCAAAGAGACAGTATTAGAACAAACAGTTTTAGAAAACATATAAACAGTTATTTCTTCTTTGTGTGATACACTTAATGGGGGAATTAGTGAGGAAGAACAGATATATATTCTGTTGTTCCAAATATAGTTGCATTTTGTACCTGCTTATACCTGGCAGGATCTCCATTTCAAACAGCTTTTCAGCAGTAGTTTTTGGCAGGAAGAAGAACAAGCTGTTTTGACTAACTGTTTTGTAAGTTGTCCATTCTTATTGCATCAGCATTAATTATTCTTGATGGATTTGTCCTACAAGAACCTTAAGCAGCTTCTGACAGGTGGAGCTATCTTTTATGTCAGCAGTGTGAGCTTTGGAAGTGAAAGCTTGATTAAGTGAATGTTTGGTTATTTTTAGACAAAGAGATATTCTCTCATTAAAAGGAAAATGTCTGATAACATAAGCCGGGAAAAGATAATTTGATCTTTATTTGAAAAAAAGATTTCAATTTACCATCCGAAATGGGTAAACAGACATGATTTAATTATATGCCTGATAACATCTTCATTTGAACTATATATATTTTCCGAAAGTAAAAGGTTGAAGGAAAATGAGATCCTCCTTAAATATTCCAGTTTAATTAGGCTGATAAATTGTAAAATGTGATTGGGATTCCAATAAAGAGATTAAGTTTGGGTGCAGTTGTTACTGCATTCAAATGCCATGGGGTGCTACTACTCCTGTAGTGCCATGTCAGCTACTGTCTTTGACTCATACCACATTTTGGGGGTGCCTGTGTCAAATGTGTTGTTTTTTCCATCACTCTGTTGGTACACTAGTTTAAAGGAGTATTTCTTGGCTCCCTGCTACTACTTGAAACTTATCCTGAGCTAAGGCTCAACAGAGTCTATATCAGAACATATACACAAGCTTTGAATCAGTGCACAAAGCCTTTTTCTTAACTGAATTTCTGTACAAATAAAATTGAGCAGAAAGGTCTTGTGACGTAGGGACACAAAATGATGACTGAATACTGCCTTCCAGTTACAAAGAGATACCTGCTTATGGATTTAAATATCTAGAAAATACTTGAAGGCTTCTTCCAAAATTCTTCCAGGGATGGCTTTTTCTTTCATCAGTTCTCCATTTTTCTTAAGATTCTCTTTTTGACAGCCAGACATATGATTTTTTTCCCAAAAAGCTGGGAGGGAACTGGTGAGCCAGGCTGATAATCTTTCTCATTTATTTCCTGTTTTGTTGTTTGCACATGCTTTGTAAGGCAGCTACTGTTTAACTTGCCTGTTGTAAGCAGGCACACACAGGTACAATTGCATTGATAGGGTAGAATCCCACTGAACTTCCAGCTGAAGTTCCATTTATTGCATTGCTTGCTATAGACATGCTTCTGCAACCCAACACCAATTGTTACACTAAAATGTGGGTGACTCGTGGGTCCACCTGTGATGCCAGTACCTCCACCAAAATTAGCTTAAAAATAGGAGGCTTGTGAGAGGGCAGTAACTTAATGAGATCTACCACCTGTGTTTATGGGTCCTTGTAGGAAAGAACCAGCCAGAGATTCCAAATGTAAAATAAAATGTGTTTTTATTGAAAGAAATTCACAAAGGATGCAAAAATCCAAACACTCACTCACACACACAAGGATGAGCTGAAGGTAAAGGAAGGAAAGTATGGATAGGGGACTTTCAGGGATGAGGTACTATTTACCAGTCCAGAGAGCAGTGAGGAAAGGAGTGACGTGGCTTAGCTGGGCACTTAAGGACAGTTCTCGTTCAGGAATCAGATGGACAGTGTGACATTCAGAAAGGTGAGAAACTGAACTTAGCTGCTTAAAATTGGGGGTTCTTATACCTGAAAAATATCCTATGGGTATGGGTGTGAATTGCTCTCCCAGCCAAGCAGACAGTGAGGGTTGCAATACAAACAGTGAAGTCTGGACAGAGTTAATGGTCTTAGTGTTTAGATGACAAAAGGTTAATAGCTGTCTTAATAGCCCAGTATTGTGGAAAGATTGGAAAACAACGAAACATTCAGGTGTGCAGGGTCAGGGTTAAGACAATCACAGTTTGGTGGAGATTTCCCTTTTCTGCTCTGAAATGTCTGACTCTTTAGCATAAGCCTATTGTCTTGAGAATGCCCATGCTATTAGCTTGACAATGACTTCAGCATTTGCCTTGGAGGTGGGTGTGGCTGACCTGCCTTGCTATCTCATGTTTACAGTCATTAAATCTGCCTCTTCCAGCTTGACCTTCCAGTCACCTCAAGTATTATTTATATCAGTGCCAATTAATATAGTACCAATTAAATAATAAATTAGTTGGAGTTTCTGGTCTTACTTCAAAGGCAGCTCCAGAGACTGTGTTAACATTAATCCAACTCAGATGTAACTTAGACGTGTGCTACTGTGGCCAAATCTGACGTCTCAAGGAATGGTCACTGGTGGTGCAAAAGCTTTAACTGTGCAAAGATATTCCTGATCACCACAAAAAACTGAGCTTCTAGGCTCAGAGTTGAATCCAGGAGAAAACCCAAGCTGTGGACCTGTATCTCCTATGGGAGTGTAACTTTATCCAGCAGAGACTGAAACTCTAAGTCCGGATGTGCTATTTGACTGACTGTAAAACAGTGCTTCCCATCCCAGCGTGGTGACCCAGAAGAATACTGTGGTAAGCTGCTGAGAGGTCCAGTGGAAACAATGGGACACACTTTCTCTGTCTAAATCCAAGCATGGGTCATCCTGCAAGATGATCGAGGATATTTCTGTTCCAAGATAGGATATCTCATCCAGAAACCACCTGGAGCACTGAATGTTAGAGACCAGTCAATAATTATCCAGCATGGTGGGGTTCATAATAAACCTTTGGAAATCTGCATCTGGATGACATAAAGAACAAAAATACCATTGAAAATGGTAAAGTGGTGCAGTGTATATTTTTGTTTGTGTGGTCTGTGAATTCAGTGCCATGTCTTTATATGTTTTCCTTTTATGATTTTTAAAATCTCATGAAAAAGCTCTTAAGAACACCTATAGATCAAAATGCATAGGCTTTTCAGACCATATTTTGAACATCTTGAGACAGAAAGAGGATAAATAAAAAATTAACAGATAGTACTAAAATGAAACATGTAACAAATAGGAATGCATTAAATAAATGAGAGCAACAATTAAACATTCATGATGTCTTGTTTCCTGTGCCTCTTACAGATGACTATTCACTGATTTCTATTAAAACTACAATGGGGGCAAGTTAATGTTATTTCAAACTTTCTGGAGTCCTTTTAGTTTGAAAGTTTTATCATGTGGTTGAAGTATTGTTTCAGTGTGGACTGAGAACATATTTTGATCTACATTTCCACCCAACAGAGTTAATGGTATGGGAATGTAGGGACTATCACCAAGAACATAGACTTGGTATACTAACACCAAAATACACTGTGATGGCACTAGTAACAGAACATAATACAGTGGGCCTTCTAGCATTCACTAGAATTTAGTTCCAGGACTCCTCATGGATAGAATATTTGGGGATGCTCAAGTCCCCTTATGTACAGTGGTGTAGTAAAATGGCATCCCTTATATAAAATGGCAAAATCAAGGCTTACTTTTTGGATTTTTTTTAATAGTTTCAGGCCATGGTTGGATAAATCCATGGATACAGAATTTGTATATATGGATGGCTGACTGTGTCATAGTTGTCAGAAAAGTGGTAGTAAGAGCAATGCGAGAAAATATATTTCTAACAGCAGCTGCAGATATCTACATAGAGATATAAGCACACAGAAAGTTACACGTGACTTTATTAAATAAGCCCTAATTTATACAAACTAGGTTATGAAAAGCATGTAAACTGGCTTACCTGTATTTGTGTAGTTTTAGTAAATGACCAACTGACTAGTGATGTATATAGGATTAGGACAAGCTCAGCAGTGCTTTAATCTATAGTTTGGAATAAACGAAAAGGAAGGAAAGAAGGAAGGAAGGAAGGAAGGAAGGAAGAATTTCATCAGCTGTTTATGGGCCTTCTGTAGAAATACAGTAATATGAAAGACCAGGAGTTCTAAGGACTTCTGGTAAGAGATGGCACGTGCATCATTGAACACAGAAACACACTGAACAAGGTTATAGTTGTTGCAACTGATAGGTGACTTCCAGATATTTCAGTCTTCCTCCTCTCGGCTTGGTTTCCCCTATAGGAGCAGGTGAAGGATCTTCAAATCTAGTAACATATAATAGGCTGTTGTGTTATGCACTCTTATCTGGGAGGCAGCCTGACTGAACACAGTCCATTGAGCAGCTCAGTAAACTTGCATATGCTTTGGTTATACAAAATTTAAGATGTTATTAGTATTGCAAGATAAACCTGAGCGCTAGTCATTCTTGCATTTTTCTCACTATGTAATAGCAATGCTTTTCTTGATAACCTTTTGCCCATTTTTCAGCTTTCTAAGAAGTATGGAGTCCATACCTGTGGAGAAGGTGGAGAATATGAAACATTCACATTGGACTGCCCTCTGTTTAAGAAGAAAATAGTTGTGTAAGGAGCCATACCTTTCTTTTCTTTTAAATTTTAGCACTGGGAACATATTAACGTTTAGCTTGAGGCCACTTCTGTTGGCGGCAGCAGCAGAACATGTCCTCTAAGTTCACAAACACTCACTTTGTTTAACACTGGCGAAGTCCTCCACTAACCTAAATCAATGCCTGACAAGACGAGGCCTTCATAGAAAGCTATAAACTTTTTAGACATTTGCACTTTCGTTTACTTGCTGATTATGGCCTGCAGTAAAACTGGTACCTACACACTGACACTTTTATCCTTTCATGAAGTGCGAATTGCCTGTAATATTTATCTTTCATTACAGCTACATTTGATAAACTGCCACATCAGTAGCCTGTGGGTTCCATTAACTCTGTTTCCCTTCTCTCTCTCTCTCTCTCTCCCCCTCCCTCCCCCCTCCCCCTCCCCCTCTCTCTTGTTTCACATCCCCCTCCCATTTTAACATTAGCAACTTAGGATGATAATGCTAAACATTTTGCTTGAATTACTAAAGGATGTTTTTGAATGTTAATGTTTTGAATCAGTTCAATTTGCACTGAGTAGGTTATTTCCTTGCCATAAATTCTTAAAGTGTATGTGTAGAGGTGTGGGAAATTTTTTTATCCCTATGTAGATTTGTCAGTACAATTATGGTAAATAACTAAACCTGAATGTATCAAAGGAGATATTTTGACTGCTATTATTCCTCTTTCATCTGAGTTTACAGATCATCTAATAAAACAGTATCAGTGTCTGCTCCATACCACTTTCAGATCAGTAATCAGAGTGAAGGTAGTAATTTGATTACAGAACTCAAATGACTCATTTGGGAGTATCCTAGTTGGCTATACTTGGGCAAAATGGTTTGAGGGTCTGAATATTTCAGACATGAAAGCTGTCCCCCCAACAAACACAGAGCTGAGCTGAATTTGTGCCAGATGAAAGTGCCCTTAAGGGTTCTGTCTGTATAGTACTGAAAAATAGCAGGGCCAGGCATAAGCTGTGTCATACTATAAAAACTGTTGATGCTTTACATCTTAGGTGGAAGGTGCTTCAGAATATTGGGCAAAGCTATTACCTCATAGTGATTAGAAGTGTGAGCTACCATATTTGCTGGCGTATGAGACGCACTAATGTATGACACACACTTCATTTATACACTAGCAAATACTGTTTGCTGACATACAAGACATACTGGCGTATAAGGTGCACCCTATATTCAAATAGTATTTTGGGGGGGGGGAGTGAGTCTTATACCCCAGCAAATACAGTAGATGTTTCCTGTTTGTGTGTTGACTTAAACATAAACTCTTTCGTTTCAGTTTCACTTCAGTTTTGTCTTAAAATAATATTTTCCTAAAGCAATGTGTTCCAAAAATGAATTCTCTAGGTGTTATTTGGACTTCACCTTTCAGAAGCCTCAACCAGTTGTCAGGTATGCTGGGAACTGAAGTCCAGAATATCTGGGGAGCTCGTGTTTGGGAAATACTGTTCTAGGATAAGAGCGCTTTGTTTATTCAGAGATTCCCATGAAGCCATTTAAGTACATAATGTTGTGATAGCTCAGTGGGCAGACTCTTATAACAGTCCAAGACAATTGGCAATCAGGCTGCCATTGGCGTGACATCAGTTGTGTTTCCCTGGTGAGGTTGCCAGACACCTTCCTTGTTTTCTTTTTTTTAATCTTGCTAATGTTTCTGTTGTTTTTATGATTTTGTGTTTACATAGCTGCTTACACAATTTTTTGCATTTATATATTAATGATTTTACTATCTAAAACAGCCTTGAAAACACAATTGAAAGATAATATAAAAGTTCTTATTACAAATAATTGCAAATATTCTGGGATCTTGTGGATATTTGCTTATTAAAATATTTATTAATTAAATGTGTATGTTGATAGTTGATATCTGCTGATAGAATGGTGAAATGGTTAAGTACAGTGGATCTAGGAGGGGGTGATCTCCTTCCTCACTGCATCCCTGTCTCTGCCCACAAAACTGACTCTGGAAAGGTGGGAAATAGTCTGGATCAGTGTTTTAGGTGACAACAGATTTCTGCAGAGGGTGGTGAAGGCAAGAAAGTTCCACTGCAACTGTTAGCACAGTTAGGCTATAATTAGTGCTCAAGCCTGCTAAAAGTAGTACACAGCCTGATGTATTTTATTGATGTTGGTACTGGGAGTGCTTTTACTTGATGAAACACTTCCAATACAAATACCAATAAAACAGCAGAATAAGATAGAAGAATCAAAACAACAAGTAAGTCTTGTAGTATCCTGAAGACTCACAAGATTTATTCGTCCAAAACTTGTTCAGTCTGAATACTTCCATTTATGGCAACCCAGTCTAGTGTCCCAACAGTGTGTCCAGGTTTGGTTGATACTGATTATTTAGACCCATTTCACTGTGGGTTCAGATCTGAATGCCAAGAGGCCTGAGAGGGCCCAGAGGATGTATCCCATCCAGAATATAGTTAGACTAATTCCTCTCTACTGCATTATGTTGTTCTGGTTGGCTGAAAAGAAGATATTTGGAGGCTTGGGTAATCTGTGAAACTTTGAAAGTTATACATTTTATGCCTTTTGTTTGGCCCAGTAAGATGGATTTTAGATGTTGTTGTTTTTTATAGGTTCAGAGTGTATAAGAAATTGAATTGGAACATTATCAGATAATTTTAAACAGTTTTCATCAGTTTTAAACTCAATTTTTGGCACTGAGGTGCCAAAAACTGATGTGCTAATTGTTGTGGTGGTTTTTAAAATAAATGTCTATGATTTTATGTTACAGGGATTCATCAGAGGTGGTTGTGCATTCAGCAGATGCATTTGCACCTGTGGCTTATCTTCGTCTTTTAAAATTGCACTTAGAAGATAAGGCAAGTACAACAGTACACTTTTCATATATTTTTGGTTTATAATCCATTTCATTACAAAGGCTCAAGATGAGTTGCAATGATATTTTTAAACACCATTTCTTCAACAGAAAACAATCAATTTAAGGTCTGACAAAAATGGCTGAAGTACAGTAGTAATGAACCTTCTCTTTACCAACCTGCATGCTGGCCACCACAAGCAAATTTAAAGGTCTTGCAACATTTCAAAGATGATGCTTAGAGCTTCTAGAAGAAATGATTTGAGTATTAGCTGCCAGTTAGCTACTGAGTGTGTTCAAGGAGTTCCTTTTAGTTTGTAACAGTCCAAACCTCTCAAGACCATGGTGTATGAGAAACCACCTTCTTCCATATATGCTGCCACAGTCTTATCGCTCTGAGTAAGAGATCCTCATTATTATTCTATGGCCCATGGGGATTCATTTGATTGAAGCAGAGAGGAGGATTTCCATGTTGTACCACCACCATGTGGGATGATATTCCACTCAGAAAAGATGGACTCCCAGTGTGGAATGAAGTAAGTTTTTTGTTGATGGAACTAACCTTTAACTAACTTAGTTGTTTGCTCAGGCGTTTTCCTTTAATGCTGTTACATGCTTTTGGTTTTTAATGAACTACTTTAAATGAACTGTTTTAAATTGTTCTTTATCATTTTCACATCATATTATTCTTTTAGCAATTGTTTTTGTGTTACCTTGATTTTATTTTAAGTTGCTTTGGAACTTTTAAATGAAAAGCAGTATAAAAATGTTCTCACGTGGGTAATTAAGTTGGCTGGTTCCCAGAATTTCTCTATAGTGCTTTTGCAGTCCAGCTTTAATGCATATGTGGTAAATTTAAATGAACACTTCTGTATCACCTGACTGATGACAATGGTCCATAGTGATAACTGAAATACATTGGGCCCAAGATGACGAGACATTAATTAGTCCAAACCCATGCTTAGGCCAGATGTGAAAAGAAATTGCTGATCGTATAACATCTTGACAATCTACTGCTGTCTTTGTTTCTGTTCCTTTGGAAACTTCCAAAGAGTACACAAAAGTCATCCATCAAAGAACACAAAACACTAATTTGCAGGAGGAGAATCTGGTTGAAAAGACTAACCCTGTTGCCATGTGTATTCATAGATACGCACACAAACAGTTAAACTAGAACATATTATGAGGCAAGTGGGTATACCACAGTTTCATCAGATTTTCTGAGACCTGTATATGTCCTTGTGTTTTGCCACAAGGAGCTGCTGCTCAGTTTTTCTCAAGTCCTGAATATGTGCCTTCTGTACCTAATATGTGGCTAATATGTGGGTACAGCCCCAAATCATAGGGATGTTCAGTGTATGTTGGAATTCTGCATGTGTACCAGAGTGTGCATTAAATTTTTACTTAAGAAGGAAAATGCTTCCGGTCAGAATTTTCCTCTGTATAATGGACTTCAGCCCCTACGTAGTTGGAATTGCTTCTGTTATGTTGAAAATGCTCGAGTGTCAAGGGTCATAGCCACACTGGGTGTCAGTAATGGGATGAGGGCTAGCTTGCACCAATATGTGTTCTTTCAGAGTTTGAGAGGGTGTTTTTCTGAACATGACTACAGTCTTCACTTTGGTAAAGAACACTCATTTCAGTCTAGGCTTTTCAGCATGGCTTTGGATTTCAGCAACTCAGGAGGACTGAACTGGTATCATTTTTTCTCATTCCTCAACACAATCTATTGAAAAGATATGTATGCTTTTAAAAAATGCATCACTTATTTAAGATATGGGCTACATACCTGGCAGCAAATTTGAGTTCACCTGACTCTAGAAAGATGAAGGCTTGTAATGAATGTTTGTGTAGTTCTCCAGCATAAGATGCTAAGATACTTGGCAGCCACTTCTGAGCTAAGTATATATAAGTGCTACCAATATGATATTGATATAGTGGCAATGTAGTAGTTCTTTCGAACAGCCCCAGAGTGGCCCTTCTTTACTAGTGCTCCAGTGCTCAAATGATAGTCTGTAATAATATTCATCTAACAGTGATTTAATAATGGCTTTGAAGCATTTGTGTTGCCATATTGGAAATAATTCATGGCATTTACATCTCTAAGTGAAATTGGGTACTTGTAAGAAAAATTGGATGTTATTTTAACATTTCTAGGCCACACACACACACACACTGTTTTCAATTTAACATTGCGTGAATGGAGTACATTGTAGACGGAAGGAGAAATAATGGTAGAAATGGTACTGAGATCTATTTAAATTTGTTTCGGAGAGTTCATTGTGATTATTAATAGAAGAAAAATCTTTGTAACATGAACATGTGGGTTCTGTATCAATTAATGTAGAATTATACAACAAAGATTTAGAGTACACGGAAGCTAAATATATATATATTTCACAAGGGACATGATATGTTGCTAATATTTTGGTTGAGAGACAAGTAATTTACTTACAGAGTGATACAGCACTCTAATACAATCTGTTTAGGGATCTTTAATGCAAGCTCAGGAGACTCTATTGGCAAGAACAGCAGAATGTAACTGTAGTGTTGAATAATACAGTTGACCCCATTCATTGTTTGCAGCAAGGGAAGCTTGCTGTTCTGTAAAGAGAACTGGAAGAAAGCCAAGAATGTTATAGAAACAACAATGGTACCCTCAGGAATTTAGGCCTTTGTTGTTATATGCCTTCAGGTCGATTCTGACTTATGGCAAACCAGCCTTGCCATGGGGTTTCTTGGCAAGATTTATTCAAAGGAAGGCTTGTCATCACCCTCCTCTTATAGGGGGAGAGGGTAACTTGCCCAAGGTTACACACTAAATTTGCATGATTAAGCTGGGATTTAAACTTTGGCTTCCTGGAGTCCTAGTCCAATACCAACCACTATGCAATGATGGCTTTCCAAAAAATTCAGATAAGAAATATAAATTTTCTTCAAATGTATGTAGCTGCATATGAAAGCCTGCCAGGAAGGAGACACCAGGAGTAAGCAGCAGCAGGATAGAGGATATTTAGCTCTTTGTACATCATTATTTCCCCCCTTCAATTGCACCTTTGAAATATCTCCTACTCTTAGAAAGTTCTAAATAAGGGACATTGTTTGTTATAGAGTCTACTGGGGCAATAGAAAGAACGATATCAGGAGGCATTTTAGAATACAGAAATGGCGTTTCTGGATCTTCCCTTTGCTGTTAGTGTTTTTTGGAACTCCTTGTGTCAAATTTTACATTATGCTAAAATCTGGCTGGTTTTGTTTTATTTATTTTTTTTAAATGATGACTAAGCCAATTGCTTGCAATTCATTTAAAATTAGTGACTTACAGAGCATATGTATGCAGATGTCTCAGTATGCTTTATTTAGCAAAGATGTGCTATATATTTATGAAAAGAAGACATAATTATTCTTTTTAAAAATTCTTCCATTGTGGTGATTTTCCCCTTTCTTAGCACCATGTTCCCTGTTCTCAAATCTGGTGTTTTAGTACATACCTTGTTTGACAGGGATCCTTTTTTTTTTAATAATGCAAAGCCTTAAAATATTACTGTGAGACTGAAAATTATGCCAGCTGAATATGTGAAGTGAAACCAAATAAGCTGAATAAGAACACTCTTAGAGAAGGAAGGGAAAAGTGGAAATATATTAATATTTCTTAGGGGCACTGACTTTATTGCTCATGGCAAACTTGATGCTAAAATGCTCCATACATCATTACAACGTGACAGGCCAGGGAAAATGAAAAACACAAAGCTTTACATAAATCAGGCAAAAAATCATATTAAAATGCATAACATTTTATATAAGAATCAAGATTTTACTTTTATCTATTCAGAAGCTCTTTCCTCCTTCTTATGTAGATGTTTAAGATTTTGTTAAAGCCCCACCGTTTCAAGCAGTTTTATAGCAAATCATATTTCAAATTCATTGTAGACAAAGCTGTCACATTCTTAAAGAGCTTGCATTTATGGAATTGTGGTCTAGATTTTGGTATATACACTTAATGTCTTGTAGAGTTAAGGAGGAAAATAGTTTGTTTTGTGCTATGATGGAATCATGGCAAAAGGCATTACAATCTTCAGATTAATTTATTTTCTGTCATGCTATAATAAGCTGTGTTTTCAATAAATTGTAACTATGGAGGGGCCTTTGGTTTTTCAAGAGCGTAATGTATCACTGGCTTAAGATTTAACCCTGTAATACTAAAGAGCTGTTCATATTGACAAGAAAAACATTTAGTCTTGAGTAACACTGATTCTTTTTTCTATAGTCTTCCAATAAAGCCCGTCAACTTGTTAATATTTTGTAACAGTTTTTAGTGGAAAATTTGCAGTAGTCTCAATTGGTGGCACAGTTAAGCATACTTAATGGCCATTGGAATTTAAGCAGGCTACAATATGCACTGAGTTAAGACCAATGCAAATATCTTTACTATTATATCCTGTAACAAAGATGAATGTATAGCTTCAGGAACAGATTCCTAAAAGACAATAATGCAATATTTTAAAAGAATCAGTTAACAGAATTTTTATACACAGAAGCAACAAAGAACATCTTTATAGATGTAATCTATAAGTGTTTCATTTTTCCAGATTGCTCTATATCTGTTTCAAATATTGCTTATAATTTATTGATTTATAAAGCCTAAGTATGACTAATATAGTAATTGCAGTGTCCCGTATACATAGAGAACTGTGATATAAGTTCCACTGAGTTTAGTATCACTGTTTCCAGGTAAGTGTAGAGATGCAGGGATCTCTCTAGAAGGCTGCAGTATCTAGATGTCGCTGGAATGTCATCCAGTTTTTTTCTGCTAAATCTAGACTTCCTTTTATTTTACCCTTAAAACCACCATCTCCTCATTTACAGATAGTAGTTTGACTCTCATTGCATATATTTAGCAGTGACCTCAGTATGACAGGCCTTTATTTTTCCCAGATTGGTGTGGCAGTTCCTAATCTGATAAGGCACCCTGTCTTCACCACCCAGCTCTGCCTCCCCACTTATAACACCACCTTTGTGTTAAAGGGTGAAGGTTTTCAATGTTTATTTGGAACCACTTAATAATTTTATGGTGGCATGTTTTCTGTGTTGTGCTATATACTATATACAACTCAGCTGAATCAGTCTTTATAAAAATAAACTGTAACATTTATTAAGATAACCATCAGAATAAAGTAATGTTTCAGACTTCAAATGCAGGTCGAGGTTGATACATTTCTTCAGTCATTTTAAAGACAGTTCAGTTATATCTTCGGACTTTCATACAAAGCACAGGCATCATATAACAGCCCTTTGGCTAAACTCTCACCAAAACCTCAACCAATCTAAGTCACACCCACTGAGCAGATTCTACTAAGCTTCAATTTCTCTTCTGCCTTTCAGTAGGCTTCGACTGAGAATAAACCTCCTAGCACAGCCACGTTCTCTGGCTAACTGAGGGACTCTATACTCTCTAGCACCTTGCTAGGTTCTCACTGAAATAATTAATATCCACAGGTACTGGGATTTTTATAACTTTTTTCCTCTTGGCCACAAGCCCCTCCCACATGCTATGGGGTTGGGCTTCTCTCCTGAGGTGCTATTCTGGTTGCCTAGCATCCTGCTTCCATGCTGACTTGGGACTTCAAATAGCCACAACCCCGGAACGCCATCAGACTGAAAGGCACTTATCTCAAATCAGAACACATTCATGAACTAAAATCCATAGGCTATATTTTGATGGAAAATAACAGCTAAAATACACACACACACACACACACAAAATTATACAATTGGAAGGAATCCCAAAGGTCATCTACTTCAACCCACTTCAAGTACAAGAAAATACAGCTAAGGCATGCTTTGACAAATTCTATTTAAAAAGCTTAAACAAAGTAGATAGTCCATTCTATTATTGAACCATTTTTGCATCTGATGAGGCAGACTGTAGTCCACAAACGTATATGCTAGATTTTTTCCCTTAGTCTAAAGGGTGCTACTGGATTCCTTTATATCTTTTTTTATGCTGAAACAGGCTAACATGGCTAGATCTTTGAATACAACTTTCTGTTGCATAGCCAAGATTTCCTTTCTTATTATTTGTATTAATTGGATCAAGTTTTACTCAAGCAGCAGAAAACCAGCTTGCTTCATCATCCATATGACAGCCCCTTCATTATGTGAAGATGGTTCTGATCTTGGTTTGAGATCAGGTTTGGTTTGCATCAACCCAGATCGAGTCAGGGCCAAACTTAAAATATCAAATTTGAATCAGGGGCCCCATGCACAAATGTACTAAGTGTACCCACCTCCCTTTACTGTGCCTCATAGGGTTTGGGTTCCAGGTCTTTTACCATCATTGTTCCCTTCTTTACATGGAATAACAGATAATAATCTGTTAATAAACCTCACCAATTCTCTGTTTCTTTTCTCATTCACCAATCAACTTGTCTGTTCTCTCTGTCTTTGCTTTTAACTGTTAGTTCTGAACTGACACTCTTCACCTTTCAGTCATTCTGACTCCCTCTGTTGTGAACCTCTCCTGTCAATCCATATGGAATTTGCTAGATATAGTAATTGCCACCAACTTTCATGGCTTGTTTTGGTTTGCATGGCTTCTTGTGAGAGATATGTGTAAGACTGAAAAGAAAAGAAAATGGTGAATATAAAAGTTTGTCTAATATGAGGTTCAAGTCTGACATACTTCTGAGTCTGGCACACAGGCACTTACATATTTGTATAAGAGCATGAGAATGGCAATAGTATTTTGATTCATTTGGTAATGGTCCCTTTTCACCTTTTTACAACTGCTCCATGCTCTCTCACCACTTTAGCTGAGCTGTCTAAAAGAACCTTAAATCCCTTTCATTTCATTCACAAGTCACAATCAGATCAAACACCATATATGTAAAGTTATGGTAGTTTTGGCCCAGTGTGTATTAGTTTACAAGTCCAAAATGCAGTCAAATGTATTTGCTATTTTATTGCTCATTCACCCATTTTGGAACACTTTACAACCCCTTGTTTCATTTTTACTGTCCTGAATAATTTGGTGCTGAAATTTCCATATAAATCTTCTGGGGGCAACCTCATTTTCTGTTTCTACCTGAAAAAATGGATTGTCTTTCTGTAGCGGTTTAGAACAGTGATCTAGATTCAGTTTTGTTAACTTGAGTCATTGTTCTTCAAATAGTTGAAATGATGCTTCTCTTCCTCTTATTCTGGGTGGTGATGATGGTTGATTCGGTTTAAACATTAATCCAGATAGAACATATTGCAGAGACCTATCCAATTTGTTGTGTAGTAGTGGTTTCTCATTGCTGTAGAGAAAAAGCAAATAGAGTAGTGTAAACATGATGTACAAAAAGTACATCTGAGCAAATAGAAAAGAGCATAGAAACAACAGGTTGTTTGATTCAGTTCTCAATTCACGATAATTGTAATAAAAACTCTGTTTGAGCTCACCAGATTGAATAAGAATGATATTTGTTGAAGGCATTGCATGTTGAGTTCAATGTTCAAACGTGCCATTCTCCTTCGTTATGATTCACTGGTGTTAATTTTACATTGTCTCAATTGAATATTTTATAATCATTCCACAATTTTGGCTAGCATTCCTTTGTAAAATAATACGCTTGCGCTCTCTTCTACTGTTCTCTACTGCATTTTCTTTAGAGAAATATCTTCATGTTTAACTACAAAGACTCACTGGAAATTTGTTTTAGATTGTTTCTGGCAGCGCAATGAGCCCTTGTGCCTCAGGGAGAATAACATTTTATTCACTGTTCTGGTTTAATACATTACTGCACAACTTCAAGATGCATTTTTGCATAATAATTGAAAAGCTTCTTCTACCCTGGTTTTCATTCTAAAAAATAAGAAGTATTATTTTGCCTACATCTTTTATACATATAAAAAACTTCTTGAAACTATGGCTATGTCAGGCAAACTTTGTTTTCTAGGTAGACTATAAACTCTTAATAACAACATTTATTATCTAAAATTCATGGCTGTCCACAGAGGCTTTGAATTCTTCGTAATGGAAAGACAGAGACATTGTTGTATGAAGTCTAAATTGATCAATATTTTACTTCTCATCTCAGAATTTGATATGGGCTTAGTATAATGTGACATTTCCAACTTTTCCTGACTTTCCCAGTAGTTCTGTACAACCATTCCTTATACACCCCAAAGGCTCAGTGTGATAGTGTGCCATACATCTAGAAAACTATAGATTAGATTTATTCTTTGGGCATCACTAAAATTCCAGTGCAATAAGTGACCTTGTCATCTAGTACCCTGCTTCATGATTAGAAGGAAAAGCAGGCAAATGTGTGCCCTCTTTATGCATATGAATGAGCCATTCTAGGAGTGGTAACATATAAAACAAACAAATGATGAACTGCAAAGTACAATAGACAGCAGCACCAAATCTGTTGTGTGAGAAATCACATTCATCCTGCAGCTTTAGTGAGATCAGCAGCCTGATGCCATGCATTTTTTTTTACTCAGTTACTCAAGTAATACACACAACAGTGGTGATAAAAGAAACATGAGGAGATTCATGAAGCTACCGGGGAAGAAATAGCACCAGTTCACTTAAACACTGGATCCCTACCTAGTGAGAGTCCTGAGTCACTTGTACCAATTGAACCATTGATAATCAGGTCCTCTTGCCACTCCATTTAGCTTTTTCCCTCCAGTAAATTCTGTTTCTGTATCAAATGGAACTCTTTATTTCTCTATTTATCTCCACAAAGCCGTTTGCCAAATTCTCTGAGCCACAAGATAATGTAATCTCCTTTTTCACTACACCATCCTGGCTGTTGTTGAATGTTTGCTGAAGAAAAGTGTCAAGAGAAAACATCTGAATGGACGCATGAACCCCCCCCCCCATGACCAAGAGGGCAATAGAATAGTTAGAAATAAATGCAAAGAGCATGAGAGTGGAGAAGAGCTAAAAGATGTTTAGCCTGTTCAAAGGTGGGCACTTCTGCTTGTTTTATGAATGTTGTTTCCTTTTCGTAATGCCCTTTTCAAAGTTTTCTGGCATCTGATTGGTTTTTAAACCTAATGAGAATATATGTAGTTGTGTCTTCTTCATTCCAACAGAGGCTTCTGCAAATGTAATGGTAAAAAAAGGTGACTAAAGAACAGATTAAGAGGAGGGCAGAAGGCTGCAGAGGGAAGGGCTAATCAGCTAAAATCACTGTTAATGGAATGTTGAGCTGGATTAAAAAGTGTTTTGCTTAAGAGAGACAGTTATGGTAGATATGACCTATTGGGTATAGTATATAAAGCGTGTAACTCCCTTTTTGAAATGATTTCGCTGGCTATCAGTCCGTTTCTAGACTCAATTCAGAGTGCTGGTTGTAACCTACAAAGCCCTATACAGCTTCGATCAAGACTATCTGAGAATTTGTATTTCCCCGTATGAGCCGACTCAAGTCTTACAATCTTAGGTGGTGGTGGTGATTTCTCTCAGCCTGTCACTTTCACAGGCTTGTCACATGAGGACCCAAGACAGTGCTTTCTTGGTGGAGGCTCCTAAGCTTTAGAACTTCCTCTCACAAGAGATTCAGTTGCCTACTCTCTACTCTCTTACTGCCAGCAGGTGATTTTTTTTTTATTTATGCCAGGCTTTTGCTTGTAAATTATTGTTTCAGAAGAGTCTTTGAATGTGACATGCTGTGATTTTATCTCCTCTGTGTGTGTGTATGTGCCTGTTGACTTATAGCAACCCCATGAGTTTCATAAGGGTTTCTTAGGGAAGGAAGTCTCAGAAGTGATTTTGCCAGTTTCTTCCTCTGAACTATAGCCTACAGAAACTGCTATTCATTGGCAATATCCCATCCAATTGTTAACCAGGGCTGACCCTCCTTAGCTTCCAAGATCAGACAGGATCTGGTGCCTTTAGGGTATGTTTTCAATGTTTTTAGCTGTTATAATGTTTTAATTCAATTTTTAAAATGGTTTTTAAACTGTTGTACTTTATATGGTTTTATTTACATTTTGTTTTAATTTATACAGTGGGCTGCTTTGGATCCTATATTAGGAGAAAGGCAGGACATAAATAAAATAAAATAAATGCATAACATGACTAAAACACTTTTCAGATTCCATTAATTTCAATGGGAGAGTTGCTTGGTGTGTTTATGAGTTGTGTGAAATAAAATATCACCCCATGGTACCATATTTCTACATTGACACTAGTCTGAAATAGAAACTTATAGCACTTCTACTAGGTAATCAGGCTTCTAGTTTGATGGCTCTCTGGGGGAAAGGAGTTCAGTAGGTTTAGGGCACTGTTTATCCCAGTCAGAACAATTCCCCACAAATGCTTTCACTCTTAAGTGCTCTTGCTGCCTTTTCATCTGGTCTTGGAATATATATATATATATATATATATATATATGGGGATCATTCTAATATAAGCAGATTTTCACTCTATGTTTAACTGAAGTTTTGGCATTTTTTCAAAGTTATTTTACTTACCTTAGTTGAGGGGGGAACTCACATCTTATTGCTGTCTAAAAGTGTTATAAATTGTGCATTTAGGAAGACTCTGAATCACAATCATTTTTACAAGTATTTTGTCACTGCTGCTTTCATACGTTTTATTGTTAACATTTCTGTAGACCTTAATTACAGATAGGTTTTCCTTTTTTTGCCTAGGAATAAAGCTGGGTTGCTCATGGAACATAAGTACAAGGTTTCTCTTGCCAAGTTTTAATTTTTGGAGTAAATACTAGGTAAAAAAAACTATGCAATTTTATTTGGAATATTTAAATAGAACAGTATTATCAGGCAGGTCTCGTAATATGCATTGTCACACATAATGTGAATAAGAATGATTCATTAAGAGAGAGAAGATTCTGATTTCAAGGATAAATGCAGAGCTGTCTCTACCATTGGGCAGGATGAATGAATCACTTTTGGTGACAGAAAGCCTTCCCCTGCAGATCTTAGAGCTCAGACAGGTTCGTATATGGAGCTACATAGGGAGAATGTGTGTGTGTGTGTGTGTGTGAGATAAAATAAAATAAACACAGTTTCATTTTTAGTACCTCTCAAGGTAGCACAGTCCTGCCTGAGCAATAGTTTCATGTTAAAAAAAAGAAAATAAAGAAACAGGCAATACTTTGGGGTGTGTAGACGGAAGAGAAATGTTTGGTGTGGTTTCTGATGAGACCTGGATTTTGAATTAGAAGATATGAGATTCGCTAATGCTGTGACTCTGTAACTCTAACATTGTTACTTTTCTTCTCCGGTATGATTTTTGTCATCTTTGCCTGATGAAGAAGCTATTGAAGCTTCAAAAACTTGCACGCTATATTCTCTGCATTTTGGTTGGCCAATAAAATTATCACTTTTTTGAGGATTTTGGATTTTGTTGTATTAATGATGCAACTATTTTATGAAACATTTATTCTTTTTTTTTAAAGAGATCTTTCAAATAAATCAAAAATGATTTTAAAATGCTGACAAAATAAGAAAATGTGCTTGGCAAATAATAAAAAGTCTTATGAAGTAAAAAAATAACATCTCTGCATTTAAGATTTGAGTTATCTCTTCTTAAATCATTTCTATCCAGCTTCTTAAAGCATGAAATCTTCTCTTAATCTCCATAGGATCAAAGTAGTTCAAAAACTTTGAAATACTATATCTGTAAAGGGTTTTAAAAGGAGATTTGCATCTCATTTGTGCAAGGTAGTTTAAAAACATTACCTCAACCATAAGCTTTCTTTTCCTTGTATTCCTGAGCTATCAGTGAGAGATGGTGGGCAGAATGGAGGAAGTAAAATAGTTCTTAACCTAGATAGCATCTCTGAAGTGTTGCTGTATTTTTGTTACAACCTGCAAAAACAATCTATTACTGATGAAATTTTGTAGATGGTTTGTACATCAGTGTCAGTTGAAATTTTCATTAATCAGTACTGAAATTCTTTTTTTATTTTAGAATAGTCTAACTCAGAGCTTTCCAAACTATGTGTCATGACATGTTAGTGTGTAGGCTGCAGTGTGTACGTGTGTCCTGCAAACATCATGGGTGAAGGGGCTGCCTCTGCTACCGCCACCACTGCCCCAGGCCAAGGAAGACCCTGGTGAGGGCAGTGGTGGTGGCAGACAAGGCTCAGGTGGGGGGGCTGCCTCTCTTGCCACTGCCGCCCCAGGCTGAGGAAGACCCTGGTGAGGGCAGCAGCAGGCCAGACTCAGGTGGAGGGGCTGCCTCCACTTACTGAATTACTGTGTCGCGAAATGATGCGTGTCTAAAGTGTGTCACCAACATGAAAAATTTGAAAAGCTCTGGTCTAACTCTTTATAGCTTTTCTTTAAGAAAAAGCAAAATATGTATCCACTGTTTTGTCCTTTAAGAGATTATTTCCACTTTGTGCAGCTTACAGTCTCCTCAAACATACACATTAATTTATTTTCCTATCATGAAAGAGAAATGATTATTTTACCTGTTCATTACTTGATATGGCAAGTCAGTTCCCCACCCAAGTAATACCTATCTCATGTGTCTGTTAACAGTGCAAGAAGCTGCATGCGGTCTCCGCTCAAAATGTTGTTTTAACAGGAGAGGTGATCAAGGCAGAAAAGAGGAAGCAAAGAGATTATCAGAGTCTTTTCCTTCTAACTTCAGAGTTCTATGCTCTGTTCTATTCTGAGAACTGCTCAGTGGGAGAAATGCTGTCAGTTTTAGATTTTTGTAACAACAAGCCTCCTCTGCGAAGGAAATGAAGATCTCTGACAAGTTAGACACTAAGGCTGCTAATTATGGTTGTTCTTTTTAAGGTATACATGAAACTTGAGGCATATAGCAAAATCAGGTTCTTTATTCCAAGAAGTTTACAGGGGCCCAATCCTCAACCCACATGCAACCACACCGGACTACATATTAACCAGGAGTGAAAATATGCCTCAGAAAGAGAGAGAGAGAGAGCTCTACCTAATTTATTCCTTTGTAAAAAGCTGTTTAATATTGTCAGGACATTATCTTTTTTAATTGGCTGTGTGCAGAGAAAAACAGATTTTATTCTTTAAAAGCAGGCTATCAGTTAGTACTCTGTACATAACTTGGTTTGTGTGTTAAGACTGTCGACGGAGAAGATAAATTGATTTCAGTCTTGGTGTGAAAACAATTAGTATACGGGCAACTCTGCCTATGTTAGCAGAGGCATGCCTGACTTGATGAAGAATCCCAATTCTAATGTTGTTCTAGAGATTGCCAGTTGTAGTTGTGTTGACAGTGATAGATTTTCTATGGTGTTGGAGTAATTTAGTGTTTAATTTTTATGAAGGAATAATGGAGAGTTGTCTCACATGTTATGGTCACAGGGCCAAATCCATCCACTTTATCTTATTTAAGTTCTTGTCATGATACTACAGAACTTCTATAGCCCTCTAAACATCTGATAAAGAATTAGTGTAAATCAAGAATTGTTCATTTAGATGTTTGAGTGTATAGAGATCAGGTCCACAGCAGGGAAAACTGATAATTGTCTTTTAGCCTTGGTTTCCAGCCTTCAAATGTGTAAAACAACTTAAATCAAGAAGGCTGATTTAGGTATACTTGAGGGCTGGCATACTTGTATCTAAAGATGTTCATCATAGGTGTTATAAAAGGTTGGTAGTGCAAGTTGATAAAGTAAATCCCAAACAATGGGACTACTGCAGAACAAAGAGCAGTACCCACAACTGATGTCACAGGTAGAAATAATGAAAATTAAAAGAATTTGTGAGTTATCATTGATGCATCCAACAGACATTTTATTTCTTCCTTTTACAGCTAATTGTACCTAATTGATATCTCTGGGTGTGTCTTTTTGTTTGTTTATTTAGACTGCTTCTTCCCAACTGTATTATCCCAGCAAACTGAAGATTCTATAACTGGTATGATGACAGCACAATGCAAAAAATCATACACTTGAATGCAGTTATTTGGCAATGCTGCCAAGAGAATGAATTCAGAATGACAATAAAGATCGTCCTGTCTTTAGCCTCTGAATGATTGAGCACTTTTGGCATATTTGCAGTTCCCTCCCTCAAATAATTGTTGACAATTGCTGAATTACAGTTAAATAAACTAAATCCAGCTTTGGGAATAAAAACTCCTTCTTTCAATTCCTCTACCCAGCTGCTCTTAAGAAATAAAAGATTGGCTAAAGATATTGTTCAACGGGAGGTGGAGATGCAGCACACTGTCAAGTCAGTTTGTATAGTACCTCTGAACACACACAGTTGATTTTAAAGAAGCATTTTATTTCAGATCAGTAGGTAGAGCAAACATATTCCATGCTCCTGTATTGTCTGTTTCCACTTCCTGTGGGAAGGAAGAACGAGTTAGGATTTATATATCACCAATAAACCTTGGTTTGTAATCTTGGCTTGTCAGTACACAAGTCAGGGTTATACACGGATAATCTGTGTCAGTTTATCCTGATTGTGCTCCCTTTTGTAAGAATGTATGTCTTTTTGGTTCAGAAAAAAATACAACTGGCAAACGTGAATTGGCCCATCAGAAACTGGCCAATGATCTTTCACCACTTTGGCTGCCCGTGCTTTAGATTATGCTGTTATGTCTAAAGTTCCATTGGGTGCTGTAGGACTTATGTCTGAGTAGACATGAGTACAAGTTTATGGAGAAGTGTATTAATCATATTGTACCTTCGGGAAAGAATATTATAAGCATATAATGAAACCCCTTCCCAGTGAGCAAGAAAGATAGAGAGAGAATGCGTAATCCACACCAGAAGAGGGCAGCAGACAGTGGCAGGTGTTTCGCTTTTGCTCACTTCATATTGTACTTTTTACTTTAACCATGAGTGAAATAGACTTATATTGTCAACTTTTAAGGTTGCATTTAAAACACTTCCTTGCTTCTGTTACCTTGAACAAGATGAATGCTGCCACATGTGCTATTGATCTGCATTGATTTATCTGTATAAAGATTCTCTGTTAATTGTGCTAAGTAAATTAAATCATTACGTTGTGCTGTTCACTTGAGTGGCAATCTGTTGTTTTTTTTAATGTTTAAGTCCAATTGATCTCTCAAAGACTTAAGTGTTGGCAACTCTTGTATGGAATCGCATTCTCAGTAATAAGTATTAACACCTTGCCTTAATGGTAAATACAATGCACTGTATCCTTTTACTACAAGATGAATTACTTGTCCAAGTTAAAATGTAGAGATAATCCATTCTGAACTTTTCCTCTCAAGCAGGTGGCATTTTTTGGCAAATATCTGGCTGGGAGCTGTTCCTGTGAGATAAAGCAGCTTGAAGAGAATGCCTTGCCTTCCTTGGATGAGCAAAATGAAAACCTGCGCATCACATGGCATTCTTCTGGGCCTGCTTTTGAGAAGTCAAGTAAGCTTTCTGCTTCTATCAGTGGTTAA
This sequence comes from Iguana delicatissima, assembly GCA_948472985.1. NCBI lineage: Eukaryota > Metazoa > Chordata > Lepidosauria > Squamata > Iguanidae > Iguana > Iguana delicatissima. Next base: position 388,016 of record CAOKZL010001423.1, read on the forward strand.
AAGCGCATAGTAACTACGTAGCAATTATGTGCAGTTTTCTAACTAAAGTAATGCAAGGATAAATGTTAGTCCTAACTAGAAAGAGATGTTTCAGTAGGCACCTGAAATTTTGCTTGATTAAAAAAAAATCTTCCCACTTAGCAAGCATACAAAAGGACTTAAGGATTTTTATGATTTTTTTTTACAAGGAGCAAGGAGCAATCTTTTTGGTGAAAATACATTTGTGCAAAAATGTTTTGATGTAGAAAAGGCATATTAACAATAATTGGTTTTTAAACAAAAACACTGGGATTGTGGACAGGTTGCATAACAATATTGATTTTTGGCATGTAGTTTTCTGCAAAATGTAATGTAAAAATATAAAGTTTAAAAAATGTAATTTTTGCAAAAATTCCAAGATACAAACAATTCCACTGTGGTCGCACATTTCTTTGATGGAGTATCTCATACATCAAGAGGAGAACAACCAAATTTACAAGTATTTTTTGCATTTCTTACTTGAACATGAATGGCATTAATTTCAGTGGAACTACTTTAAGTAGGAATCATCCTGGACATATCAGTATGTTTAAATGCAAATAGATAAAAGAGAAGGTTTCATTTTAAAAAATATTGAATTATTTTTATTTACACAATTTATACCCTGCCTTTTCCCCTATGTAATGCCCAAGGCAATTCACAATAAGTTAAAATAAGATACAACAAAAATCCTGATAGTAAAAATAATTTTTTTTAAAAAAATGGATAAGTTAACATATTAAAATACCACTAAAACAATATAAAAGCATTTAAAAACAGAACAGGAATTACAAAAGTACAAGCAGACACATATACCCATTAAAGAATTTTCTGTAGAGCCAGTTAATTATCAAATGCCCATTTAAATAAAAAGGTCTATACTTGCTGGCAGAAGAAGAGCAAAGAGAAAGCAGCCTTTCATGAAAGGGAATTGCATAGCCTAGAAGCAGTTACCAGACAGGCCTTTGATGGCGGTCAAGGACAGCCAAGCTACAATCCTGAGATTTTAGGGTGAGTGTAACCTGTTATCTGAATCTGCTTGAATCTTTGTTCCCCTGATCTGCATTTCTAATGACCAGAAACACTTCTGCCTTGGCTGGATTAAGTATCAGTTCCTCATCATTATCCAGTCTATTACTGACAGCAGATACTCTGTTTAGCAGCAAAACAGCTTTCTTTGAATTAGCTGGTTGATGATGTTGATGACACTGAACGGCAAAACCCCAGATGAGCAATTTCAGCAGTTCCATGTGTATATTGAAAAGTTTGGGGCACACAACAGAGCCCTGGAGGACCCATAGACTAATGGTAAGAGATTTGAAGAGGAATCCCCCAGTACCACCCTTGGAATACACTCTTTCAAGAAGGACCAGAGCCACTATAGAAGAGCACCCACAAGTGTTATCGCAGAGAAGTGACTGGCAAGAATGCCATGGTCA